>CM052446.1:30442016-30462819 GCA_028533085.1 Varecia variegata
CTCTGTCCCATTAGCAGCAAACTCTCTCTGTCCCCAAGCAGGGACGATTATAGAGGTCAACATGGTAATTCACTCGTTCATATTCATGTGAAATCACTTATATAACATATACAGAGTAACGCTGCTCTTCAAATGATTTGTCAACTCTTCACTAAGTAGTTACAACTTCAAAAGCAGAGGAAGTGCCTTCAAATGAAAGTATGACAGCGGGCTTCAGAATGTCCTGCTTCCGATTGTGTCCAAAATATTTTATTCTGTAGATTCCAGGCTGGGCAGTGTCTGGAATATGCCATTCTATCGTTGCATTGCTCTGACCCAGTAATCCCTTATGCCAATGAAAACTGTTGGTAGAAAACAAACAAGCAAAATCCAACTTTACTCTTAAAAATGTGTAATTAGAAAAATGCATAATTATTCATTTAATGAATTCAGGAAGTACCTACCATGAGCAAGGCACTATTTAGACACTGAGGATACAGCAATGAACAGAACAGACATAAATACCTATTTTCTAGAAGAGAAACTTTAAAAAAAAGACAGCTATTTGTAGAAATATTTTTACTTGTTCTACCTTTCTAACTACCCAAACTCTATCCATCCCAGGAACCTTTGCCTGATACTCGGAACACAGGATGTCTCCTGCTTTGGAATTGCTACAGCATCCTTTTAGCCCTTTAGCCCATACTCTGCGTCAACTGACACTTCTTTTCACATCTAGACTCATTTGTTAAAAATACATATTTAGTGAGCACATGTGCCAGACTCTATTCTAGACGTACTGCGGATATAGTAGTGAGCAAGAGAGACATGGTCCAAAGTTTCATGCAGCTTATATTCTACTCGGGCAGAGATGGAAATAAAGGCAATAAACAAACCAATACATTTTAAAATTTTAAGAATGGTAAGTGTAATGTAGAAAACAAGACAGAAGCCTCTCTAAGATGTCATTTAAACTGCGTCTACAGAGATCTGGAGGAAGGACATTCTAGGAAGAAGGAACAGCGAATACAAAGTGTCCAAAGCAGGAACAAACTTGGTGCCGCTAAGAAACAGAAAGCAGGTCTGCTGGTACAGGGAACAGTGAACTGTGGAGAAACGGTTGAGATGAAAGAAACACATGGGGTCAGCTCATGTTGGCCCCTGTAGACCACAGAAGAGAGTTCAGATATTCTTAAAGATACAGTGAGATACAATGGGCGAACCGATTGATGTCCTCAGTCAGGTACAAAGCGAATTCCCTGGGCATAGAGAGTGCACTCAACATCCTATGTTTCTCAGTAATAGGACAGTACTCTCAATACATATTTGATGATCCTGCTACTAATGAAAAAGGCACAGGTCTAAACAGATCCTCAGTGTTGATTGCTATTCTGACTTCTAGCTTTTGAAAATAAATCATCCTTTTTTTATTATCTGCATAACCTTTTTTTTACACTAAATATCTATTACTTGTTAAAAATTATCCATTCTCTAAGAGTCCTAAAGACCAAAGAAAAAATTGTGCCCATGTTTATATATGGCTATCAAAATGGGCCACATGGTCAAATCCCTACTTTCAGTTAATCATCTGAACCAAACTAACATACAAATAATCACTTAGTTTGAGGCAATCTGAATTAGACAGAAACTGCCAAAAACTTTTCCCACTTACATGCCACTGTTCTGTGGTGTGAAATTTATAGACCTGGGAACAGAAATGTTTTCTTATTTCAGGTGCATTGTCAGATCTTCAAAATATCTATTCACCATAGGAATTCAGTAGCAAAAAGCACAGAGATATGTCATATTATCTCCTTGCTTAGGTCAGTAAGAGTTAAACACCCAAGCCTCTAGTAACTCAAATGAAGAATCACTGGCCATATACAAACATGCAATGCATGTCAGGTATAAATTCATTATTTTCCCAACAGAAATGTCAGGCTCTACAGAGACATCTCAACACCCTCACCCAACACTCCTTTCAACCAATTTGCAAGAAAGCTAGTTAGTTTTTTAGGAGTAGTACCTTTGACCATGGAAAAAAAAAAACAGAACTAACAGATGTCTGTAAGAAGAAAAGCCATAACCTCATTAGCACCTAATCTTACATAAGCACACACCACATTGTTTTGTAGAAAAAGAGAATCAAAATGAAGTCTAATAAATCAACTAAATATGTCCAGAAGGCAATTTGATATCATTAATATCATGTATTGAGTCAGCCTTCCCATTTATCTTCCCTGCATCACAAACCAACTGTATTCAAGGTTTGAAAGACATATTTAATAGACATGCTCACCGGGTTTCCCAGGAGGCATCATTATATACTATCTGCCAAGATGCTGAAGTGGCCTCATATTTCTCCACAGTGAGGAAGGTCTGATGAGTCTGAAATGCAATTAATACAACTGATCAGGCACTGCACAATCACAGGAAGGAAACTGGTTTTAAATATTCCCCTTGTTGACCATATGCTAATTTACCAATACCTTGTGTGAAAATGTATTTGCATTTCATCCAAATTCGTAGGTGTTCCTCTTAATATTCTATGCAATGTCTTCAGAATGTTAATTTATCTAGTCTATTAAAAACCATGACTTTTTTAGAAATTTGAAAGAAGCATAATTTTGGATCTGATTGCAAATTTTGGAAATTAGGGCAAAGAAGAGACTGGGAATAAAACTTGAGATTTAAAAAAGGCATAAGTCAAACTTTTTCATGACATGTTCATTGATCTATATTCCAAGACTTTCTCTAGTCACCTCAAGATTTAGGAGGGAAAATGGTAAAATTTCATCATCTTTCCACCTCCAGGTAAATGAATTATTAGCTAATGTACCTCCCTGAGTGAAAGAATTGAAAAAAATACATAAATCTTTCTTGTCCTGGAGTTCTAAAGGCAGTCCCTATATTTTGTTGTAATGGATTCCTAGAAACTACATCATAAGCAGATTTTATTTCCCCATTGGAAGATTGTTATAATAGAAAAATTTGTTTCAGACAAAGAATCAGTTTAAAATAAAGCACAGATGTGAATAATATGACAAGTTAATAGACACAAACGCCATAAATCTAAAGTATCCCTTAAAATTCTTTAGATTGTAGACCTTAAAGGCAGGAATTATGTCTAATTCACCTTTACCCATCATAGTTCTTTACACCTGTCATTTACTGATTCTCAGAGAACTCTTGGCTAGATGGATCACTTATTTACAGAAGGGTCTTGTATTAATAATTATTTAAAATTCTAATTATTCAACTGATGGATTATATTCAATAAAGACGTTTTCATAAGCATGATAACCTGTAAAGAGAGCTGTTTCTGTCCATTCAAGGCAAAATCACATTGGGAAGGCCTTAGATGGAGCAGGAGATAGGGTGGGCTCTAATGAGTAGGTCTAAGGTACAGACTGGAGAACAAGTCTAGGCCTCTGAATATCAGGGACAAAGCGTGTGACTATCCTTTCGCCACCTCCCTACCATAATCTCTTCCAGATGCATAACTAATTAATACAAGTTATTTAATCTCTCTAGGCCTCAGTTTACTCATCTGTAAAACAGGGATAATGAAACTTAACTCATTTGGTAGCAGTGAGAATTAAAACAGATTCATGCAATGATATACATAAAGCACTTAGTCTAGTACCTGCAAATAGCAAGCATTCAATAAATAGAGATGATGATACGATGATTACTAATAAAGGAGGGTACTGGAAATTGTTTTATACCCAGTCCAAGACCATTCTTGAAAATAATTTTATTACCATTATAGTGCTTTAAGCATTTTGTTCTCTAGCTTCTCCATGGCAATAATGCTGATAGAATTTTTCCTCCCTAAGGATATCAGATAATAGCCAAACCTACAGCTTTGATATAACACTTTGGTATCTTTAGGAAATATTATAAACATTATAACATTATATATTTATAATATGTAAATATTCCAGCATAGCTTGACTTCCTAGAGAAATTATTTCAAACAGGTGCATATTGTTTATCCAAGCAGCCCAACATTTTTCCCCAATGTTGTATTGGACAATGTCATATTGTCACAATTGTTATCATTGCAATAAATTATATTTTAATGAACAGAAATGGGAAGGCTCATTTGGAAGAAAGATATTTTGGATTATAAGTGACTGTGCCCTGGGAAGAACAGCTCATCGATAGAGTAAATGTATCCTCAGCTATAGTAAAAAACATGACCTTGAAATCACAGTCATATGCCCACTCTCTTTTTTTTTTTTGAGACAGAGTCTCACTCTGTTGCCCGGGCTAGAGTGAGTGCCGTGGCGTCAGCCTAGCTCACAGCAACCTCAAACTCCTGGGCTTAAGCGATCCTACTGCCTCAGCCTCCCAAGTAGCTGGGACTACAGGCATGTGCAACCATGCCCGGCTAATTTTTTTCTATATATATATTTTTAGCTGTCCAGATAATTTCTTTCTATTTTTTTTTTTAGTAGAGACGGGGTCTCGCTCTTGCTCAGGCTGGTCTCGAACTCCTGAGCTCAAACGATCCACCCGCCTCGGCCTCCCAGAGTGCTAGGATTACAGGCATGAGCCACCGCGCCCGGCCGCGCACTCTCTTTTGAACTATAAATTTCTTTATTGTTTGAATGTTTACAACTAGATGTCCAATTTTTGCTTGTATAGTTATAAAAAAACATTTTAAGGAAGTTATGGAAGAGTAAAATTATTTTATTTTATTAATAGATACATATGTATATAATTTATCATGTCTATGATAAAAACAAAAGTCTGAAATGCTTTGTAAGAAACTATTAACAGTGATTATCTCTGGAAAGCAGGTTTGTGGGTAGAGGGATATTTTTACATTTTATTTTATGCACTTTTATATTGCTTTTACATTGGACATGTATTCCATTGTGCCATTTTTTAAGATTAATAAATAAATGTCCTATTAGTGCTAGTGGTAAAGAGTAGGGAAATGGCCAATGCAAGATAAAGTAAAGCACATGGGCCAGGAGTCCAAACCAGGTGAGCCGTGATCATCCCGCAACAGTAGAGATAGGCCCAGAAGTAGCAATGCTAGAGGAGAAGGAGAAGCCAAAAAGGGAGGAAGGAGCCAAAGATACACTTCACTAGATTGGTCCTTTGGTTATTTGACCATATTTGTAATAATAGAGCTCTAAATTTGAATACAGTCACGTTAGGTCTGATGGAGGGTAAACAGGTGGCAAGAAAGTAGCCAAGGGTGGAGAGTGGGAACCGTGTTGTGGCTAGGAACTGTTCCCTGGTGGAATATATGTGGTAAAAGTTCCTAGTAACCTTTAACTGACCTAGAGCTCATTACCATCTAATTAGCATGGCATGGGTGGAGCATCGTGAAGGATTATGGGGAAGACGCATGCACAGAAAGGGAAACTGTTATATAACCAACCTGTTATGTACCTTGTTATATAACTGTTATATTATCATAACCTGTCAATCACCCCAAAGGGCAGGAAACGACAACCAATCCAGGCAGGAGAAAGGCAGGATAAATTAGTGAGCTTAAAAAAGGCAGCTTGTGCTCAGACTTCGGTATTTTCCTCCATTGGTGGAGACTGACCTGTTCCACTCTCCCTGGGACGTATTTTCACTTTGTGTAGCTTCCTTGTTTACTTTCATTCTTTTATGTGATAAACTGTTTGTATGGCATTGTTTTGTGTTTGTGATCACGCTGTCATTGGCTCTACTTGGTGTCAGTACTCATTCTTGACACTAGGAACCGGGGGACCAGGGAACATCCAGACAAACCTAGCAGTCATGTCTTGGATACGTATGGAAAAATGTAGCATTAGGTGATTTCATTATTGTGTGAACATCAAAGAGTGTACTTACACAAACCTAGATGGTATAATCTACTACACACCTAGCCTATACGGTGCAGACTATTCCTCCTAGGCTACAAACCTGTACAACATGTTACTCTACTGAACACTGCAGATAACTGTAACACAGTGGTATTTGTGTATCTAAACATATCTAAACATAGAAAAGGTAAATAAAATATGGTATTATAATCTTATGGGACCACCATTGGCTATTCAGTCCGTCACTGACTGAAACATCATTATGTGGCCATGACTATACATAAATGGGATTGTGTTCAAATTCACCACTTCTTGAGAGAAAATTCCATTCTATATGCATTGTGCTATATGTGGTCCTAAGAAGATCCAGTTATTTTTCTCCTGTGTGCTTTTTCCCAGACTCAATTCACATTAACTGTACCCACTGAAAATATTTCCACACCTACAAAATAAGATGTAAAACAAGTTGGCACATTTTATCTTTCTATTCTTAACATCTAGAGGGATATTCAAGTGAACGAATGACTAAAAAGTGGATTTGAATTTGTAAAAGAAAATCATTGATACTTACCCAGTTCTCTGCTGAATTCTTCGGGTTAGCACCTACAAATATAACTTCAGCAACTTCTCCCTGAAAATAAAAACTCATTTGATGATTTTTAATAAAAGGATTTTTGCTGTATTCATATTTGAGGCATTATTATACATTCTAGGATTCAGGGTGCCTGCACGGATTCTATTCTACTTAATCAGTGAATTATCTTCTAAGAATATTAGAGAGAATAACCCTTGCAATAATACACACAAGAAGTCGTGACCAGTAAATTACTCCAGAATTTTTGGCCAATGAATTTGCTTTTGGTAGACTCAAATACAGACGAAGACCTAGAGCTATAGTTCCTATTAGTGACAGCACATTAAAAGGGCTTCTTTAGCCCTTATTATTTTCTTACACCTCCCTCCCACATAAATACAGGGGATTGACTGAGTCAAATAAGAGCAGTCAAAACTTCCCATGGACGACTTACACTTACATTACATTTATGTTTATAATTAAACTTATATTTGTATAAGATAGAGTGACACCAATCAAAATGAAAAACATCATAATTCAAAAGGATTTTACTTCAATATGTGTTTGCAGGTGGAGGGTGGTGGTGCTAGGGGAAGTAGGGAAGGGATCTGCCTGAGACAAAAAGCTGCCCTGGCCCTGCCGAAAAAGCTTAGTAATAGGTAAAACAATAGGTAAAAGCAATGAAGAAGTAAGAGCTAGTTCTCTGAAGATACAAATTTCCAAAATCAGGAAGACAGAGGAAGCATCATTATCAACCCCCAGAAATTAAAAGAATTATAAGGAAATATTAATATTATGAACAAAAGAACAAATTTTATATTATACCAACAAATTAAATAACTCAGATGAAATAGGAAATTTTTTAGAAAGATGAAAATTCCTAGAAAGATATAGATTCCTAAAAAGACAAATTAAATTCCTGCAAAGACACGTAATTGACTCTGGGAAAAAAAAATAGAAAATCTGAATAAACTTATAACAAGTAAAGAAATTGAATTAGGAACTAAAATTTTTACCATAAAGAAAAGCCCAGGTCCACATGGCTTTGCTGGGAAATCCAATTAAATATTTAAAGAAGAAATAATATCAATCTTTTGCATACTTTTTCAAAAAATACATAAGTAACCATTGTCCAATTTATTCTTTGAGACCAGTATTATCCTGATACCAAAGGCAGACAAAGACAACACATGAAAAGAAAACAAGTATCCCTCATGGAGATGAGTAGAAAACTCCTTAGCAATATATTAGCAAACATGTAAAAAGTATTACATGCCATGACTAAAGGGTATTTAACAACTGAAAATCAATTAATGCAATATACCATACTAAAAGAATAAATGACAAAACCACATGACCAGTTCAGTAGACACAGAAACCCATTTGCAAAAATTCAACACTCATTCCTAACAAAAACCCTCAACAAACTAGACATAGAAGGGAACTTTCTCAGCATGATAAAGGGCATCTATAAAATCCTAAAGAAAACATCATACTAAATGATGAAAAACTGAATATTATTCTCCTAAGATCAGAAACAAGACAAGGAAATCCAGTCTCACGACTTCTATTCAACACTGTGTTGAATCTTGAGCAAAAAGAACAAAGCTAGAGGCATCACACCCCTTGACTTTAAAATATACTACAAAGCTATAGTGACTAAGACAGTATAGTACTGGCATAAAAACAGACACATAGACCGATGGAATAGAATAGAGAGCCCAGAAATAAATCCATGTATTTATGGCCAATTGGTTTTTGACAATGGTGCCAAGAACACACAGTGGGGAAAGGACAGTGTCTTCAATAAATGATGTTGGTAAAACTGTATATCCACATGCAGAGGAATGAAATTATACCCTTCTCGCACACCATATACAAAAATCAACTCAAAATGGATTAAAGACTTAAACATAATACCTGAAACTATAAAACTACTAGAAGAATACACAGGGTGAAAGCTCCATGACATTGGTCTAGGTAATGATTGTTTTAATGTGACCCTAAAAGCATAAGCAACAAAAGTGAAAATAGAAAAATGGATTACATCAAACTAAAAAGCTTCTGCACAGCAAAGGGAACAATCAACAAAATGAAAAGTCAGCCTATGGAATGGGAGAACATGTTTGCAAACAAAATATCTTAATAAGGAGTTAATATCCAAAATAAATAAGAAACTCAAACAACTCAATAGCAAGAAAACAACCTAATTAAAAAATGGGCAAAAGACCTGAATAAACATTTCTCAAAATAAGAAATGCAAATAGCCAACAGTTATGTGAAAAAATGTTCAACATCACTAATCATCAGAGAAATGCTTCACACTTGTTTGAATGGATATTATCAAAAAGATATAAACATTGGCAAGGATGTGTAGAAAAGGAAACTCTTTGCACAATGTGGTAAAAATGTAAATTAGCATAGGCATTAGGTAAAACAGTATGGGGGTTCCTCAAAAAATTAAAAATAGAACTACCATATGATACAACAATACCACTTCTGGGTATATATATCCAAAGGAAATGAAATCAATATGTCAAAGAAATAGCTGCACTCCCATGTTCATGCATTATTCACAACAGCCAAGATATGAAATCAACTAAGTGTCCATCAATGGATGAATGGATAAAGAAAATATATACACTATGAAATACCATTCAGCCTTTAAAAAGAAGGGAATCCTATTATTCATGACAGCATGGATGAACCTGAAGGACATTATACTTAGTGAAATAAGCCAAGCACAGAAAGACAAATACTGTATGATCTCACTTATATATGGAGTCTTAAAAAGCTGAACTCATAGAAGTAGAGCAGAGTGTTGGTTACCAAGGACTGGGAGGTTGGGGGGTTGAGGAGATGTTGGTCTAAGGATATACAGTTTCAATTAGATAGACGCAATAAGCTCAGAAGATCTATTGTACAACATAGTAACTATAGCTAATAAAAATGTGCATCTTGAAAATTGCTAAGAGAGTAAATTTTAAGTGTTCTCATCACAAAAAAATGGTAAGTATATGAAGTAATGATAAGTATGTGTGGAATGGCCATTTCACATTCATACATATTTCAAATGTATAAATGTATCACATACTTTTGTACACATTTATACATATTTCAAAAGAGCACACTGTACAAAATAAATATATATGATTTTTATCAATTTAAAAACTAAATTAAAATTTTAAAAACCAAAACATTCTATTGGATATTCTAGCCAGTTCAATAAGAAAAAAAAAATTAAGGACATCCAGAAAAGAAATCCAGAAAGAAATAAGTAAATTTATTTTTATTTGCAGATGAGATGATACAATATGTAGAAATTATTAAGGAATCCATACCCCCCCAAAAAAGTATTGGAACTAAGAAATGATTTAGCAAGGTTGTAGGACGCAAGATTGATATAAAATAGTAATGGTACGAATCCTGCTTCATTCTATATCATATGCTTTTCTTATCCTTGATTTAAGAGACAACTTAGCTCCAGTGAATGGCTCCATGACCATCCATTTAAGAAAAGGAATAAGTTGGATTTTAGAAGTTCAAATTTACCCATTTACCCCCAGAAAAATAATTATTTTCCCATTCTCCTTACTTTTTCAGAGTTCTACAAAGATAAGAACAATTATCATTATCATTGCTAACAGCTGGTTTATGGCATGATTAGAGGCAGATGGTGACATTAAACAACATCCTTCCCCTCATCCCCAAAAACAGCCCTCTAAAGGATTCAGAGACCTCTGTGAGTCTTACCACTCTGTATTCTGGTTTTGCTGGCTGCAGAACATCCCCAAAAGTTCTGCCTATTGGTGCTCTATCCACAATATTAGGAATTAATGAAGTTATTAGTTGTTTGAAAAATGGAGGCTCTGGACCCCTGCTCAGGTTGGCTACTGTGTCCTGGAACAGAAAGCATTTGCTTAAGGAGTGCACACACAGAGCCAAAGAGCCTTTCCCCAGCCCTCCACCCCCAGAAATGCCTTCACTGAAGGAAGCATGTGCACGCGCGCGCGCGCGCACACACACACACACACACACACACACACACTCCAAGAGCTAACAAACTTTAACAAAATGTGAGGGCAACCTTGCTAAAATGTGAGCCTAGAGGTCCATAATTTAAACGTTCGTCATTAGAAGAAAATTTTAGTTATAGGCAACTGTACATTCCCCTAGGCAGTGGGGTTTAGTGATCCAACTGCAAGCTTGGAAGCACACTGCTCAGGTTTAGATCCTGGGACAGAGAACTGTGTGACTTTGGACAGGGGCCTAACACATGATAAGCAAGCTTTCATAACATGACACAAATTCTCCTTTTAATTTTCAAAAAGTATTGAGCTTCTTTACCCAGAATCGGTATCAAGTTTTTTTCTTGCAGCCTTGTGCTAATAAAAGAATATAATAAATACATTTTTATTTAAAAAATTTAAGATCAGCCAGGCGAGGTGGCTCACGCCTGTAATCCTAGCACTCTGGGAGGCCAAGGCGGGCAGATTGTTGGAACTCAGGAGTTCGAGACCAGCCTGAGCAAGAGCGAGACGCCGTCTCTACTAAAAATAGAAAGAAATTATATGGACAGCTAAAAATACATATAGAAAAAATTAGCCGGGCATGGTGGCGCATGCCTGTAGCCTCAGCTACTCGGGAGGCTGAGACAGAAGGATTGCTTGAGTCCAGGAGTTTGAGGTTGCTGTGAGCTAGGATGATGCCACGGCACTCACTCTAGCCCGGGCAACAGAGTGAGACTGTCTCAAAAAAAAAAAAAAAAAATTTAAGATCAGCCTACATCCTGACTGGTTTAATCTATGTTTTCCACCAAATGTACCATTTTAATAGTGCCATCAAAATGCAAATCTCAATTTTTAAATAGTCCATGATATATATTTAATGTTCTTTAATCCTCACATTATATATTTAATTTTTACAACAGCACGTGAGGTAGGTATACATTACCATTCCCATTTTACAAATGAGAAAATGGGCTAGGAGACAATGGGGTTTTTTTAAGATCACATAGCTAGTCTTTAGGTGTACAACCATAAAGTTGACTGTGAAACAAATTTCTGAAAAACAAATGCATTTTTTTATCACTGAATATCACTATAAAATTTGAAGAATTTATTTTTGTGGGAAGAACTATAGACCCATGACTGTAATGAAATTTAAACAGTGGCTATCTCTAGGGATGGGTTATAGGTTTATACTTTCCTGTACAATCTGAATATCATATAAGTAGGTTTAGCTTTCAGGATATAAATAAATAAAAATAGTTCTACTTTGGAAAAAAATAGCAAACCTAAAACAAACATTAAGATAAAACAAAAATCAAGTAATTAAGATACATGCAAAGTAAATACATCGTACTGAAATTTCAAACACACAATCAGCAACTAATGATGGAGGCATATGAAATTTCCAGTATTCAACTGATTTGACCTACAGAAACAGTGATTTCATTTGTTTCAATCTAATATATCCAAGCTCTTTAAAAGCGCTTTATTGTCTTTGCTATGCCATAATTGTTTTACAGCTTTTATTGAGGCTTATATGTTATTACATAAGGATCTGTTTATTATTTTAAGCTCTTTATCCTGTTTGTTGACTGATCTTCTGACACCACAATTATAGCTTCATAAATAATTACATCCCAGAAGGAAGATTTCCACAAGTGAAGTTGCTTTAAATTAAGTAAACTTATTCAGCTGTATATATTCTAGGTAGATGCAATGTGTGCATTCCAAGGTCCTGCTGTACTTCAGATCTAAACCCCCATTGATTATAACAACTTACATTATTTTTTGAACCACTAAGAAAGTACAAACATGCGACAAAACATAATCATGAGATTCCTCTGATTAAAAAACGCATCCTGACTTCACAGATATTCTAATGTGAAAAATGGGCCTATCAGAAGTGAGGACCTACTCAACTCCCAGAGGGGAGAAAATCTGGCAAAGATTAGAGAACACTGGCCCAGCTGTCGGTTACAGTTATGGTTATAGCTATCATTGTAGTTAGCTTGGTTATTTAGCAACTTCAAGCCTATTTGCTTATCTGAAAAATGGGAGAAAATGAGATCTTACTTCACGTGATGGTTGTAAGGATAATGAGATGTCCTGTATGAAAAGAGCTGCCTCTACTAAAGGATGTTAACTAAACCTGAATTTATTTCATTCTTCTTAGAGATACCACATTGCTATAACTTTTTAAAATATAAAGGTGGTCAAAGAAACTGAACACTCAAAGCTAAGGTTCTCTCTCACTTCTCCATACATCTCGTCACCCTAACAGCCCCCTGACACACACACACACACGCTCTTCGATTACCGTAGCAATGGCCTTGGCAAGGCCTCTGAAGAGCTGGATGTAGGCAGACAGAGTGTGTGGCCCATAAATTGTAGATGCTGCCTCGTACCGTTGCACCTGCAGGAGAGGGAGGGGAAGTTGTACATAGTTCTGCACCTTTCTATCTGTTTACAAAGGTGTAGCATTTTAGTTGAGGGTGATGCTTGAACATCTCACATAATTCAAAACTGGCAGCATCTTTGAGATTGTTTGTGACAAAAAAGGATGGGCATTTCCATTTACCAGCCAAAGTAAATGGCTCCCATAAACTACTTGTTAAAGGCACTGGATTCTCTTTGCTTACGCTATGTAGACTGTCACTCCATTTAATCTGGAAGAGAGTGCAAGCTCCTGAGCTTTGGTCAAATGCAAGTATTTGCAATATTAATGTTTCCCCCCAGGGCATGCATCAGGAGAAAAATCAAAGAAAAAACAGTCCCAGTTACTCTTGGATAAATTGCATGCTGATAGTACTAACTGGAGGAGGACATTTAATCCATCATGGAGCCATGAAAGAGAGCCAAATGCATCTCCTTTCACCTGGCCTACACGCCTTTGGTTGTTCCACAGAAACCCTGAAGTCATCTAATCTAAAACAGACCTCATCGTTCATCACAGACATACCAGCTTCCCCTCCAACATTCTTCACCTCAGTGAATGACTGAGGTCTCATGTGAGGATCATCTGGCAGTTACCTTAGACTCCTCTCTCTCTCTCTACATCCTGTAAGTCTCCAAATCTGGCAGTCCTGCCTCCATAAAATCTGTTCAGTTCTTCCATTTTCCTGTCTCTATTGCATTTACCTTATTCAAACCCTGATCTCTCACCCACATCTTAACTACAGCTTCTTAATCAGCTCTCCGCCTCTACACATTCCCTTCCAATTCATTTTCTACACTGCCATCCTATTGTCCTTTCTAAATCATAAATTTGATCAGAGCATTCTCTTGCTTTGAATCCTACTGCAGTTCCCCGAAGCCTTCCTTATCGAGTCAAAGCCCTGTAGCATAGCTTATACGACTCCATCAACTAACCCCTGCCTCCCACCCTAGCCCTGTCACATTAGCATCACCCTCAACATACTTACTCCGTGGTACTCAACTAATTGTGGCCCATTGATGTGCTGAGTCTGCTCCTCCAGACCTTTGCATATGTAGTTCCCTCTATATGGAACACCTTCTTAATTTTTATTTGCCTGACTAACCTTCACCGGTTCTCAAGAACTCAGACAGATGTTACATCATCCTGAACAGTCCCATTCCTCAAATATCCAGTCTAGACTAGTGTTCTTTCTCCTTATTTTTCTATCACCTTGTGCATCCCTTTCATGGAAATGTAATCATCTGCTTTCCTCTGTCTTTGTACTAGACCATGAACTTCCAGTGGTCTTGAGAACAAGGACAGATTCTTTTCATTGTTATGTCTCAGAAAGTGGCTAGTACAGTATCTGTCACAATACATATCTGTTAAATGAACAAATTGGTTAATTAATAGTAGTCCTTGCAGAAGCATATCCCTCACCCAGGAGACAAGATAATAGGAGTTCTTAAACTTGTTTGTGCCATGGACTTCTTTGGCAGTCTGTTGAAACCTAAGGACCTCTCTCAGAATAATGTTTCTAAATGCATAAAATACATGGGATTGACAAAGGAAACCAATTAGACTGAAACACATTTACCAAACTATAATAAATCAATTTTGTGATATAGTAACTTATATGCTTCTTTGTTATGCTATTGAATAACAAGATCTAGCTGTAGATCTATTAACTACTGTGATTTTAAAATAGCAATAAAAGATAGATCTGCAACTGTATGTGATATGCAGATACCCAGATCTGCAACTGTACGTGATATGAAAATATCTAGTTCCTATTGGTGACAGACAGAGGTACTGCTAATATTATTTTTTGTTTGTTGCCTACATTTATAATTGAAGGAAATGCTAAAGATAGAGAATAGTGGGAAAAGGATGTAATTATTCCTATCCAAGTTCACCTCAGTTAAGACTTTATTGAACAGGATTTCCTAGAAGACAGGGACCTTCAGGGGGCAGCAGGGCAGATTCCACTACTAGTATCACTGAATATTTGTCAAGAGAATGCAAATGCCTCTGTCTGGACTACCATGATATTCCAGCAGATATATTAGAAGTCATTAATTGTGGGACTCTAGACTGTTTTCATATTTATAACTACTGTGATTAATAAGTACTTGTGCTGCTTTCTGAACTATTTATAAGCAAGGAAACATTACCAGCCACCATCCTCCACTAGGCTCTCTGGGATACTGTTTCTTAATGTATGTCATGAATATAATAATACCCTACTTCAGGACATACCGTGAGGATTACTTAAAATTATAATTGCAAAGTGCTTAACTAGTGCATTCAATAAATAGCAGCTATCAGTAGGAGTTTTCCCAGGTCCTACAGAGACTTAAGGTATCGGATGCATTATGAATAGAGTTAGGAATGTTGTATGGCACAAACCAGGCTTATTATCAGTGTCCCTGACAAAATAATCAATTTCAGGGAAAGTGGAAGTCAATGAGACTAGAATTCTGACCTGCACTTGGAAATGATAAACTTGAAACTCCCAAATGATAAATGATAAGCTTCTGACTTAGCATTCTCTTATCTGCCCTAAATACAAAATAATCTCTCAGAAACGAGTTTGGGGAAGTTTAGAAAGAAAGTGCATTTAATACAATAGTCTTGATCAGGGTATAATTCATTTAAATGATGAGAAATTTTTACTTTACCTGGTATTCTTCATAAGTGGTAATGTAATGAGTATAGACATTGCATAGACCCGAAATAATGACAGTCATATTCTGCATCCCATACAATGCAAATTCCTGGGAGGGAAAAGTAAAGCCCAATAAAATTACTATTCATCTTAGAGTATACTATTATCCCAGTTATATTTAACACACAATCATTAATGTGAATTTTTAGTGTAAGATGTCTCTTTATCAAAATTCTTCCCCATGATTAAAACTTCCTGGGAATGCAGAGGTATCAAAGAGTCCTTGATGAAAAGTTAGAGCCATAACACTGCATTACGGTTTGATAAATCAGTGGACTTATGAAAATCTTAATGATCACATTTGAAGGTGCAGAATCTTCTCTTTGCTAAAATAGAGATTTTTTTAAATCAATTTCCTAAAAAATATAATGGGTAGATATTAGCTAACCAGAATAGTTATTTTCAGCTCCAAGTAACAAGACATTTGTTATGTCATTTTAGAACCATTACGATACTTCTTAAATGTAAAAATAATCATAATACAGTATAGATAAAATACAGAAGTCCCCAAATGTGATATATTTTATTTAGGCTGTTCATAGGAATTTAAGATATTAAGGTACGTAGGAGTTATTTACTATTTAATCTATAAAACCATTATCATTTCAAATTATTAATACATAAATATCAATAAAATATTTTTAACATAATTATAGCTCCCTTATATTTTTTAAGTTTGGTTCTTCTACCACCAATATTTCACATTCACCTCTAGCCAATAATTTCAAGAAGTGTGGAACTTTAGTTGTCTTAGGAAGAATTAATTTAAAAGGTACCAGATCACAGAGATAGAGAATTCTTTCTTCTGTACAAATATGAATGTGTAGACATTTTATTTCATTTTTAACTTACTGCTTGAACTGCCTCTCGAAGTCTCCGTCCAGACATGGTCCTAAGTCAAGAAGACAGAACTATGTAGATGCTTTCCTATTCAGAATGTGTGTGACAATACAGAAAGACTTTCAGTAAAAGCCAAAAAGTCGCCCTGGCTCATCACACGATAGTAAAACACACGTAGGAATTCAATGATGATGCAGAGCTAACCTTGAGCTTTTTTCCCTGACTATCCTATCTTTAAAACAAATTCTAAACCGAAAACAGTCCATTTGACCAAAGGAGGGAAACAGAATCAGTGAACATCACTGGCAAAAGATCACCATCATTTCCCATTCTTGAGTCAACAAAATATGTCAGTTGCGTTCTATGTTATTATAATAAGAGTCGAGGCAGGTAGAAAGTGCACTGCTGTTGCTGCCTACGACGAACTTACCATTTCTTTTATTCATTGAGTCCTTCAATAAAACACTGAGCATCTACTACATACCAGGCCCACTTCTAGGTGCTAAGGATTCAGCAGTATGGAGCTTACATTCTAGGGAGGGGAGATGGTCAATGAGCAAATAAAAAAGTGAGATGACAATAAGCGCTATGGAGAATAATCCAGCAGGGGAAGGATGTAAGGGAGGAGTGGTGGCAACTGCGGTGATGATGGTGGTAAAGCAGGTGCTGGTGGTGTGGTGGTGGTGGTGTGGTGGTGGTGGTGGTGGTGTGGTGGTGGTGGTGGTGGTAGAGGTAGGTGAAGGCTATTTTATACAGGGTGAGCAAGACTGGCACCCCTGTTAGAGATTTGAGCAAAGAATTGAAGGGAAAAAAGACTTGGCCATGGGGATAACTGGAGGGAAAGTGTTCTAGGCAGAAGGAACCATAAGTTCAAAGGCCCTGAGACAAGAACATCCCTGATGAGTCTGGGAAGTACAGTGAAATCAAGGTGGCTGGAGCAGAGGTGAGCAAAGGGGAGAGAGGTAAGAGATTGGATCGGAGAATTTGCTGAGGACCAGAGCATGTAGGAGCTTGTAGGTTTGAGGATTTACCTGGAATGAGATGGGAAGCTGTTGGATGGTTTTGAGGAGAGCAGTGGCATGATTTAACTTATGTTTTAAAAGGTTTAATCTGGCTGCTATGCTGAAAAAAAAAAGACTATAGGGGAGTAAGGGTGGAATTAAGTAGATCAGATAGGAGGTTATTGCAATAACCTGGGTGAGAGATCATGGTAGCTTAGACCAGGGGGGAAGTGACAGAAAGTATTGGGTACAATATACAAAATTTGCTGAAGGGGTGAAAGAGGAAAAAATAGAAAAATACAGTATTCAGGGATGACTCCAAGACATAGGGCCTGACCAGCTGGAAAGATATAAAATTGCCACTTACTGAGATAGGAAAGACTGCATAACAAGCAGGTTTAAAACATTCTTCCATGATTTTAATACCTAAATCGATTGTTTCAAGTACCTCTATTTTAATATTATTTCAAGTCTTTCTACTGACATAATAATTCATGGCATCATTTGCATTTGGAATATGTTTTTAAATTTTCATATTTGCTTCAAGTTAGCCACCAGTAATAGGCAAATGGAGATTTATTCTTCAGAGGCCCCACCAAAAGAGGGTCGGAATATTTGTCATTGTTGCCAAATAGTTCAGTAGGATACCAAGAGGTCAGTAAAGAATTATCTTCCCATGATAAGAAAGGATTCCAATAGAAATGCACACAAAATAAACACACTTTTAGCTAAGAAATAAAAAGAACTTACGTAAGCTCCCCAGGCATGGCAGTTATGGCCAAGGACCCAAGAGTAATAATCTGAACATCAACAATATCTGGATGCCAGGGGTGAGGTATTGATAGCTAAGAACCCAAAATAGACAAAAAAAAAAAATGGTGTTAGGAATGTTATTCTTTCTATGATGGTCACAGCAACTCCTTTATTAAAGCATTTGAAATGCCTCAAGCTGATTTTGGTTTTTTATCCTATTATAGAATTTATTTCTAATTTATGATATAGTATTAAACATTCTATATAGGTACTTATGTCCTGGTCCTAACATGTAAATCTCAAATGTCAATGCCCCATTAACCTGGTCTCACTAATGAAGTTTTTGGTGGATTTGTCATTATGGAATCATGATGCATAGCAGATAACCAAGGGTTCACCTAAAATATTATGAGTGACTATCCTTATACGAGATAAATAAGGAATTCTGTTTAGAATAATTGAACTTAATGATTTCTCTTTTTACTCTACGAACACTTTAACTTTATAGTTCCCAAGTCTTGCCTTATTTTCCAAGTTTTCTCCAAGAGAATCTATCCTTTTCCATATTCAGATTAGTGTAGAGTCTATCCCTCCCTTCCTTCCTTTCCTCTTTTTCTTTTTCCCTAAGAATTTTAATAGATTAGGAAAAAAATCTATTTTTAAAATGTTTCTATTTCAACAATCCATGTTTTTATGAATACTGGAATGATATTTTGACATTTAGAATGTGAAAATACACATTCCAAAAATGTTAAAATTGTTTTAGTTAATCATGTTGGCTGAATTGTGAGAAAATTGGGACATGAATATGTTTCTTTTTATATGACCTGAGATGTTTTCCTCTGTGGAGATTTCTATGTTCCAGAAAGGACTCCCTTCCTGGAACTAACATAAATGAATTCTGAATAAGATAAATGTTAATATTATTCTTCCTTTCCCATAATTCTAATTGTTTCATTTATTTATCATAAATGCTATAAGGGAAAGCAATATATTTACTAATCATAACCCTTATTTCTTAGAGTTAGACTTATAGCATCCATATTTTTAATACTAAAAATTTGATTTGAAAATATCTAAATAGAACTTCCCATCTCAGTAGATGTCTATCATTCATTATCTGACAGTTCAAAAATTTAAAAATAACATTATACTAATTTCACTATGATAATGAAAATGCATCACCTCTCCAGTATGAAGGAGGATTGGCTTTGGCTTATGACATTCTTTGATTTCTTCAGATGGCTTGCCCAGGAGCTGGTCCCGAATGGTGTCCCAAAATGGATCCCCTTCTGTTTTCCCTATTAGGAATGTTATGATTAACATAATTCCCTGAAACAAGTCATTATTCTGATAAATATTGTACAATAATCCTTTTAGGAGTTTCATAGATTTTATTAAGGTTGTTGTTCAATGATTCTAAACAGTTTGAATAATATTAATACAAGAGACAGAATTTCCTGTGCATCATAAAATAAGAGCCATTATTTAATTAGATCCTCAGTGTGGTCAAGGGAATAACCGAAGATATTTTAATCAATATCCTTAAAGTTTTATTTATATTACTCTTGCTCATCCATGTTGCAAATAAAACAATCTGACATAATTAACTGTAGATTTATGAACTAAATCACCCTTTTCCTGTTTTGAGAACTAAAAATGACACCTCCAACTCACAATACCAGCTGTCTGACTTGTGCTCCCTGAAAGAACCTCTCCTGAATCCTTATTTAATTCAACAATAATAGTGGAACTTTCAAGAACTCATTTTCAATAATGGATAGAACTAGGCAGAAGACCAACAGGGAAACAGAAAACTTGAACAACACTAGAAACCAGTTAGACCTAATACATAGCCTACAGAATACTCCATCCGACAACAACAGACTATACATTCTTCTCAAGTGTACGTGGAACATTATCTCAGATATACCATGTGCTGGTTATAAAATAAACCTCAATAAATTTTAAAGGGCAGAAATAACACAAAGTATGTTCACAACTACCATGAAATGAAATAAATAAATAACAGGAAAAAATTGGGGAAACTCACAAATATGTAAAATTAAGCAGCATGATCCTAAATAGCTAATGATGAAAGAAGCAGTCAAATGAAAATCCAAAAATACTTTATGATGAATGAAAATGAAGACCCAACACATTCAAACATATGGGATGTAGTGACAGCAGTGCTCAGTGGGAAATTTATAGCTCTAAATGCCCATATTAATAAAGAGAAAGATCTCAAACCAATAACCTAATTTCTACCTCAAGACAGTGAAAAAGAAGAACAAATAAACCTAAATCAAGCAAAAAGAATGAAATAAAGATTATAAAAAATTAATTAAACAGAGCATAGAAAAATAATAGAGAAAATTAATTAAAACAAAAGCTGGTTCCTTGACAAAAATCAACAAAATTGACAAACCTTTAACTAGATTGACCAAGAAAGGCAGAGAGAAGATTTAAATTACTAGAATCAGAAATTAATATTAACTTTAAAGAAATAAAAAGAATTATAAAGGAATACTATGAATAACTATATGCCAATAAATTAGATAGCTTAGATGAAACAGACAAATTCCTAGAGACACAAACTATCAAAACTGACTTAAGGAGAAATAGGCAACCTAAATAGGCCTATAAAAAGTAAAGAGATTAAATTAGTAATATTGTAATAAAATTA
>CM052446.1:30463319-30496444 GCA_028533085.1 Varecia variegata
GGAGAGGAGAGGGGAGGGGAGGGGAGGGGAGGGGAGGGGAGAGGAAAGGAGGAGAAAGAGGGGAGAGAGAAAAAAGAAAACCCTAAATAACCCATAAAAAAATAGAATAAATGCATTCAGCAAGGTTCTAGGATACAAAGTCAATATACAAAATCAATTGTATGTGTATATACTTTCTATGAAAAATCCAAAGATGAAATTAAGAAAACAATTCCACTTATGACAGTATCAAAAAGCATAAAATACTTAGAAATAAATTTAGCAAAAGAATTACAAAATTTATACTCCACAAGCCGTAAAGCATTGTTGAAAAAAATTAAAGAAGACGTAAATATATGGCAAAACATCCATGTCCATGGATCAGAAGATGTAATATTGTTAAGATGGCAATACTTCCCAAATTAGTCTACAGATTCAATGCAATTTTTATCAGAATCCCAGATGACTTCTTTGTAGAAACTTATAAGCTTATTCTAAAATTCATGTAGAATTACAAAGGACCCAGAATAGTCAAAACAATCTTAGAAAAGAAAAACAAAGTAGGAGGACTCATACATTCCAATTACAAAACAAACAGTGACCAAGACAGAGTGACACTGGCACAAGGCTAGGCATGTAGATCAGTGAAATAGAATTGAGAATCTAGAAATAAAACCACATCTATGGTCAACTAATTTTTAACAAGTGTGCCAATATTATTCAGTGGGTAAAGAATAGCCTTTTCTTTTTCTTTTCTTTTCTTTTTTTTTTTTTTTTGAGACAGAGTCTCACTTTGTCACCCAGGGTAGGTAGGGACTAGAGTGCAGTGGCATCATCATAGCTCACTACAACCTCAAATTCCTAGGCTCAAGTGATCCTCCTGCTTCAGCCTCCCAGGTAGCTGAGACCATGGGTATGCACCACCTCACCCGGCTAATTTTTGTATTTTTTTTTTAGTAGAGACAGGGTCTCATTCTTGCTCAGGTTGGTCTTGAACTCCTGAACTCAAGCAATCCTCCCACCTCAGCCTCCCAGAGTGCTAGGATTACAGTGAGCCATGGTACCCAATGTCTTTTCAATAAATGATGCTGGGATAACTGTATAGCCATATACAAAAATAACAAAGGTGGGCCCTTACCTCACGCCAAATACAAAAATAAACTCAAAATGGGTCAAAGATTTAAATGTAAGAGCTAAAACTATAAAACTTTTAGAAAATAGGGGTAAATTTTCATCACACTGAATTTGGCAAAAGATTCTTACATATGACACCAAACTGTGAGTAACAAAAAAAATAGATAATTTGGACTTAATAAAAATTAAAAACTTATATGTTTCAGAGAATACAATCAAGAAAGTGAAAAGATGACCCACAGACTGGGATAAAATATTTTCAAATCATACATCTGATAAGGGACTTGTATACAAAATACACAAAGAACACTTACAACTAAATAATAAGATAAAAAAAATCCAAATTTGAAAATGAGAAAAATATATGAATAGACATTTCTCCAAGGAAGATATACAAATAGCCAATAAGCATAGGAAAAGATGTTTGACATCATTAATCATTAGGGAAATTCAAATCAAAATCACAAAGAGATATTACTCCACACTCACTAGGGTGGCTAGATTTGATAAGTCAGACAATGACAAGTATTGGTAAAGGTGTGGAAAAATCAAAACCCTATATATACACTGCTGGTGGGAATAAAATGGTGCAGCCATCTTAGAAATAGTCCAGCAGTTCCTCAGATGATTAAACATAAAGTTTTATCATCCAGCAGTTCTACACCTAGATATATACCCCACAGGAAAAATGAAAACATACACTCACACAAAAACTTGTTCATGAATATTTACAGTAGCATTATTCATAATAGCCAAAAATGGAACAACCCAAATGTCAATCAAGTGAGGAATGTATAAACAAAACCTTGTATATCAATGGAATATTATTCAGCCATAAAAAGTAATGAAGTACTGATGCATGCTATAACATAGATGCACCTTGAAAACATGTGGTGATGGTTGCATATATCCATGAAAATATTAAAAACCATGGAATTATCTATGGTTGGATGAATTAATGGGTAAATTGCATTGTGAATGGGTGAATTTCACTGTGAATGAATGCTATTTCAATAAAGCTGTTTTTTAAAATAAATTATTGTTTCAAAACATTAGACCAAAATGGATGAAAGATTACCAGAAATTACGATGCCAAGCATATCAACTTACAACTATATTCATTAATTTTTAAATTAATGGTTCCAAAATAAAGTTGACCCTTGGACAACATGGGTTTGAACTGTGGAGGTCCACTTCTCCATGAGTGTTTTTCAGCTTCTGCCACCCCTGAAACAGCAAAACTAATCCTTCTTCTTCCTCCTCTTCAGCCTACTCAACATGAAGCAATGAGGATGAAGATCTTTATGATGATCCACTTCCACTTAATGACTAGTAAATATATTTTCTCTTCCTTATGGTTATCTTAATAACATTTTCTTTTCTCCAGCTTACTTTATTGTAAAAATACAGTTTATAATACATATAACACACAAAATACCTGTTAATCGACTGTGTATGTTACCAGTAAGGTTTCCAGTCAGTAGCAGGCTATTAGTAGTTAAATTTGGGAGGAGTCAAAAGTTACACACAAAGTTTTGACTGTGCAAGGGGTCGGTTTCCCTGACCCCCACGTTGTTCAAAGGTCAACTGTATACATATATAAAAGACAAGAATGAAAGGAGCCAAAATGATGCATGTAGGTGGTACTCTTCAATTTGTTTCCACTTTTTCTTCTTTACAATGCATATTACTACAGTGATATTTCAGTCGGGGTAAAAATATAAAAGCTAAAATAATCAGTCACAAATGTGTGGAAATACATGCAGGAAGAGGACCTGAGGCCACATGCTTTAGGCTCCTAAAGGCCTCTGCCCCGAGGAATGCTGGCTCCGTTAAAGGAATCAGAGACACTTAATAATGAGATGCAAGAGCCGATTCATATTGTTGAAGGTTCATATTGTTCAACAACAATCTCCCTCCCCAGCCCCTCAACTCAGCCCAGCCCAGCCCAATGTAAAATTATTCATCGATACATTGAAAAGCAAAGAGAATTTGCCTCTGACTATATCTGAATTAATGAAAAGCTAAGTCACAAAGACACCTATCCCTCGGAAATCTGGGCTGTCATGTACAAACCTGGAAAACCAGCAGACCCCTGGGTTTAAAAATAAAAATAATAAAGGTATTGGCTACAGTGAAATCTTATTAAAGAACAGAACCCTGAAGCTTCAGAATCTGGAACCTCACCCTGCGTAAAATTGAGGCCTCCAACTCCGTCAATTGTGCCAGCTGCAAAACTGTAGCCCAGTGCTGGTTTACATGTTTTTGCCTAAAGGAAAGGTTTCAAAAACAAAACAAAAACAAAAAAAGAAACAGAAGTTAAGCTGACAATAAACAATGAGATCAACCTAGAGTTTGACCCTTGCGACATAGTGTGACTCAGTGACACTTACTGTGTGTGTGGAATTGAGCCAGACGGTCACATCCGTCATGTTCACCCACTGGTGCGCCGATGCCAGTGGTCCAGTGACCTCCCGGGAGGCGGAGGCACACAGTTCCTAGAAAACACACAGGCTTACTGTGCCAAGCAACAAAGGTGACGTGAATACTACCAACTGTTCTCAATAAGTACCAACTTGGAAAAGCATCTCTCCACAAAGCTTTTGTTTTGCTGGCTTCTTAGAAACAGCCACCACCCGGGTGGGTCTCTCTACCGACCCCAGTAGCTTCCCAGAAGCTTCCCAGAAGCTTGACGTCTCCGAGACTGTTGACCTGTATCTACTCCCCACAAAAATAAAATTCTAGCGATACAGGCTATGGTACAAAAGGCCCCAGTCTCACTTGAAAGACCATCAAGAAGATTAGGAATAGGTGGGCCAAATTACTTCCTTTGCCAGAATGAGAGTGTATCCTAGGGTGTGTTTATGGAGTCTTCCTCTCAGAAGCCTTCACTTCTCCAACAAGACTGGCCCTGAAAAAATCAGGCTGAGAAGACTTGAGACCCCATTTCATCCGCATCAGTTTCCCAGCCCACAATCCACCCTTTGGGGCTTTTTTTTTTTTTTTAATATGGTCAATTGATGTTTTTTCAATCTTTTGAGAAATGTGAGTCAAAACATGTTTAGAAACGTTCGTTTTCCATGATCCGTATTATACAATTGGCATATCCTGTTTCAGCACAAGTCCCCTTGCCTGGCACCTAGCTCATTTCCCACTCTGTCGCCACCCCAATTTCAAAAGTCACATATGAGAGCTCAGGATAAATCATCAGCAACACCAGCTGCAGCCTATCTCTGCTAATTAACAGGGAAGTTGTGCCTTGCTGAGAAGAGAATCCAGAATGTGGGACAAATTTCTATGGCTCCCGGGCCCACAACGGGAACAAAATTTCTGACACTAAAGTGTGTCATGGGTGCACACTCTAAAGAGAATCTGTTAATTTAGAATAATCCACTGACAATACCACAGTAATTAAAAAGAAACTGCAACAATTAGGCTGGCTGCTGCTACCAATTTTGCATCTGATGTTTTTAAAGATGCTTTTCTTCTTAATTGCTCCTGAAACATTTTAGAACCCATGGGATAAATTATTTACTTAAACACAAACATACACACACACACACACACACACACACACACACACACACGACAAAGGTCTGAGAAAGCTATAAAAAGAAAAGGATTTAACTATCTTTATCAGGGACATCTCAGTTCAAAGTCATCTTTTGTCTTACACTCGGAAATCTGTCTCCACAGAAGCTGAAACAAAATAATGGGGACAAAACGGTAGATAAAATTTAGGAGGGGGAGGAGGGTAGAGTTAAGTCATAGGAACCTCACTGGAGAGGTTGAAGGAGATTCTCCCTTCTTTTAAGAAGAAAAGAAAGACTAGGAACTAACTTGAATCTAAGTGGCAAGAACTGGGAGTTGTGCCAGTTCAAAGCTTTGCCTTGTCACCAAAGGAAAAGTTAAGAAACACTCAGGTGACTTTTGGCAGGCAAATGCCTGAGAGACTTCTGAGAATTAGGATCAGTCTGGTCACATCTGATGCCACGTTAATTGAAAACTTTACAATCTACCTATCTTCCTGCTGTCTGAAGCAAGCACTCTGGCTTTCTAAACATCCTAAAATAGAATGTTTTCCTGATGACTTGGGTTTAGATGTATTTCCTGTAAGAAGTCAGACACGAGCAGTCAGGGAGAGGTTCCCGTGTAGCTTTTGAAGGCGACCTTCTAAGCTGACCCTTCCAGACTCCCCTGCACAGCCTGAACTTTTACTGTCTTCCTCACAATTCTTAACTTCCTAATGAGCACTGTCAGTGGATCTTAAAGAACAATTTCAAAAGAAGATGAAAGGATGAGGCCCATAGCTTACCTTTGCTCTCTGATACATGGTCCATCCTATAATTTGTGTGCTGTCAAGCATATCCTGTCCAGGTCCCATAGCCATACACATGCTAGGCTGGAACAAAATGAGACATTGTGCATTCTTAGTGAAGTAAGCAATTATTTTAGGAAACGGAAAATTATATCTGAATCTACGCAAACAGATTTTTAAGCCACATTCTAGTATTTCTTTTCAGATATTCTCTCAACGTATAGACTAGAATAAACAAAATCATACATGGAATTGAGGCAGTGACTGTCTTCAGAAATGATCTATTCCAGCACCTTTTAAAAATAAGGAAATTGAGGCTTAGGTGGGTTAAAGGGTTAGTTGGAGACAGTACAGATAGCTAATGTCTGAGCTAAGACTTGAAGCCAGGTCTTTCCATTGGCTGCACATCTTTCTACTTGCTTGTTCTTGCCTATGACTCTTGCTCATGCACCTTAAATTGAAACTCAGTTAAAATTATATTGGAGCAACCAGCTGGCCCTCTAAAAAAAAAATCAATAAATAAACCTGGCCATATTTCCTACTTCTTACATCCGAAAAATTGAAGCTTGATTGAACACTCAAATATTATAAATGAAATTTAAAAAGTACTAAGTGAAAATACGGGTGTGGAAGACCCTTCTAAAAATTATCTAGAACAAGCTTAGTTAAATGTGAGAGCTTAAACATTTTAAATATTTATATGGAGGGGAAAAAAACAAATAAGGCTGAAAGACAACTGATAAACTGAGAGAAAAGTTTGCTCTGATTTGACAAAACTAAGACCGTAATATATTAGGAGCTTTAAAAAGTCAATAAGAAAAAAAAATATCCTTATTCATTCTTTCTTTTTTCTTTTTTTTTGAGACAAAGTCTTTCTCTGTCACCCAGGCTAGAGTTCAGTGGCATTATCATAGCTCATTGCAACCTCAAACTCCTGGGCTCAAGTGATTCTCCTGCTTCAGCATCCTGAATAGCTGTGATTACAGGCACATGCCGCCACACCCGGCTAATTTTTCTCTATATTTTGTAGAGATGAGGGTCTCACTCTTGCTCAGGCTGGTCTCAAACTCTTGGCCTCAAGCAGTCTTCCCACTTTGGCCTCCCAGAGTGCTAGGATAGCAGGCGTGAGCCACCTCACCTGGCCTACCTTATTCATGCCTTTTAATTCATTCATATTGAGTTGGGCTTTCTCTTACTTGCGGTAGAAAGCATCCTAATAGATACATCATAGCATATAGATGAAATAGGTAATTCATAATTTAAAAACAAATGTAAATTGCCATTCAGTATTAAAATAAGGTCCATCTCGTGAATAATTAAATGTAAATTTAAATGATGAAGAGATAACTCTTTGCATTTTGTGTTGCCAAAGATTACAAGAGTGACAAACCTGGTTTTGGTGAGGGTTTGGGGAAACTGTCACTCATACACTGTGGGTGGAAATGTCATTGAGAGAGTATTTGGGCAGTTTACCATATGTTAAATGCACTTTCTCTTTGACAGCAAACTCACTTTTAAGAATTTATCTTAAGGTGAGACTCATACATGTGTGAAAATATGTATGATAAGAACAGCGATCATAGTATGCTTATATGAAGGAAGGATGGAAGATAGATGGGAAAGACCATGTGAAGGAAGGAGGAGGTAGGAAAACAAAATACCCATCAGTGGGGGATGGGTTAACTAAATTATGGCACTTAAAATAGAAAATTATAGAGTTAGTTTACACAGTGTTTTAAAGCATATTTCTTAGAAACAAGAAAAACAGGTCATAGAATTACAGTGTCCCATTTATGTAAGTGTGTACTTGTATATATGTGATAGAGACATAAAAAGCTGTCTAGAAGGTTGTTGACTACAATTTTAACAGTAGTGATCCTTGTTGGGGGAGGGGGTGCTCCTTTGGGGTAAGTTTTTTATTTTCTGAACATTTCAATATTGTTTGAAATTTTTAATGAGCATATATAATTTTTTAAAACATTAAAGCTAATTTCTAAATTTAAAAAAAGCATTTTTAAAGAAACCACATCAAAGCAGAAGATGTGACAATGTTTGCCCATTTCTCTCTTCCTCTTTCTTAAGAGAACGCTGATTTTGTTCAGATAGCCATCTCTCTCCCTGTGGCCAAAGTGACTCAGAGGAAGCTGATCCCATTCCTACTTCCAGATAAATCTAAGGCAATCATGGCAATTTCCTAGGCCTTGACAGACATTGTTTCAGGAACCCCAGCTTAAGCCAAACAACGCTCGCCATTTCCCAAGCAACTGTTTTGGCCCAGAGATGGGCATGTGACATAAATTGGCTCATTCAGACCGAAAAGAAGAATGTTTGTTCCATGGTTGAAGGAGATGTTTCCTCTCACTTCTGTTGGGAGCGGTGGGCATACTTACTGCCTTCCTTACTGCCAACAGCCACCTGGCAAACCGAAGGGAAAACAATCCAACACGTGGAGGGTACAGAGGGAAACAGGATTCTATCATGGGGGGAGGGAGGTTTGATTTTGTTGTAATTTTTTCTGATTATAAAAGTAAAGTATGCTCATTGTAGAAAAAAATACATAAATGCATAAATAGGAGAATAAAACTCCCTCACAATAGTGACAAAAAGAAAAAAGCATGGTTAACAATTCAGGATGTTTCCTTTTGTCTTTTTACTATAATACATGTATTTTAGAAATTTTAATCATAATGAATATATAATATTAAACCCTGAGTTTCTCAACATTGTGTAGTATGAGCTTTTCCCTACATTATTCAATATTCCAACGTAAGACATTAAGTTAATGCATATTATTTTATTGCAAATAAGTATCATATTAATAATTTATTTAACCATTTAAGCTATGAATTTTGGAATTTAACAAGTAATCTTAAAATTTATCACAAATTAATAATGTGTGAAAATTTTGAAAATGGACAGCAGCAAAGACTTTCAATATAAAAATAGTAACATACAAAAGTACAATTGTGAAACTATATTGTTCATTGGGTGGGGTTGACTGGGATAGAATAAACAGCCCAGAAATAGTGTATAATAAAAGTAATATTACAGGTGAAACCTACAAACACAAGAATAAGAGCTGAAAAACTACCATCTGCTGTTCATATCAAAGTTGAAAACAAATCTAAATGAACATTGGAGGAAAGCAATTAAATAAACGATGGTGTAGCCTTCCTTGTTGTCTTTAAAAATTGCTACACAGATCTAGACATAATTATAAAAAGATTTCTAAGACAAATTAGGTGGAAAACTCAAGTCCTGGACCAATAAAAAAATACATACATGATTCATAAAATTTTGTTTTTGAATAAGTAGATAAATACATAGGAAGAGGTGTGAAATAGTAACTGCTGGGAAGGCCTGAGCATAGACAAAAGGAAAATGAGTAGGGACTTTCACTTTTTACTACCTGCTATGCTTCCACATTGTTTAAATTTTTTACACCAATATGTTTTGTTTGTAATTTTAAAAGAAAGGAAAAGGAATTTCAACCTTACGTTAAAAAACTATAGGTTATTTAAATCAGTGACAAATGTGTCAGGCAGGCACTTTTTGGTACAAACTTGTGACTTCAGAAATGCCAAGGCAAAACATTTCAGATTGTCCAAGTTTGGGGAAGGATAGTTAATCTCTGACCCTTACCAAATTGTCTCACATTCAAAAAACTTAACAGTCATTCATATGGAAAAATAGAACTTTACCCAATCAAAATTTAGTGGGTTTGGGCAGGTGCTTTTGAGAAGAGCAGATGCTAGAGATAAGTAGGCTAGTGTATACTTGAGGAAAACATATTTGTAAATTAATGATAAATATTCAAACATGAAGGACACATGAGATGCAAAAACAAAGATTCCATGCGCCATAATTACCTACCCCACCAATGGGACAAGTGCTATTGGCGTTATCACAAGACTCTCCCGTGTTGATGCAATGTGGGCCGAGAATGTTGGGGGACACATCTCCTAGGTTTGATGAAGCAAAAGCTGCTACATATGGTCCCTGCCAAAAGAAACACCCAGTTGCCTTTTATTCTTTCTTATCTTCTATAGTGACTTCCTTTTAAAATGCAAACATTCAATCCACTCTGGTAAACTATTCAAACTCATTTGCAGACTCTAAAAAGAGTATATATAGTATTCTGAGAATTTTTTTTTCATTTCTGAAAAGGCTCCCAATGCAGTCAGTATACAGATTATTACTTAAAATATTCCAATTATCAACAAAGCTATTCCAAGCATGAGAGTTTCACATTTCTGCCTCCAACAGAAATATTTTGACAAAATAAAACAGTGTGCAAAAACAAATTACAAAATGCTGACCCATCAATCTAATCTCTGGTGTTTTATCTGGAGTTCAGAGATCCATTTGGTCTTTAAAAATAAATATCCTATTGACTTAAAAGAAAAAAACAAATATAGACTTTCCTGTTATAAAATTGAACCTAAATATACCAGCCACCATCTGGACCTGCCCTCTGTGTATCTATTCTCTCTCTCTTCAGCCTTATTAGAGCAATCAAGCCATCAGCCTCAACCCAACTGGTCTACCATTCCACCTCGAATGTCTTAAATTTTCATAGGGTAAGAAATAACAAAGTATTGGAGATCATATGTCTTTTCTGATATTAAAAAGATAATTTATCTCCAAGTGTCTAACACTCAGGTAGGGATCATAAATGGGAATCTCTTTTCTTTTCCCTACAATGCAGGCTAAAATGAGAAAATAGAGTGAGTTTTATCAACAAAGCAGCTTGCGATGGTTTGGATGTGATTTGTGCCCCCGAAAACTCATGTTGGGATTTGATTTCCAACGTGGCAGGGCTGAGAAGCGGGACCTAGTAGGAGTGATCAAGTCGGGGGAGTGGAGCCCTCATGCATAGATTAATGTGTTCCTGCAGGGTGGCTGCGTTCTCACTCTCTCAGGAATGTACTACAATAGTTCCCACAAGAGTGGGTTGTTAAAAAGAATCCGGCTTCCTTGTTTTCTCTCTCTTGCCTCCTCTCTCGCCATGCGATCTCTTTGCACGTGCCGGCTCCACTTTCCACCACGAATGGAAACAGCATGAGGCCCCCAACTGATGCAGCCACACAAGCTTGAACTTTTCAACCAACAGAATCATGAGCCAAAATAAACCTCTTTTCTTTATAAATTACCCAGTCTACGGTATTCTGTTATAACAACATAAAACAGACTAAGGCAGAGCCAAAAGTTCAGACTGAATGTTAATGGGAGCTAATACTTTTAGAATGGAAGATTAATTCTAAGCAAGGGCCCAGAACTCTCATCCTATCTTCTATTCTTCTGCATTTGGTGCTTGGATGCTGGGGCCAAGCAGAGCAGCCTTCCTCTTCTCACTGATCTGTCTGTGGCCACTAATTTACCCAAAGTTGAAGAGCTTCCTGGAGTACACGGACTGAGTTCCTGCCCCCACCCCATGTCTGATTCCATAATTCACTGAGTTTCAAAGTTACAAAAAACAAGTGTGATGGATTCGGCTTGTCTCTGACTTAGGCCTTCTTGCAGGGAAATAGAACAGGGTCCTTGAAAGGAAATTCACCATTAAGAGGGAAGCCTGGATCAGTGAAAAAGACACATCACCTGTCCTCATTCAGGGCTCTTACACAATTAAAAGAGTGCTTAGTACTTTCCCAGCTCTAAAAACAAAAGTAAACAACTCAGTTTGTCATATTTTCAGTTTGATCATAAACTGCTGTATCTCACAAACAAACTTGCCCTTCCCTCTTTAACTAATTATAACTTTCTGAAACCATCAATATAGGTAATATCTAACACAAAAAGCAAATGGTTTATTACTTATTTTAATTTTTCTTTCCCTTTTAAGGAGGATGGTGAATGCTTTCTATCCACACATATCAGTATGTGAGGTCCATCATGACACTTTATGCTGGAGATTTGAATCACCTATTCTGAATATTGCATGAAGCTTTCAATGACATAAATTCTCACCTCTCCAGGTAGATATCCTCTGTTCTTCTCTTGCTCAAAAAGGTAAGATGCATAGCCCACGTTGTCGCTATTTACAAGATGGTTGCTATTGTTCATGCTGACTGGGTGGATGGCAAACCAGCTGCAAAAGATCAAGAAGCCCTAAGTTAATCAATAAAACCAGAGAACTGGGGCCAAAAGTGATGGCTAGGGAGCTTTTCTCCAGCAGGAAAAAAATATTTTAAATGATAGGCATTCCACATACTCAAGAAGTCTGATCATTTACTTAAATTAAAAATACAAAACTCTATTTTCATGAATATTTCATCACCAGCATCTTCATCATAAGACTGGTCAGTTACTAGATGTTATACCTAAAGAATTGATAGACATACACTTTGTCCTTCAAGAGAGGCACACATAATAATTGTTCAGATCAATCCATATCAGTTCAGTAGACATTTACTGAGAGCCAGCTGTGTGCCAAGCATGGAATAAACTATGGTTTATGCTCAGAATCTCACAGAAGACAGAGATGTGAACAAATGGCTTTCATATGGTGTGACAAATGGTGTAAAGAAATAGGCATAAAGTGTTTGGGGACCACAGATGACTAGCAATTAACTCTTGAGGGCATTATGAGGAGAGAGAACAGCAGAGCAAATGCACAGAGGTGTGAAAGAGGATGTTATGCATAATTCATATACCCTATGCTTAGTAATACATTAAATGTAGAGGTATACAGTTTACAAACTCATTTCACATCTGTTACCTTATTTGAAACTCACAACAACCCTGAGAGATGGGTTGTTTTACCTCTACAATGTATAGGTGACACAGAGAAACAAAATGATGGTCCACTGGACATTTCATACTTAATAACCTAATATAATCAGGGAACAGACTGAGTATTAGATCATATTAAGAGATCAATCTTAATTTGTTGGTTGTGATCATCGATTGTGGCTATATTTTTAAAGTCTTTATCTGATAGAGATGCACATTGAAATATTGGTGAGTGCAATGCATAATAACTGGTATTTGCTTTAAAATACTCTAGCAAAACAAATAAGAAAGGGAAGGGAAAGGATGAAACAGAATGACAGAGTATTGCTAATTATTGAAGCTGGATGATAAGTTACATAGAGATTCATTACACTAATCACTCTATATGGGGATGTATTTGAAAATTCCTGTGTAGTTTCAATTTTTCATGTTGGCATACATTTTGAATTGTTTAAAACATAGTGTCAGGCCAAATCACCAGTCAGTGGGCTGAATTCAGTCCCCAAGATGCCTATTTGCCCGTGTGCAAATGAACAGAAGTTTATGCTGAAAGTATTCTAAGGTCATCCCCTAGAACTTACTTGTAATATTTCTCAATTTAATAAAAATCCTTCTGTTAGATATGTGTGTGTGTGTGTGTGTGTGTGTGTGTGGTTTGTCTTTCTTAAAACTCAAGTGTCAGGGGAAATTCTAATCAAGTGTTTTCTAGTTACATGGATTTTGCTTTTTTGGAGTTTTTACTTTGGAAGGAAATGGTAGTGGCATGGCAGTTCCATGGTTTCCTGACCCAAATATTTCCGTCAGAAATGATCACACTGAGGCCAGCCAGATTTAGCCACAATGCAATCTGTCCATTGCAAATCAAAGAAAAAACCAGAGAACAATTATCTCAACATTGACTATTATTTAGCACTTATTAGGCAAAGGACTTTATATACAGGAGCTGATTTTATTCTCACAAGAATCCTTTGAGTCAGGTACTACCTTTATCTCCATTTTACAACTAAGGAAATGTTAAGTCTCAGAGTGGTGAAGTAACCTGACCTAGGTCACACAGCAGTAAGTCAAGAATCCAGGTTTGGCATACTATATAGATATGCTCTTCTCCACTAAGGGATACTGGTTCTGTCCCTTCTCTTCACTCATTCATTCACTACATATTTAGTTACCTTTGCCTCTGCATCAGGCACTGGGAACATAAAGATGAATGAGGCATCATCTAGGCCTTGAGAAATGCTTTACAAAAAAAATATGACATTTGAGATAGGTCTTAAAAGATGAGGAGGAACTTGGCAGAGGAATCACTAGAGAAAAGGCATTCCTAGCAGAGGAAATGGCATCTGCAAAGGCACAGAGATGTGAAGGAGTGTGGTGTGTTCAGAGAATGGATAGAGCAGAATGGATATGGACAAGGAAAGATGGCAATTGTGCCATTCATTCAATCAACATGAATTTATTGGGAGCCAAGTGTGTGACTGGCATTGTGTTAAATCCCAAGGAACATAAAGAGAAATCAGATATGTTCTCTACCACCAAGGGCCTTACAATTTGCCACAGTGGAAAAAGCAAATACTAAGAATTCCAGCCTACTAATTAGACCACAGACTTGATTTCTTCTTTATTTCGTTTATTTTAGACCTTAAAAAATAAACTGAACTTCTTCTCTACAAAATTGAAAAAAATAATAATTATTCAAAAAAAGTTATTTGAATTGCAGGAAAGTAAGATGTTGTATTTTTCCTCCTCTGCCATTTGAAATGTGTGCTATTAAAATATGAGGCTCATCATGGCAAAGTATTATGGTAAAGGATGAATATTTATAAAGATATGCAGAAAGGTGGTCATTTTAATTTAAAAGGCTGTACTTACAGCTTATTTTATCTGGTCAAAAAATATCCTTCAAAGCAAAGTTCAAAAGAGAGGAAGAAAGGTTTAGTTAGTTTCAGGAGAAGTTAGAAAAAAGACATAAAAGGATGAATACAACCCTAATAATAAACATTTTTAAATAAAGATATCACAGCCAGATGTAAAATAGGAAGCAGGGTTCTACCTGAGCAAGTATGATATAACTAAGAGTACCGAGGAAAGTCAAGAGATCGGGGCTCTTAGACTAGTTTGTAGCAAAGTTAGTTAAAATTTCTGGATCTCGGTTCCCAAAACTGAAAACTAATAGATCTCAACTATGCTTTGAGAATCAATAAGCATCATATTAATATAGAATATTAAAATTATGTTTCCTCCTGTGCAAATGAGGCATTTGGAGCAAAAGATCTCTAGGGCCTCTTTCAATTCAGACATTGTGTGTTTCCTACTCCGAAAAAGAAAATAGCCAAATGCAAAATAAAACTCCTTAAAGACTCTATAGCAGTAACAAATCCATCCCATTCTCTCAGACCTGGGTCACCAGGTCCAGTGTGCAGATTGTGCCCTGTACAAAGGTGACTGTCCAAACGGTTAAGTAGAGGTTTAATGCCAGCCCCAGCACAGCTCACCAAGCCAGGAACCTCAGTCAGCCCAGAAAAGGCGATGCCTTTGTGTGATTTAGACCAAGGCCCTATGGCCCTCTCCAAACTAAATATCCACAAATAAGAAAATAGAATACTGTACATCCAAAGTCAGTGTTCATGAAGATTGGTGGGAGTAAGAGTAACATGGGAGCTCCTCCTATATTGTACTGGGTAAACAATATAGGGGGCTGTGGTGGGTTGAATAGTGTCCCCACAAAATGCACGCCCATCCAGAACCTCAGAATGTGACTTATTCGGAGATAGGGCCTTTATAGATGTAATCAAGGTAAAGATTGAGTGATATTATACTGGCTTAGTGTGAGCCCTAAATCCAATGACTAGCATCTTTACGACAAGAGGAAAGGAACAGAGAGACACCCAGAGACATAGAGAAGAAGGTGATGTAAAGATGGAAGCAGAGAATGCAGTGATATGTCTATAAGCCAATGAAGCCCACAATTGATAGCAACCCCCAGAAGCTAGGAGAGAGGCATGGAGCAAATTATCCCTCAGAGGCTGCAGAAGGAACCAATCCAGCCAATGCCTTGATTTAGGATTTCTGGCCTCTTGACCTGCGAGAGAATAAATTTCTGTTGCTCTAAGCCACCCAGACTCTGGCGATGCGTGGCTTCCCTAGGAAACTAATACAGAGGCCATGGATTACAGTGGCTAAGAATACCACCTCTGGAGTCAGACACAAGTTACTTAACCTATTTGAATCTCAGTGTTCATATCTGTAACATAATGATAATAATAGTATCTACCTCACATCATTTGATAATTAGAAGAACTAATACATGTAAAGTGCTTAGCAAAAGACTGGTCCCTACTAAGAATGGAATAAATGTTCCCTAGGAGGACGTTGACGATGCTGATATTGATACAGCTACTACTGCAGCAAACGATGATGATTATGATAATGATACGGAAAAGAGATAAAAAGCTCTGAGCATAAACATATATATGATTCATAAGATTAATACAATGTTAAATATATGAGGGGGTGTTCAACATATGCAACACATGTGTATTCAACCCATGTGATATGGGCATGAAATGATTAAATGAGAATAACCTGCCTTCTTGTGGCAGAGACTTGCATGCTCACAAAATGCCCATGTGCCCTTCCATTTCCCAGTCCCAGGAGCAGGGTAGGGCAGGTGAATAGCTCTGACCAATCGCAGGTGTGCAGGAGGCCCACCCAATCTTTATTAGACCTTGCATGAGTGGGAAATAAGCTTTTAATGTGCTAAGCCACTGGAATTTCACATTCTGTTGTAGCACTTGGCATTAATTACTTTGATTAACACACCTCTTTTTCACTTCTTTCGCAGTTGTCCTCGCCCCACCCATAGCAAACCGTTTGGGGAAAGAGAGAAAAGGCTGTTTCATTGTGCTATACTGTAAGGATTATTGGGCCCAGAATTTTACCCAAAGAGCCACCTGGGGTAAATTTTAAACAAGCAGAAGTAATGAATAAAGACCAGAAGACCAGACTGCTCAGATTTAAAAAAGACAATGAGCTGTAGCCAGAGGAACCCTTCTAAGTTCCAGGTAAACCCGGGGCCAGCATCGAGGAGTATATTTCTACAATCTCTGCTCCAGAGAAGAAATGTGCATTCTCAACTAATCCTTCTGGTATCTTCAAAAATCCTGAATGAAAAAATCTATCTAGATAATAATTTTGGAGAGATATCTGGTTTGGGTGGATTCCATTCGGTCACAGCAATCAAAAATTCTTGTGCCCTTATATGGTACGATTAAGCAAATTGACAAAAGTAAAAGAGGAAATGGCCAACAACAGTATTTTTTTAAATTCAGCCTAATTACGTATTGAAGAAATACAAAGGAAAACAACAGTGATTTGGCTTTTTTGAGTCTGTTACTTGGCAACAATTATAAAGCCTGATAATACTGAAGTTGGCAAGAGCACGGGAAACAACATTCTGCTCATGTCTGAGTAGCAGGAGTATAAACCAACAAAACCTTTCCAGAGGGCTGTTTGGCAATATAAAGGAAAAGCTTTAAAATATAAGCATTCTCTTTGGCTCAGCAATCTCATTCTAGGAATTTAGCTTAAGGAAATCGTTGGCAAATATATGAGATATCTGTTCAAGAATGTTTATCCCAGTGTATTTTATGATGGAAAACACTGTAAACAACCTAAATAGCAAATGATTGCTGATTAGTTGAGTACGTTATACAGCATATAATAGAGTACTACACAGCAATTTTTAAATGGTGATTTTAAAAATACTAACTGGCATTGAAAGATAAGGTATTGCTAAATGGAAAAAAGAGAGAGAGTTGCCAAACTGTGTATACAGTAAAATTCTTTTGTAAAAAATATGCTTAGAAAAAAGTCTAAAAGGCTATGTAACAAAATGTCAAGAGAAGCTAACTCTGAGTCCCAGGACTACCAGATGATTTTTTTTAATCTTTTAATTTTTTTCTTACTATTGAAATTTTAGAAAATATATAAATGAAATAAAGAAGATTTTTAAAAAAACCACTTGATACAACACCAAGAGGGAACCCTAAGGTAAACTATGGGTAACGATGATGTGTCAATGGAGATTCATCAATTGTAACATATGTACCATTCTGATGGGGGGTGTTGGTAGTAGGGGGGGCTGTGCGTGTGGTAGGAGAGGACATGTATGAGAACTCTCTGTACTCTCTGCTCAATTTTGTTAAAAACCTAAAGTTGCTTTAAAAAATAAAGTTTATTAATTTTAAAAATAATAAAGCCTATTTAAAAAAAAAAAACTATGCCCTGGCACAGTGTCACTTCTGCCATTTTCTATTGATCAAAGCAGTCACAGGACCATCCAAAGTTCAAGGGCTAGAGAAATCATCTCCCTCTTTTGATGGGAAGTGGCAGAGTCACTTTGGATAAAGAACGTGGAGGAAGAGCTATTATTGTGTTATTGTGGCCATTTTGAAAACTGCAATCTGCCATTGGAAGATTTTTTTTTTGAATCTCTATCAATACAAAAAAGATGAGAGGTGAGAGAGGAGGAAAAAGAAGCAATGAACAAGTGAAACAAATAGCACAAAGTGCAGAGATACAGAAAAGTCCAGGTATATGATAATCACAATCCCTGAAAAGAGACTGAATTCATTATTATAAAAGACAAAGATTGTCATAATACAAAACAAATAACTAAAGCTATATGGTATTCATAAGAGACGCACCTAAAACTTAAGAACAAAGAAAGATTGAAAGAAAATAATAGAAAATATATATTGTAAATTCTAACCTTGAAAGAGCTGAGTTAGCTAGATTAACATGAGACTTCATAGACTTAAGACAACAAAATAATTATTAGATATGAAGAGGATCCCTATGAAAACAAGTGAACAAAAAAACAGCTTGATAGTCTCAGTGTATGGAGATAGCATTGCTAACGTTTTTTATGGTATTTTCCAGCTTCTAGTGGCCCAGAGTGAGTAAAACCAAGGAAGCATCCACTTTTACAGAATGACCTTTCAGTCATGCTTATTTCTTACTATATATTCCCCATAGGGAAATGAACAGGAGCAAATGCCCCTGATTATTAACTATGGTTGATTTGAGATAGTATAATTTTGAGTTAATTCTTCTTTCTTTCTACTTTGTTCTATTTTTCAAGTTTTCTATGATGAATATATATCATTTTTATACTGGAAAAGAAAGCAACTTGGAAAACAATAATAATCTTCCAGATATCTTTAGGTTAAGAACTTCCCAGAAATCCAACAATCAAGTAAGTCCAATATGTTCTGCCAACTGGTTTTTATGGGTTTGGTTTCTAACACTTGGGACAATTTAAATTACACAAGGCTGATTTATCTGTTATCAGTCAACTGTCATCACTTGTCATCACAAAGCCCTTCTTAAGCACCTTCACTGGGGATGGACCAGACACAGGCTGAGAGCTCCCTACACAACCATGGCCAAGCTCCACTGGAGAAGAACACAGGCAAGCCATAGAAAAGTCAGGGCCAGAAAGACGTCATCAAGCTTCACAACAACATGGCAGGGGCAGAACAAGCAGAAATGCAGTGAAGGATGTAGAAACAGAGATCAGGGCTTTATGAACCAGGGTTAATGCTAATGGAGAAGGCATTTATGAAAACAAAGACAAGGTGAGATGGAGAAAAGAGAGCAGGTCACGAACAGTTTGGGGAAGGGTAGTCACTGAGGTTTCAGCATTTGTGATTTGGCTGGGGGTGGGGGCCAAGTGGACTCAGGGGAGAGTGTAGAGGGAGAAGAGAGAGACCCATGAGAATAGTCAGATGTTATCATTCAAGCAGTCATGCATCTATTATGTGTTAATTAAAAACAAAATTTTTAAAGTAAAAAGATTTTTTAAACAGAAGTTATGGTTACATGCATAACTGAGTTCTGTAAGTCAATATCATTTGAACAAACTGGTGTAATTCCACAAATTGGATATTTCTAAGTTTGTACACAAATTATTTAAATAATCTGCACACAACACCGCCCTTGTTGTTTTTTAAATGTGCCTTTAAAGGGGGTCCTTCCCCTTACAAGACCCCTTCCTATCAGAAGAAAAGGATTTGCAATATATAAAACAGAAGGCAATGGAGCCATCATTCAAACACCTGCTCAGATCTTCCTTACCGTTCTAATGAATAGAAACCATGTCATACTGATTCCTAGAGGGCTGAGAAGGGGAGAAGGGAGGGGAGGACGGGAGGTGGGGAGAGGTGAGTCCATTTCACTTCTGCAAACAAGGAAGAGAACTCCGCAAAGCAAAGAGGTAGGCAAAGGGGAAAAAAAGCAAGACAAAGCCTGTTCTGTTGCCACATGCTCCAGGAAATAAGCCAGCCTCCCTGCACCCCACCACCCCACCATCCTCCCCCTCTCCCACCCCTCCCAGAGCTGCCACCACAAGGGTGGCTGTGTGAGAAGTGCCTCTTCCACTGACCAGATCTGCCATTCCGATTATCCGCACTTGTGACTTTCTTTTTGATGCGGACATTTGTAACCTCTGTTTTGCTTTCTCCCTTCATAGTTTCTTCACACACATGATGTCTAAATACATCGGGGGAATCTCTTAAGATTCCATTTCTTCTGCTCCATTGGATGGCAAACTCTTTGAGGTGCCTTCCAGAGTCTCCCAAAGTGAATTTTGTAAATGCTACACAGCTTATAGTTTAATTCAGAATTGAGAACATCCCAAACATGTTGCCCATGTCTGGAGAAAAAATCACTTAGTGTTTTTGTGTAAGGGGGGAAAACAGGCACAAAGATAGAAATATTATTTTTATATACATAGTTCAACTGGAGCAAATGGTGGCCTCACCATTGTAGAGGTCTTAATAGTTTATAGAATAGTTTCAGGAATATAGTTTTATTTCATTCCTCAAGTCACTGCTCTTCCTAACCCTTCGACAGCCCTCACCCCCAACCACAGCTTAAAACACTTTAATGATTTTCCATTCCTCTTGGTATAAAGACTGAAATCTTTATCATGCCATCTAATCTCTGGCTCTAACTTTGTCTCACAACACCCTGCCCCACTGTCCTCTGCACTCCAGCCCCACTGACCTTCTAACAGTTCTTCAAATGGACCATGCTTCTCCATCTCTGTTCTTTTCCATGCGTCACCCACATCCCATTTTGCCAATTAATTCCTACTCTTCCTCCAGTTTTCAGCTCCATTGTTCATTCCTCAGGAAAACCTTTCCCAATCTCTCTGGCAAGGTCAAATTCCTTTAAGATAGCTCTACATATTTTCCTTTCTCAGTATCTAACTCCAATATAATTTCATTAGATAATTAGATAATTAGATAAATCTTTGCAGTTAACCCAATTATTAATACAATTTTCCACCTGAATGTCTTCCGTTCCCATCAGTAGACTGTAAGTCCCATAAGGGCAGCAACTTCATCTATTTTTGCTCATCAGTATATCCCTAATACTAGCTCAGTTCATGACACATACATTCCACAGACATTTAATAAATGAATGAGTGAATAATAAGATCTGTGTGGAGACAAGATCTTACATCCACATTTGAGAAATATGGAAACTGAGTCTCAAGAGTTTAAGGAGTTTGTTCAAGGAGCACAAACATACGTATTGGACTCAAAGGTATTTGATTGCTGATTTCAAGGCCAGGGAACTCATCATTCCAAGGGCTGGGAAGCATTGCATGGTAAGAGTAGGTGCATAGTGCAGAATTGTTGAATGAAGAAAGGAAAACAAAAATGAAAGGAAGGAATGAATTATGAACTCCAAAATGGTTTTCGTTGTGACAATGATAGTCAGCTGTGGCACTGGGCAGATCACATCACCTTTCTAGGCCTCTGTTCCCCAGCTCCAGGTTGAACTAGATGATCTCCCTGCTCTGCAATTCTGAGTTTCTCTGCTTCCAAACTCCTCACACCTTGGGATTCTGTCTAACAGCAGGCACCTACATATGGTGGCTGAGTTACTTAGCAGCCCAGATTTGACTTTCTGTTTTAGATCATTTTTAATGTATTCAAAGAGCAATTACACTGTGCAACAAGAGGCAATTGCAGGAGCAATTACATCAAAGATAACATATGGCAGCTATGGAAACAATGGAAAGTTATTACAGGGTGTTAAGCACAGCAGATGGAAAAGCTTTGCTATAACCTTGACAGTTGACCCTGGAACTTCCAGATATGCAATATAATTATATGTAAAGAAGCAAAGAACATCTGGTCAGAAAAATCATATTTTTGAGTTTTCTGTTCCTATCGTTAAATGACTCAGAAACTAATAAAAGGGAATCGTGAATGGCCTCAGTCATTTAGTCAAAAGTGAAATAAAAACTGTAAAAGAACAGCCACCTTCTCCTCCCAACAAATTTGGGATTCTCAGTCTAACTAGTGAAGAGATGTAAGCTCTTATCCTGACTAATAGAATTCCCCACTAGCGTGCTCCACAATCTAGAGCTGGCTCACCTTTCCAGGTCACCTCTCACGCACTCCCTGACCTGGCCCACACTCTGACCTCACAACTCACTGTTTTTCATGACTCCTTCAAGGTCCAGCTCAAATGGAATTTTCTCTTGGAAGTTTTCCACAATGCTCTCAAAAAGAACCCAGGGCTACCTCCTCCAAACTCCCACAGCACTTATTCACTCCCGCCTGATAGCGCTGTTGGTCATCTCATTTATGTCATGGTTACCTGTCTGTCTCTATCTCCTATCCCAACCACCCCGCTAGCCTATGAGACTCTTGAAGATAAAAACCATGCCTTATATTCAGCATAACATCCCCAAGCACACAGTTGCATGCCTGACATTTAGAAAGCATATTGAGTTAAATGCTAGACGGCAACTAATCAACAGATGAATTTATTGTAATGGAAGAGTGAGTCCTATTGTATCAGCCCAAATAGCAAATTTTATCAGGGAGTTTTCAGTGACCCTGCTTCAAACCCAAAAGAGGAACTCCAGTGCTAAGAATTTCAAGCACTCTGGCATGCCAATAATGAAGTTATTTAGCAGAGGTAGAATCTTATTCTATTCCTTACCTTTTAGCTAAAATGAATAAACTCTTTTTCTATGCGAGGCACAGACCTAGAGCTCTGCATGCATTATCTCATTTAATCCTCAAACAACCCCATGAGGAGTTATTATTTCCATTTTCAAATAGGATAGTTGAAGTCTAAGTAGATAAATTACTTTCCCCAGGCCACAGGGTTAGTAAGTGGCAAGCAGAGCTGAGATTTGAACCCAAGTCAACCTCACTCCAAAACCTGAACTACTTATCACCATGTTGTTCTCCATCTAGTTTCAGGACCAACCCTGGTGTGTGAACTGTGAATCATAGTGTCTAACGTTTTTCTTTACCACTTTGTTACTTTCAACTTACTGTTAATTTTATCCACATAGAATCTTTCACTTAGATATTTCATAATTCCACTTGGCAGACACTTCATCACTTTTACCACACTTATTATCAACATTTTAAAGGCTCGGTTTATCCCACAGTATGCTCAAAAATGTTTAGGGAGGGGAAAACAGAGAAACGGAGTAGTCACATAACCTCTCCAAAGTCACATAGCTAATAAGGGCAAGAGCTCAGCATGGACCCAAGCTATTTGACGCTAGCACCCAAGCGCTATCCTACACTCCCTTAGGGCATCTCTGTATCACCTGTAAGTCCACAGGTCAAGGTGTCTGGCACTATGTTATCCACGCAGTTAATTCCTGAGTCAGTCCAATTACAGCGACCAAAATCACATATGAATGCAAATGCCTTTTTTCAAATAAAACAAAATCCATGTTTTATATATCTGTCACTATATCTGTCACTGCCAGTTAATGGTGCTAAAATCTGTGCCAAGATGTAATTTTACCTCATCCTCTTCCTTTAGGTGGTCTCAGTCCACTTTTATTCCTAATTGTCATTGTCCTACACACTGGACCTAATCCTGTTAGGAAAACACAGGTAAATAATCTCAAATGCATCATTACTCACCTGGTTGGTCAGACTGTTTTCTCATTGTACCAGGAGATAACTGTCCGCCACCATAGAAGTGCTACATACGAGAGCTTGATAAAGTGATAACTGCTAACGTTTACTGAGTTTTTATATCATACGCCAGATGCTGTGCTGAGCTCTGCACTTATGTCATCCCTCTATAACCTGATTTATAGGTAAAGAACTAAGCCCTGAAAGGCTGAGAGCCCTGCCCAGTGCTCCATGCCTGCATTCCAGTTGTATTCGACTCCAGAGTCTGGACTGTAAAGCGTGCAACTTATTCTCAGCATCTGTTGACACTACTCTAGGCTCTTTTTCCCCCTTTATTTAAGAAAAGCTACCCACACAAAATTTTTTTTTTTTTACAAAAAAAGGAAATAGAGTACCTGATAAGGCCCAAGTCTTCTCCATTCAAATCTACCATTTTCAAGACTACCATTTCCTTGTCTGTATTTGAAGAATACCTAGTCAGCAAAACAAAGAAACGTAGTTCTGTGTTAGTGTCTGACCCTCAAGTATGACAAACAGCGGAAGCTGACACAAAAACAAAAACACCTCTCAGTTAGTGAGGCGCCCTGACAAGCAGTAGCCCTAGGAACTGCACCCAGAACCTCACTCCTAAGCTGAGGAGATGATCTAAACATGCAAAGTTTGGGGTACTAAGTCAACTAACTGGAGCTAAAATATATATTTTTATGTAAGATATATATAATATTATATAATATATATGTATTTCTTATAAAAAGGATTTGTCTTTGAAATTTTTACTCATATCAAATTTTAATGGAATTTCTTAAAAAGAGCAGGGAATATGCAAAATCGAAAATATTCAAGACCCACAACTTCAGTGTTCTTTTATGTCCCCTTTTCAAAGTAAAACATTATATTTTCTAAAAATCAACTCCCTTGAAAGCTATTGAAAAATATGCAGCCAAATGTAAAATGTCAAGTGGCCAAGTTAAAACTGAGATATTATTTTATCCTGCCATAGTAACCAAGTACTTGTCACAAACCTAGTTAGTGACTTAAAAAAAGATTTTAAAAAAAGAAGATAAAATAATCATCTCCCTTAGTTGTTCCACTCAATTATGTGGGTTTTATTTCTTACTTGTCTGTCTGTTATTTATTCTTTTATTTTTTCTGTCTTGCCATACTCTCCTGGACTAAGATGATTTCTTCTGCATAACACATAAAAGAGCTATTCATTAAATTTAAAAAAATGTGTTATGCATATTTTTATCTCCATGTTACCAATAAAAAAGCTGAGAGCCAATAAATTAAGATAAGCAAATCACTAAAGGTCACATAACTAGGAAGTGATAAAGTGAAGATGAGAGCACAGTTGTGCCTGATGTCGAAGCCCAGGGTCCTTCAGATATCTCCATGGGCTCCCATACCCAACAAAGTGGAAAGATACGGTGTTCTTTTCTACATCCACTTTTTGTTTCTACTTGTCTTAGGTTAGAAGCATGTTTTTATTTTTTTTTTTATTTCAGCATATTATGGGGGTACAAAAGTTTAGATTACATATATTGCCCTTGCTCCCCCCTACCCCCCGAATGAGACATTAGAAGCATGTTTTTAAAATATTTTAGCTTTAATACTCTCCTAGGATCTCCCCACATTCATCAAGTTACAATCCTGTACTTAGATTTTTGTTGCTGCTCCCTAAAGGAAATGCAAGGATTCCTTCTCACCTTGCTCTCTCTGATTGAGGATTCTGAAGGTAAGAATAAGGGCTTCGGTTGATCTGCACACCATCCACATTTCCTTTATTGATGAAGATTTTGCCTGGTTTCATATTTGTGTGTGCTGTCTCAATGCTCTGAAGGTTAAAAAAAAAAAAAAGGAGTCACAAGCTTAGAAATCCTGGTGGGGATAATGGCTTACTCAATATAAACAGAAGAGCGCTGTAGACAACTTCCTTTGTGGACACAATGGGACAAAAGCTGGAGAACCACATGGCTGGTGCCCTTCAGGAGGTCAACAGAAACGGCTCTCAAGGGTGAGACAGAGGAAACACTGTGTTATACAGATGTGCCGACCGATGCCTGCGCTCACAACAAGCCCCACCTCCCTGCCTCTCACGACTGCGACGTCAGGCAGAAGTTGCCATTTCGGATGACCAAAATGGGAGACTTGACTTTTGCCACCACACTAGAACATGATTGGTTAACATGTGAGTGTTCCCACCTCCCTCCCCTCCCCATCCCACTACCCTCTAAGGAAGAGTTTATCAAACCTTCTTTACTAAGAGCCATAGTGAGAGATAACAGGTTTCGTCACAACTTAACACACATCAACGTATGCATTCTAAAACAAAAATTCACAAACTATACCCTTACTGTGTGTTGTGCACTATGATACTTTACAATTGATTTTATTGGAGGTCTTTTTTTATTTAATACTTCTTGTGACCCATGAAATTGATTTCATAAGCCGTGAATACATTGCAAGCCACAGTTTAAAAAAATTCTGTTGTAAAGAAATTTGCCTTCGCCAGCTAGATCCCTGAATTTTGGGAGTGACTTTGTGAGAAGAAATAGATAAAGAATAAACCTGGAAGGCAACAAAATGAAGAAAAATATTAGCCAGGATCCTGTGCAAAAAAAATAGTTATCTGGCAGACAGTGGGGAGGGGACTGCAAGCTACCCACACCAGGAAGGGGAGAGAAGTTGGACGGTATTTGCTAGGAGCACCATGGAGGTCTGGAGCTGCTATACAGGACTTGAGAAATGAGGGTGTATGTTTATAAAGTAGATGCTCTTTGCTCTTAAGGAAATACAAAAAAGAAAATATTAGAATTATTTGTAATTGCATTTGCCCCCTTGATGGGTTCCTTTTTGTGTGACTTTGTGCAGAGAACAGAGCATGAGGAGCCCTGTAGTTTATAAGGAACCCCAAAGCGAAATGTTTTCTGTCTCCTTAGATGCCTCTACAGGGCTTACTGCAATAGAATCCTCCTCTTCCAATCAGTCAGTGCCTCCGGCCTCACAGCCGGTAGTCAGGACCAGGAGAAGCTCACGGAGGAGAAAGAAAGGAAAGTGCTAAGACTGTGCTCGGGCCCAAATCCTATAGACACCCTCCATAGCACACAAACCACTCCCAAAACCCCCGTAAGCCATGGGAACAAACAGCTGCCTCTGGGGCTTTTTGCCTACCTTCATGATACCAGTGACCATGTACTCAAAAGTTCGATTGCTAAATCCTTCACTGGCAATGACAAAGACAGTGTACTGGAAATATCCCGCTGGACCCGAGTGTGTGTGAGTGCCACTCAGGATGACGTTGTCTCTTCTGTACAGGGAGCCATATTTACTCTGTAGTCTGTTCAGGACCTTCAGAAAAAAAATTGAACTAAGATAAGGGATAACATAGGAGCCCAGCATGAGAATAGGCTCTGATAAGTTTAATCACTGATCCGTACCAATGACATCACCTTCCAGTGGCCTTTCACTCTACGTTGGAATATATCATCATAATAACAACAAAATAATAATAGCAATAGCTAACATTTTACAGATTCTTGCTACGTGCAAGCACAACACTGGGCATGTTATATACATTATGTCATTTAAAAATCTTTATGACAACATCAAGAGATAGGTATTATTAACCCCATTTTTCAGCTTAGAATATTGAAGTGTACAAAAGTTAAATAATTTGCCCATTAATCTAATAAGTAGCAGAGCCAGACTCCAGATCCAAGTCACTCAAACTATAGAACCAGTATCATCCTTACTTGTTCATCATTCACCCATTGTATTAATATTCAGACATGTTCTAAGTACAAGAAGTATATGAAGTTCTTAAAAACATCTTATGAAGATGTTTGTATGCTAAGGAAGGAGAAAGATAATAAACAAACAAATAAATATGTAATATTAAATCATATAGCGGTAAATGCTATGAAGAAAAACATTGCTGGGTAAGGAAAAAGAGAGTGATGGGAATTAGTGCGTCAAGAGTTTTTTTGAAGAGGGGCTCTCTTTCAGCAGAGGCTTAAATGAGGAAAGCAAGCTGGTTGTACAGTATCTGAGGGAAAAGCATCCCAGGCACAGTGCAGAGACAATGCAAAGGCCTCTTAGTTACTCTATTGCCTCACTTCCCAAGATGAAGAATTCAATATTCCCTGAAATAGACTCTGACACTTATTGGTCTAGGGAAAGCCATCCACTATGATGGAAGGACACCCTAGTAATCCTGTGGAGAGGCCTCTGTGGACAGGAACCATCTTGTCAGCACTAACTTGCTAGCCATGTGGGTGAGCAACCTAAGCAGTAGATTCCCCAGCCTCAGTCAAGCCTTCAAACAACTGCAGCCCCACCCAACATCTGAGTGCCATGTCATGACACAGAAACGATGATGTATGGCTCCTGTTCTAAAACAAGTCAGAACTGCAGAACCCAGCCACTCTGGGATTCCTGACCCACAGAAAACACGAGCAGCAATACATGATTATTGTTACTTTAAGCCACTAAGTTTTGGGATGATTTGTCCTACAGCAGTAAATGTTCATTGAATTAGTCAATCAGTGAATATCCAAATTCATGGCTAGTGTCTTTGTATAGTGCACACACAACAAGAACATAACAGACAGAAAATTAATGATGTTGCTGAGTACCTGTTTTGGATTATTCTTTAATTAGATGCAACCTGAAGTTTGGCATTATTGTGGCTTGTTTGTGAAAGATCATTAAAATGATCCAGCAAAAATGCCAAACCCAAAGCAATCATTAGCAATGTTCACCTTGGCTATGGCATAAACAGTCTGATCAACTGTCTCTCTGAAAGAAAAAAAAAAAGCCACCATTTGTATTGTTTGCCAATTTCTGTGCTATAAATACTCCCCCCATGTTCAATTTCAAGCTACCAAAAGCTTAACAGCCAGTTCGTAACATTCCTGAATATTTAACAATTGGCTCTCATGAGCTGGCACAAGCCAGTTCCAGCACACCACTGGGACATAGGGGAAGAGCAGCTTATGTGCTACGTACTGCACATACATAAAGATGACCATTCCACCTCTTTTATTTTAGCTGAAGAGCTACATCACCCTGATTCCAGTCATGTGGTCATTGAAGCAGGAAGAAGATTTTGCAAACCATCTTGCCTTATTACTCTCTCCATGCTTGAAAGACTGACTGTTAGGTTACCATGTCCACATAAACAATCCTGTGATACGAGGAGAATATGGAAAGAGAATATAGTATAACCAGACTAACATCGTTCTGTGTCTGTTTGATCCTAACTCCAGCCCCCAAAGCCCCATCACTTTCACATCTTCTTCCACACAGTAACTACCACACTTACGAAGGAGAAATGTCTACAAAAGAGAAGGGGAAATGATCAGTGACAGCTGATTCCATAAAAGCTGAACTAAAGTCAAAAGCTGATGTTCTTACAATTCTGCAACTAAGATAGGAAGGTAGTGGAGAAACAGAACTGCAAATCTAAAGCTCCCCTAACTGCCCCCCAATTTTATTCCTAAAGAACTATAACATGAGGATTTTAGACTTAAATGCATTTCTTTGTGTCTATTCAACAATCAAGTTCTTATAACGACAGTAATTATGAGTCTTGAATTTTTTAAACAATAAAAAGACTATAAACAGCACATATAAATTTTATTTTAAATCACAATCTCTAATACATGAGATTTCTAGGAAAAAGAAAAGAAAAAGAAATTATAAATAGTATGTTTACTACCTCATGGAAGGAGGGGTATTTTAAGAGAGAACAAAGCAGTTACATTAATATCTATAGCTCACTTCTTTGTCTTCTGTTTCCATTCCATTTCCTGTGGCTAACACTCTAGGGAGCATGACACAGAAAGAGTTACAAAGTCATTCTGTTTTCCTGCCCTGCTTCACTGCACAGAGATCTTCCCTAATCTTCATTAGATGCTGGAATTTCATCAATCTTAAAGCTGAGGCTGAGAATCTACGTAAAACCAGGTGTTGTAAATAAGCTTAATGGCACTTACTTAGCTGCATTTATTTTTCCCTCCTTCCCTTGGGTGAACTTGGGATAACTAAGTGGGTTCATTCCAAGTCTTTCCCACTGGGCCTCCGATTGCATGGGGAAGTGAAACTAGGAAGAGACAGTTAAATGGTGCCCACTACGGCCTTAATAGCATCTACAAACCAACACAGTAAACTCCTCTCCCGTCTCCACTCCACCCCCAGAATCTACCTTTTGACTCTTCTATTTCTGCTAATGACCCTTCAATGGTAGGGTCCTAATCAGAACCATCCCTGATTCCTCAGAAAAGCAGTATAGTGCAGTAATAATGAACACGGAGTCTGGCACTAAGATACTTAAGTTTGAATCTCCAGCTCTGACAATTCCTAGTTGTGCAACCTTGGATAAGTGACTTGGTCCCCTGAAACTTGGTTTCCGAAGCTCCCAAATGACATGATAATGGTGCTTTCCTCATAGAGTTACTTAGAGGATTAAATAAGTTAATATTAATATGTATAAGGCACTTGGAACAGTGCCTGGCACATCATGAGTCCTGTGTGTTAGCTTTTATGTATATTCATCTCCAAATCTCATTAGCATCTAATTTCCTACCCCCATGTAGCCTCACTGCCATCCCATTAAGACCTTTGTGCCAGCCTCACATCATATAGGGGAAATTGTCAGGCAAAATAAAAAAAACACTTTGGGCAACCTTAGCTTCCCTGTCTTGTTCTTTCAGCCTTCCAAAACCTTGTAAAACTCCCCTGTATGAAATCCCCTCCGTTTGAAATACCTAGTAGGATTTATTGCTTTCTTGACTGACCCTCACCAATAACACCTCAATATCAATTTAAAGAATCTGCTGACTTGTGTCCTCGCCTCTAGTTCCCCTCTATTCCAATCTATATCAAACATCACTGTCTGATTAATCATCCTAAAACAAAACTATGTTTAAATCACTCCGCCACTCAAAAGTTTTCTAAAACTCCACATCACTCACAGAATTAAAAAACAATTATGACAAACATCCCTTCCAGGTGCATCTCCAGCTTTGCCTCTGTATGTCCAATAGAACTCCTCTGTTCCCTCAAAAAAGATTCTGCATCCCTCCCTTGCGCTTCTCTGGGTTCATGCTGTCCCCTCCATCTGACCTCTCTCCCTCCCCATTTTAACCGTTCAAAATTCTGCTCACTCAAGTGTCATTTCCTCTGAAAATGTTTTCCTAATTGCCACTTCCTGAATCCCCTTGTGATGGTCTTAAAAGACTATATGCCCACAGATTCTCCCATACTGCTCCCTTCAAGAGGCAAAGCTTAAACGTCCATCCTTGAATGTGAGCTGGACTCAGTGACTTACTTAATGAATAGAAGAGGGTGAAAGTAATGGTGTGTAACTTTGGAACCTGGGTCACAAGGCACTGTGATTTCCTGCTTGCTCATTATCTTGGGCCACTTACTCTGAGGAAATCTAGCTGCTATGTCATGAGAATAGGAAGAGGGAGGAACTGAGGCCTTCTGCCGACAGCCACGTTGCATGAATCATCTTGGAAGTTGATCTTCCAGTCAAGTCAAGCCGTCAGATGGCTGCGTCCTTGCTGCAAGACAACCTAAGCCACCTAGCCAAGGTGAGTGGTCAGTCCCGAATTCCTGACCTACAGACCATGTGAGATACTAATTCAGGTCAGTCCTGAATTCCTGACCTACAGACCATGTGAGATACTAAGAGTTTGTTATTTTAGGCCACTATATTTGGGAGTAATTTCTTACACAGTAATAGATCATTAATACACCATTGTACTTCAATGAATGACAGCTGTCTGTGCATTTCTGTTCTACGCCTTTCTTCTATCCACCGACTAGATAATGACCTCATCGGAGACATGGATTGTGACTCACTTAGCTATGTGTCCCCTGAAGCAACTAGAAAAGTACCTCACAAAAAGCAGGTGGTCAATGCATTTTTCCCTCTAAGAATAGAATAGTGTCACTTTTAAGAATGCGAGCTCTGGGATTCGGCATACGTGAGTCCAGAATGCAGCTCTACCATTTGCTAACTATGTGAACGTTGGAAAGTTACCTACCTTCTCTAAGATTCAGTTTCCTCATCCATCAAATGTGGATAACAGAGCCATCTCCTAGTTTTGTTGTAATTGTAATTGCAATAGTGGGGAAGACACTTAATCCCCTGCTCCTCATGTCTCCAGAGATGGGAGAAGCTTCCTTCCATTCCACTCCACTCCCCAAGGGGAAGACAGGTTGGAGTGCTGTCTCTAGGCCACCTCGTCACCCCTCTCCCTGGCTCCTTCACACAGCAGGAGGAGCACAGTATTTAATAGGTGAGACTGACAGAACTTGACATTGCATGATTGACACTTATGGTCATTGTTCCGGTCACTGCTCCAGCCTCTCCTCTTTCTCACATTGGGGAATATGTGAGTAGACATTAACAGAGCACATTCTACCTTTTTGACCTTAATCCACGCAGAAAACATAACTGGGTCAGGGCTTAGAAATTGGCTTAGAGAGAGAGAACTGGAAATGCGTGCCTATCACTCTGTTTTTCTGTCCTCCTCCTCCTCTTCCTCTTCCTCTTCTCTCTCTCCCTCTCTCCCCCTCCCATTCCCACTCCCTTTCCCCCTCCCTCTCTCTCTCTTTCTCTTCCTCTTCCTATTAAGGCCTCAGGCAGCCCAGGACCTTCCATACACCTTTCCGCTAAGTTCAGCTGTCTCCATAGGTGAGTAACAAGATCCAAATTCGGGGAAAATCATAGAAAAGCCTACCATTTTTTACAATACAGTTTATTCAGAGAGCTGATATTATAGTCTTTTTAAATTTTTGTTGCAGAAATTTTTAAACCCGTACAAAAACAATCAGGATAATATAATGAACTCCCATGTGCCTAACACCCAGCTTCTGCAATTACCAATTCATGGTCAACCTCATGTCAATGTTGCATTTTAATTCTCATCTGATTCCTTGCATCTGTTCTCAGTTGTTTGAGAACTTGACAGAGGAGTTAGTGGTTCATTGACTCTCTCCAGCTTCTAACAAGGAGGATTAAATGAGAGAATATATGGAAAATCACCTGGAACATAATAAGCTTTCAAAAAAACATTAGCATTAGTAATGATGATGAGCCATCAGCATAACTGAAAGCAAGTTTGGACCAAGATAACTTAGACTGAAATAATAAGGATCATTCTTGTAAGATTGTCTGCCAGTGTGTCAAGAACTTACAATGCTCAAGGTAGTAGGAACCCACTGGATGAGAAACCAAGAGGGCCTAGTTTCTGTCACATTGATCCACAGACTTTCCTTTCTCCCCTCAATCACTTACCTCCAGCCTGAGCCTTTGGGATACCATGCCTATGTCGATGCTGACAAACAGTACTCGATTTGACCCATCAGGTTCTGCCATGATGAAAGCACGACTGTATAGCCTCGTGAGGATACCCCGTGCATTCTGGCCATTTTTGCTATAGCCCATCTAAAGAGGAAGAGAGAATCAGAGCCATTCTGTCTTACTCCCCTGCTCCCAGGAACCAGGCACAAACCCATAAGTATAGCCTGCTTCAGACAACCCCATTAAAAAGTGGGCAAAGGACATGAACAGAAATTTTTCAAAAGAAGATAGACTGATGGTCAACAAACATGAAAAAATGCTCAACATCTCTAGGAAGTTGCAAGGAAATGCAAATCAAAACCACAGTGAGATATCCCTTAACTCCAGTGAGAATGGCCTTTATCAAAAAGTCCCAAAACAATACATGTTGGTGTGGATGTGGAGAGATAGGAACACTCATACACTGCTGGTGGAACTGCAAACTGGTACATCCTCTATGGAAAGTAATATGGAGATACCTCAAAGAGCCAAAAGTAGAACTACCATTTGATCCAGCAATCCCATTACTGGGCTTCTACCCAAAAGAAAAAAAGACATTCTATAAAAAAGACATCTGCACTAGAATGTTTATAGCAGCACAATTCACAATTGCAAAGATGTGGAAACAACCTAAGTG
>CM052446.1:30496944-30520995 GCA_028533085.1 Varecia variegata
AAGAGCCAAAAGTAGAACTACCATTTGATCCAGCAATCCCATTACTGGGCTTCTACCCAAAAGAAAAAAAGACATTCTATAAAAAAGACATCTGCACTAGAATGTTTATAGCAGCACAATTCACAATTGCAAAGATGTGGAAACAACCTAAGTGCCCATCAATACATGAGTGGATTAATAAAATGTGGTATATGTATACCATGGAGTTCTACTAAGCCACAAAAAACAATGGTGATGTAGCACCTCTTGTATTATCCTGGACAGAGCTGGAACCCATTCTACTAAGTGAAGTATCCCAAGAATGGAAAAACAAGCACCACATGTATTCACCATCAAACTGGTATTAACTGATCAACACTTACGTGCACATATAGTAGTAACGTTCATTGGGTGTCAGGCAGATGGTCGAGGGGGAGGAGGGGATATGTATGTTCACACCTAATGGGTGTGGTGTGCACTGTCTGGGGGATGGACATGCTTGTAGCTCTGACTTGGGCAGTGCAAAGGCAATATACATAACCTAAACATTTGTACCCCCATAATATGCTGTAATAAAATAATAATAATAATTTTAAAAAAGAATAGACTTCTTCAGAAAGACAAAGAAAAGAAAATCCATACAACACTATGGCTCTGAATGAGATAATATATGTGTTTTCAAGAATTATAAAAAAGAAGAAGAAAGCCAAAAGCATAAAAGAGGCTTTAATCTTCTGTGTAGAAAAATGCAAAGGCAAAGTATCGATCCATCATTGGCAGAAGCTATTCCCTGGCCCGTGGGCAAGGAAGAAGCTGGTGCGGCTCTGGAACCCCGTCGTTACTACACCAGAGACCTTTTGGGACCTTTCTGTTTTTTTTGGAATGAAATCCTTTCTGCTGGCCTAAGGTACTATAGAAGAAAATATTTCCCCTATCTCCCCCCAACATTGCCCAGGAACACTCTGAAAATTGAAGGCCTTCTCAGGTTGGTTGTTTAGTGTGTGGTTTAGTTTTCTGAAGAAAACGGTGTCTTTCTAATTAAGTAATGTCTACTGAGGGTACCTCGCCCTGGATTTTACCATAGTATCACTCCCTAAGCCAAGTCAGACCACAACACTTACCCCAAGCCCCTTCTCTCGCTGTGTCATAAAACCCTCCCACAAAAACGACACCCAGGTATTGAGAATGGCCCCTCTATTGTTTGCACTACCCCTCCTGGGAGTTTCCATTCAGGGTTCACAGTCCAGGGTCACTGAACAAGCAGCTGGAAATAATTCCTAGCATCTAAAGATTATTTGGCAGGATGGAGCGAATTCTGGTTCGCTTCATACTCTGGTTTCCTAGGGAAGTGTCGACACAGAGAACTTCATACTCTGGTTTCCTAGGGAAGTGTCGACACAAATGGATATTTCCACCGTCATAGCCAAGAAGTCGCGCTAGCGGTCAGTAGGCCACACCTGACATGTAGATGTGTTTTATTTGGCCTACACAGTGTTGGTCCATACAAAGTTTCCAGTTTTAACTAGAGTTTCCCTATATTTTTGAAATGAGAGATTTAAATCTTCTAATATTCAGTCCAGAGATTTTCTCACTTCTCTTGAAAAAACTTCAAGACAGGGCAGCAATCAGGTAGAGCCATATACTTTATTTTTACTTTTTAATTTTTTTTACCAACATTTCCTACTGCCCCCGCCCCTGCCCCCCGCCACACAAACTGCAGATTCGCTAGACATTTATCATCCTATGCTGGCCTGATTCAGTCATTTATGGTACCTGCCCCTGTAGTATTTAAGTTTGCCAGCTCTGCCACTGATGTTTGTAAAAATGGCCAACTGACTTTACAAGGGAATTGTGTTTGAATAAAAGTTTCCTTCTTCCTTCTAGTATGATAGTTCATAGCATTAAATAGAAGCAAAGTCAGTGAGAACGCTAGAAGAAGAAGATGATGATACAGTAATCAGGAATGAATACAGCATGCAAAAATAATAAACATTACTTGTTTCACGGACTCCTTAAGGACCCCATCATTTACTTACCAAATTGATATCTGCTACTTGTCCTGTGCAGTCAGCTCGCCCAACACCAATGTGATAACCACTGAAGTTCTGAAGCAGAGGCGGCTCCGGAGTGCGTGTCACTGAGGAAGCCTGGGTGGCTGTGGAACTCTGGGTGGCTGTGGGGCCCTGAGTGGTTGGGAAAATATGGCTTCCTGAATCTAAAACAGAGTAAGATTTTTGAGAAACAAGATTTCAGCCCACTTATTTGTCAGCGTCAATCAGAATACAGTACATAGGATGGGGTTCCTAGGAAAAAATCTTTGTATATTTTCTTACATAGAAGATATACAGTGAGAAATATGTTAGAAACCTGTTTGAAATCATAATCCTAAACAGGATCTTTTTCTTAGACTAGAGATATTTCAGAACAACAATCAGGGCCTCATGACAAGCTGTTCCTAGTCAAACTCACTCACATCCTGCTCTTCTGTCCCAGCCAAACTAAACAGGTGTCAGGTTTCTGGCGCACAACCCGCTAAGCCCAATCTTGGGCGATCAGTTTCTTCCATTCTCTCTATCCAGACTCCTCCTGCCTTTCCTCTCCACCAACCAACCTCTAGCACCCACTTCAGAGTTGGTCCATTGCTATCACACCTCGATCCAGCCCAAGTGCTCATCTCCGGGACGCCCCCCGCCGTCTCTACCCTGCCTCTGACCCTCTTCAACCTTCTAAAGACTTTTATTTTTAATGCAACCTAGATCGTTGTACACCTGATGTAGTTTCACCTTATTTTAATTATTCTTATATCTATATATTAATATGCAACTCTGTGTAAGCACATATATTCCATATAATATGCATGTCTGTCTATTTCTCTGTCTCTGTCCCTCTGTCTCTCACACACACACACACACACACACACACACCCCAACACGAAGGGAGGCAGTATGACATGGATATTAAGAAGGCAGATGTCAGAAACAAACTGCCTGGGTTTGAAACCTGGCTCTACCACTTACTAACTGAACAAATTGCTTAACCTATTTCACCCCAATTTTCTCATTTATAAAATGGAGATAATAATAATATCTTGCTTCCTAGGGCTCTTTTGAACAATATGTTCGTATATATATATTAAAAATTTAGAACAATGGCTGGTATATAGCTTCGATTTGCTTTATATAGTTAGACATTTTATATATTCATTTGTTTGTTTCTTTGTTTCCACTGCCCAGACAATAGCCAGGGGTAGCCAAGGCAACAAATGTCAGTGTCACAAGGCATTAGTGGTCAGAAAGTACTTAGGCAAGAGATTTACAGCTGATTCCTTCCGAGATCCTGGAATTTTGGAGCTCAAAAAAACTTAGGGATCCCCTGTCCTCAGTTTTACAGAAGAGAAAACTGAAACTCAGAAAAGCAACAACCATGAATTTATGGCAAGCATGCGACGAATCTGGTATCCAATCCAGATCCTCAAACTCGGAATCTGATGATCTTTCAACCAAATTTTAGGTGGAGTTAGAATACATGTCTTCTCATCCCTGAGCCCACGTTTTCCATCAGATATTGCAAGGAGGAAAGCAGGCATCTTTGCTATCACCTCATTGTCACCAGCCTAGGAATGTCATGCCAACGAGAGCCAAACCTGGCCACATAGCCACGGGCAAGTTATTTGCAATCTCAGAGTTGGGGTTTCCCTATATGAAAACTGGCACAAATGTAAAAGATAGGACTAGCACCTACCTTTATCGAATTTTTGTGAGAATTAGATGACAAAATTATGTAAAAGCCTTACTATAGTGCTCCACACAGAAATCATTCAACAAACAATAACTACTGCTATGAGAATAGTTACTACAAGTATTAATAACCTCCCTGAATCTCAACCTCCTGAGTCTCTAATTTTAAGAGCTAAAACTAAATAAATTCTACGGATCCTTTCATTTCTGCCAGTCCCAGCCCCTGCTCTGCCCACCGTGGGATCAGAGGATCTCTGTTCCTCTGTGTTTGCCGGGAACTCCAAGCATGGGAACATGGTAGAGAGCACACTGGAAAAGAGACAAGGCCACCAAAAGGAAAACTGAAGTGAAAAATACCATCGTCTTCTCCATTTGGCCCAAGGCCAGCCCTCCCTTTACTTTGATCAAAGCATTCAATCCCCACCTGCCTTCTCCACTCATTTTCCAGGTATGTAACCTAACACTGGCTGAAGCAGAGGCTCTGACAAAGACCCATCGCCAATATTGCCTGCAAACATAGCCTACGGAGTTTTCAAAAACTAAATTTGTTGCCAACATTTTTAAAAATCAGGAGGTGTCTAAAAACCCCAATTTCCAGCTTCTCTTGAAACCTCTGGAGATCTGAGACCACGTGACATCATGACAACAAGCAGCTGGCACTCTGGGGGGCTGTGGACCCCCTTCCCCAGAAGTGCACCTGCCTCCACCTCCTCACTCCGCCTCATTTACAGAATTTGATTGGCACCTGTAAGGATTTGAGTTGGAGACCCCTTTCTCTAAAGCTTTTCACATACTAATTGAGATTCAGTGAGTCTTTCATTCTTCCTTTTGCCCCCAGGAAAAGATGAATGGAGGCAAAAAGAAAGATGAGAGGCTCAAGGTTGACATCACTGGGCCTTGAAGCATCCTGGGCTGTGCTTAGATCAGTGGAAAAGCTAATGGCAAACACGTACATGTCAGAATGCCTGTACACTGGCTATTTAGGAACAAAGGTAAACTTGGTAAAAACTGCTACCCTTGCAGAAAGGGCAATTCATGTAAAGGGAGATGGCCATCCCAGGCTGCTCAAGTGCACATTGAACTATCCGCAGACACTGTTTGTCACCCTGGTGTCCCCAGTAATCAAGAAATTTCTTACAGGCCTAAAAATAGCATCCAAGAGAGCCCATAACACTTGCCTTTGTGGTTTTCAATGGTCCCACTGGTGATAAACAAGAGGCTGAGAAGAGCCACTGTGATGGCAGTCATCATTACAAGGAGGAAAATTAGGAACATCTCTAAGGTAGAGAAGGTGCGCTTGGCCATTTCTCCTGTGGTAAAACAGAGAGGGAAGAAGAAAAATGGAGGAGGAAGGAAAAGACTGAACTGTAAATTAAAATGCATAGGCTTCAAGCTGCCCAAGGCTAAGATGTCTTAGCTTTTTCATATCAATAGACTGTACCAAGGATGGCAAGTACAGAGCACACTTACCACTAGTTTCATATCCCAAGCCCATGGCAGATGAGACCAATCAATTACAGAAGTCTTTCTGAAAAGCTTGGATGTGGACTCCAAATCCTTCTCAACACAATGCTCCTCCTGGCAGCCACCACTCATGATTTGGCATTGGCAACTGAGCTAAAATCTATGTGCATTCCTTAACCATATCATACTGCTTTCATTTATGGTGATGGCGCTATTTATGGGTCTGTACATGAGTGTGGGCTGGGAGCGCTTCTATCAGCAAGGATGACTGATGCGCCCATATTGCTTGTACTTGGCAGAAGGCTGGCTGGGTTTAGGGCTGTATGCTCTGGTCATGGAATAAGTAGAATTATCTTGTCCACATGGAGGCAAAACTCCTAACTTTGGCCTTTAAACTCTATGTTCTAACTTTCAGTTACTACCTGGTAAGAAAAGGGCATGAAAAGGAGAATTAGCATCTCTGGTCTCAGGCAAGGCATTAGTAAAATTTTCCTCTTTGGTGATCAGAAGGATCTCACACATTTTGCAAACCCTGTATCAAAGGATGAGGATGAAGAATGCCCCTATCCTCCACAAAAGCATAAAATGTCCATACAGATTCTTGAAAATGTTTTAGGAGGAAAATTCATCATCACTCAAAGTAACTATACAAGCTAAAAACTCATATAATGTTAATGAAAAGAAGTATAATAGGGTGGTTAAAAATTGGGTTCTAAGGTCTGACTCCAGAGTTCCAATCTCATTTCTGCCACTTATTATGTGACCTTGCAGAAATCCTTCCCTAATACTGACCCTCAGTTTCTTCATACATAGATAGGAATGCGATGATAATTTTAGTTCCTATCTCATAAAGTCCCTATAAAAATAAGATAAGACAATGCAACAATACTTATTTTGTTCCATGGAATGTAATAAGTGCTCAGATTGTTAGCATTTATTATTATATTTCAAAATAGTGAAGAGTCTGGGCTCCTTGCTGTCCTTAAAGGGAATTTATAGGGGGCCAGTGATAGGGGATTATCGGAATCACAAATGGGACCTTTAGAGCCCATTTGCTTAACCTGTGCTTCAGGAAGCCTGAGCAGTGAGATGGGAATCCCAGGATTTGCCCCCAAAATGGGTAATTTGTGGCTAAGATGCTGGGATTCCCAATAGTTATAATATGACCCAGATGATTTTTTGTTTCAATTTGATTTAGGTGACAAGATAAAAGATAGCATGTATAGTTTATCTGTAAAGATAGAGTTTACATTTACAAATCTGAAATTTCAAATTTTCTTTTAAAATTGTTCATAAAATACGGCAACACTGAGCCAGCATTCCCGTGTGCCAAGAGTTTCCTAAAACTCAGTAGCTGCTGTTCTCGTTAGATGGGGGCATTCATTCTCCAATCTGCCAGTCTCTACCCAGCAGGCCTTACTTATCCATCTAAGTTATTGCCTGTTCTGTGCAGGCATTTGATTTTGCAATCCCCAGACTGGAGGTCAAAGATCAGTCTAACAGCAGACACTTCAGAGGTAAGGCTGAAGTGGGAGTGGAAAAAGTGACTAAAACATCTTCCCAAATTTCCTGGTTATTGAGAAGCTTTCCTCATCCATTTCACACCATAATCACCTTCACCACCACCAGCTGGGACAACTTCAAATCTAGGGCAAAACAAATTAGGTCTACGCCTTAGTCTCCAGGAGTGAGGAAACACCTCTAAGATATGCCTCAGAACTCTAATGATCTACAAATGTTTATTAGTCATTATCTGCCGTTTCACTAGCAAACCTCAAACCCAGTATACCTAGTTCTTGCTCAAAGTTTGGGTTTCTCTGAGCCTGCCTGCTAGCCAAGATGACCTACAGCTGGACCTCCCAACCTCAGAGCACTGACCCCCAGACTGTGTATGCAAAAGTGGCAAGAGACTGCGTATCAAACAAAGAGGGTACAAAATAACACTCTTGTTTGTTTGTTTCCAGTTTTGCTCCACTGAACTGATCACTACTGCCAACTCCTTACATGAGTCAACAATGGCACTTGATTTCACCTTAGTTTCCACCTCTTATTTGAATTTGAATGATCTACCTCCTGTGTTTTACCACTCTGGTTAGCTGCCAGAATTACTGCCGACACATTACCATTCTTTTTGAACCACTTTAGCTGGCTCTACCATCACCTTTAGGGAAATTAAAATTTGGATTAGCACTATTTATTTCTCATTGATGATTAAAATCTGAATTCAAATGTTAAAGCAGATGCCTTGTCTACCTTCAGAATGCAAATGCACGTTGGAGAGCTGAGCCAATCAATGATTATATCTTAAAGGATTCTAGATTTCATAATGGTTCCCATTCAATCTGTCATAATCCCGCAAGCTCAATAATGAGGTTCTCACGACACAATAGCAAGCCATTTGCCACATCTGCACCACACTGAGGTCCCTGTTTTTCAAGGTGACAGTAAAAAGTATTGATAACAATTTGTCAAAGGGGGTTTCCAAAGCTAAGAAAATGAGGTGAAGCTTTACGGTTCCTTTAAGATCTCTGAGACATAGCATAATTCAAGATCCCTCCTTCCCTCCCTCCCCAAGAAAAAACAGTCATTCTTACCTGATTCTCCTACTCAAAAGAGCTTTCACATCTCAAGAAAGCAAATGGCCATCCAGAACCTGTTCTCTTTCCCCTTGCACGTTGCTGGGCTCAGACTTCTTAGCACTTTCTGAAACCTACTGAAAAAGGATTTTTACAGTCAAGTCCAGGAGAGTTAAAGTTCTCATTAGCGTACCTCTGTGAGCTTGGTACAAGGATAAGATTAAAGTGTTTTGATAACAAAAGACTTATATACAAACTCTCTCTCAGGACAGCCTGTTATTGGAGGGAGAAGTTGCAGAAGGCCTGCTGGACTGAAGGTCATTTCAGCCTTGATATAACGCTTCCAGCATGACAAGTTCTGTGCAAGACCTATAACCTGGATCTCAAAAAAAAATTCTACCTGCTTCATTTACCAATGATCATTCTACCCGCAATCAAAGGGACATTAGTGTGGGCTACAGATACCACTGGGCAATATTTACAATGATTCCAGTACAGAAAAGTGATGTTAATTTTTAGGAACTCACATAAAAACCCCCAAAATTATAGATTAGCTAAGAATGTGAATAATAAATAATACAATAGGGCAAAAATGCTATGCAACCATTAAAAATTATACTGAAAAAAATTTAATGACATGAAACAATTACCAAATATTACAAAACAATATGATCTCAATTTTGTAAAGTGTACATCATTTATATATGTATGGTCATTGTTATGGTCTGAGACACGAGAAATGACCACCTAAAGACCGAACTGAGCCAATTCAGGAATCTTTATTAGCTGGCAAGCAACTACTCCTGTGCTGCAGAGAGTAGAGGCACAGAGAGCAGCCCCGAGCCTTTGAAAAGGAAAGCTGTTATGGTGGATGAAAAATCACTGGGGCAGAGCAAGCATGATGACAGGGGCAAAAAGCAGCATTACATCACTCTCATGTCCTGGTGCAACACGATCTGGACGGTTTAGGGCTTGGTCATGCAGAACACGGGTGTTGCATTCCCACACTTGGGGCACTGTCCTTAGCAAGCAGTCTTACAGAAGCGAGATAGCAGGTTAATGATTTTTCAGTGCAAAATTCACACTGTGACATTACAGAAATAGCTTTGACAATGTTAAAATTTCCAGCCTTTAACATTATACGGTCAAAAGTTATAACAGTCAGTAGTCTTGAAGCTTTTGGCCCTTAACGGTCGTAAAGACTGAAGAAAGTACAGCAAAATGTTAAGAAGTGATTATTTGGTGATTATGGGTGGTTTTTGTTTCTATATTTTTGCTTGGTATTTTCCAAAATAGCCATGCTATATTACTTTTGCAATGGGGAAAACAAAATGTTTTTCCTTCTCTTGAAGAATGGATACTGTAAAACAACATGAAGTTAAACAGTGGACCTCGAGAGACAAAGTTAGTCCCGGTAAATCCAAGCTGTCCAGCACATAGTTTGCAGAAAGCCACATGGGCTGCTTAGTTCCTTGCAGAGTTTGAAGAGAGGCCCACAAAGTTCCAACTGAAATGTTAGAGGTATAAATGCCTTCAGACAGGGCATTTAGTAATGTAGTTTATTTTATTTTATTTTATTTTTATTTTTATTTTTTGGAGACAGAGTCTTGCTCTTTTGCCCTGGCTAGAGTGCCATGGCGTCAGCCTAGCTCACAGCAACCTCACACTCCTGGGCTTAAGCGATCCTCCTGCCTCAGCCTCCCGAGTAGCTAGGATTACAGGCATGCGCCACCATGCCTGGCTAATTTTTCTATATATATTTTTAGCTGTCCATATAATTTCTCTCTATTTTTAGTAGAGACAGGGTCTCACTCTTGCTCAGGCTGGTCTTGAACCCCTGAACTCAAACAATCCACCCGCCTCAGACTCCCAAGTGCTAGGATTACAGGCGTGAGCCACCGCGCCCGGTCTAGTAATGTATTTTCGATTCCTCTCTACTGCTACAGAGGGGAACAGGTTAAATCATGGCATTGAACAAGATTTTTTTAAAGTACATTTTTGTTAGAATCCTTGGTTACAGGCAATGGAGACCAAGTCCGGCTAACTTAAGGCAAGGGGAAAACATAGAGAGGAAAAGTAAATTCACCAGATGGCAGCAAGAAAAGCTGCAGATCCAGGCTCACGAAGGGCAGGAATCAGGACGGCCCCGTGGATGTAGGAGCAGGAGCCACGGGACAGTATCTTCAGGGCCTCACCACTGGGAAGGACGCCCTCCACTGCTGAAAGCCTTTGTGCTGCTGCACTCAGGAGCCAGGTCCTGAAGACAGCATCTGACTGGCCTAGCCTGGGTCATACACTTATCCTGTCCTTTGAGGGGTGCCTAAATGCAAATCTTAACAAGGACTATCCCCAAAGAGAGAAGGGTAGTTCCCCAAAAAGAAAATCAAGGTGGTATAGATGTTGGGCAGTAAAAACAGCAGATGCCCACTGGTGACCTGCCATTGGATTTCCTTCTCACTCCCTTCTGCCTTGCTGCAGGAGGCCTCTGGACAGCCCCTGTGGTCTCTTCCAGACCTCTTCAGACATCTTGCTCCTCATGAAAAGAAAAGGAGGCATGCCATGGCCCATTCAGAGTCCTGCTCAGTGGCCAATAATCTAGTCAGATGAGGTCATTTTAGCTGGGGTTTTAGTAGATGATAATGGCTTAACATACCACCTTTCCTAGACAACATTTGAAAGATCATACCTGAACAATAAGGGGCTTAAATTTGAGGCTGAGAATCCAAGCACTATGGCAGAGCCAGTGGAGACAAGCTGGCTCCTATAGCCAGGAATAAGACTAGCCTGTGATGAGATGAAGATACAGTCATTGCAAATATTTTAACTTAGGCACATATTTTATTTCTGTCTGAATGACCCCCACAGAAATCCTATTAGCTAGGATAACCTAACTGTTCTTCTCTACACTCCACCCCAACAAAGTCACTCATGTACACATATTCCACCTATTTTTACAGACAAGGAAACAGACACAACTTTCCATAACAGGGGAGGGTAGTTGAAAGTGAGCATGATCCTGCAGTGGTTATTTTAGGATACAAGCCCAAGTCTCCAGACTCCTAGAGACGACCTTTTCCCCTGCTCACCAAACTCCTACTGTCAACATCACCCTTACCTGGGCCCTGGCATGACAGCCTCTGGAGATACAAAAGTCAATGTGTTCACTCTTTATTAGCAGTTGATGAAGCAAAGCTATGTTCTCTATCCCTTGACACTCTATCACAGAGGGGAAAACTACACAGCACAAAGTAAAGGCAACCGGGGGAAAATTGTATTCAAGCCATAAGAATATTTCTTCAAAAGCATAGCTTCTAAACCATTAACCAATAATCACTAGCATCACAAATTTTCTTAATATTCTACTTATGCCTACCAGGTTGGACCCTTAAAAGGCATGGTGCTAATTTGATACACTCCATGCTAATGGCCACATTCTTTCACTCTTAGAGTACTCAAAGATTAAATTGCTTCTAGAAAACATGTACTATTTTATGTACATCCAGACTGTCATCTCTAAACACCATTTCTTGCTAAAAGGAACCAGAGATGCTTGGAAAAAATGCTGGTTTTGTGTGTAGGGCAGGAATCACATAAACTAAACTTGGAATATTTTTTATCATACCAGAAATTTTTAGAAGTTATCAAAATTATCAAAACTATATCAAAAGAACTAAAGAGGCTCCAACTAACCAAAGATCAGTTCATGGGAGCATCAGTTAAAAAAATATTAGTTGAAACATATCATATATGCTTCAGTTCATGATGTCATAATGATACTTTTTAAAAGGTGCTAGGGAATCAATTCGTTTTCTGAATATTTGGTTAAAAAAAGCAGGGTGGGGTAGAGTGGGAATCAAGGGTGTACCCTGCTTTTCCTGTATATGTGTACTTAAGGAAAGCCAAATGGTTGATGAGGGACAGTTCCTCTAGATCAAAGTATTCCAACAGAGGAATCCAAAGGAGGAGGCAATGACAAACTTGAATCTCTGTATTTTCGCAACCCCCAATGAAATGATGGATCTGGGCAAAGATTATCAACAGCTGCTTATGTCAGCAAAAGAGAGACAACCAGATAGAGCAAGCCTCTGAACGTTGTATGCAACATTCTCAAGTATTCTTACCAAAAAGTGAAACCTAAACTGGATCTACCTCCAGATCTCAGTGCCTGTTTGTAGGAAACACGAGAGACAACTGCAGACATATGTCAGAGTACAACATGGGGGTACAGTAAGCCAAATCCAGACTGTGAGAAAGTGTATTACAAATGAAACAGTTTTTAAAAAAAACAAATGAGAAATGGAGAAGAAGAGGAAGAAGGAGGAGCAGGAGGAGGAAAGGGGGGTGGGGCTGAGAGAGGCAAACAAGAACAAGAATGGGGGGAGGGGAGAGAAGGGCAGAGGGCAGAGGAGAGCCCTGCCAGGGGAGGGTGGTGAGAAGAGGACAGGAAAGGAGAGAGATAAGAGCTCTGCATTGAAAGAGGCTTGAGAGACACATCAATCAACTGGATGATGTAGGCTCAAAACCAACATTGGAACCTGATCCAAACGAACTCTTTTTTTATGAGACCATTGGGGAAATGTGAACACTGCCTAGATATTTAACAATGTTAAAGGATTGTTGTTTAAAATATTGGTGTGAGAATGGTATTGTGATTCTACTTTTAAAAGAAAGACTTACGTTTATAGAGATGCATTCTGAAACATAGAATTAAAAAAAGATGCTACAAAAAGTGCAAAAGTAGGATGGATGGATGGACAGTTAGAAGGACAGATGGGAGGACAGATGAATGGATGTAAGATTTGTTCTTGAATCTGCCGGCTAGTGGGAGAGAGGCAGGTTAAAAGCCCGGCAGGAGATACTGTGAAGTGCTTCACTCAACACTCACTGCAAATGTTTCTGGCATACAGAAACTGGACTCCCATTTGCCTGTCGTTCCAGCTGGAGTTTAGGTTCTGCCTTTGAGCCACCTGGGGAGAGATGCCGGGCATGGGACCTCCATGTTGCTGGCTTGGATCACAGCAGCACAGCTCTGAGTGGCAGCTGGGTGGCTGCTTCCTTATTCCATGACCGTGGCTGAGGCAGCCTCCCTCTAAGTGGCTCAGTTCTGCCATTTAAGTTGGGGTGTTGTTCCTGAAAGCTCAGCCTCAACTGTCTTCGGCCTTCACAATGATTCTGTGAGTTATCTCTATCCCTTAATAAATCCTTTTCTTTTTAAGCAGAGTAGATTCTGTTATCTCTAACTAGGAACTTGGCCCAGTTAACTCTCACAAAAGTGAGATTCTATGGAGGATCTACACATTCCAATCAACTGGACCCTGTGTGTGCCAAGCTGCCTCTGGGAACATTTCTAAAGTTGAAAGTGATGAGCAGTTTGACACAACGAATTTTTTTATTGGATCCAAAAAGAAATTTGTTTTAAGTACACAGGGCTGCTATGGCAATACCTTGACATCTCGAGGGTTTTGTGCAGGACTGAAAAATCCCTCTGAACTTCAAATCAGTTTCATATTCAGTTAACTACAGACTCACATTTTCAAGAGTCTCAGTTCAACCTTGAACTCAACCAGCAAGCAGTAGGAGGGAGGCCTCTTCTGTTCCAAGCTGGAATGGCTGTTTCTTACTTAACCCCTTATGGGTTCATCGTATGTTCAGCCTGAGACTGCAACTAGGGATGTGCCCCAGTGCACCGGGGAAACCAGGTTGATTCCATGAGGGAGGTCTGGGCTCTAACCACAGCGGCAGGGCAAGGAGGAAAGTGGAGCAGGGTAGGGGGCACACCATGGATTTACAAAGTCCATGTTCCCAGAAAAAGTAGATGATGACAATCCTTCTGCTTTTTTCAGAGAACAGGGCAGATAAACTACTCCAAGATTACAGAGTTTCTCTCGTCAAATTTATCCCAGTCCTGCTTTCAGTACAAAGGAAAAAGATAAAGGGAGGCATCGAGGGTATGAGAAGAACTAGCATTTAAATCCAAAGTCTAAGATTTATATGTTTGTTTATTTGTTTGTCTTCAGTACCCTTAATCCTTCCGAGCTTCATTTTCCTTATTAGAAAAACAGAGACAAATAAGAACCTACCTTGTTAAAAGACCACATGATGGTATGTTTTTAAAATTCCTCTGCTAACTCTGTAACAGGATGCAAATCAGTTATTATATTAATTATGGATTAAAACATTATGGGTACCCAGGAGTGGTAGGTTCTGTGCATTTTAAACTCTATAGCACAGTTATTTTTTCTTGGTGTATTCCTCATGCTTGGTTCTAAAGATCTCCCTATCTGAGTTGGATAAACTCAACCTTAAGGGAGGAGGAGTGTCTTTTGCTGTTTTTGACACATACAGAGTGTTTAAAATCTAGATAAAACTAGAATTGGAATTGTAAAACTTCCCCAAGTCTCTACTGTTACATAAACAGTGTGGGGGGTGGGGGTGCTGTATAATCTTTTTCAGAATATTTGGAAATTATTCTCTGATGATTTATCTTTTTCCAAAGGCACAGATAAGAATTTATTTCATTTGGCAGTGACAAATTTGACCTGTTTGCTATACAAGATTACAAAGGCAGATTGGGAGGAAGCAGGCTGCAGCTGCATTTATCATCATTGCAGGGACAGGGTGACAGTATCATTTGATGTAACTCTGGCCCTCTACATAAATCTCAGCTGGTTGGCAACTCCCCCTGCACTGTGCCCCTGTGGGGAAAGTACCACATGGTCCTTTGGTAAAGCTTGGAAAAGAAAACCAAGAGAAGCAGAAAGCAGCCTGATCGTAGCAAGTCCACCCTGACACAATCGTGTTCTCTCTGCCAACGCGAGGGGAGAGGGAGGAGCATGTGAGTGGAGCTTAGCAGGAAGGCGTATTGTCCTTCTTGTGTTGGGCAGCACCAGACCTGCAGTGAACTCTGCTGAGTAGGAATTGCTCTCATCCCAGCCTGGAGCAAACTCACTGGCAACCATTCAGGGAATCTCCCATTAGATCATCAGGAAGTAAAAGGGAAGGAGAACCAGACCATCCCTGTGCCAGAGGTGAACGCAAACCATTTCTCACATTCTCTCTTGCCGCGATTGTCTAAATCCTTCCCAAAGACAATCTACTTAAGACCCAGGGAGAAAAGGAAAAAGTTCTTGTTAATATGTATCTACCTAGAGGGTAATGCATGCAGGAAGACTTAACATCTTGGGTTTGTCATTGATTTGGGATGGTGATAAGAGCCAGGTGACATCTGAAATACAAGGCTCAAACGGTGCAATGAAATGAAAGTGGGTGTCTATCTGATGATCCCACTTTGTAGAGGCCAAGACCACGCCTCTGCTTGACCTGGAGGCCGAGGCATGGGTAGGAAGTCCTCAGGACTGAGGTTAGGGTAGGACACGCCCAAGAGTCAGAGGGGACAAAGGTCAACGAGAGACAGCCAGAGATCAATGACAAGAGAGAAACCAAACCAGGCAGGAATCTTGAGCTTGCAGGAGCCAAAGACAAGATCTAACTCTGATGTCAGAAACAAGAGGGGGACAGGCAGGGGTGGAATCTAAGCTAAAGCAGACAAGGCACAAGTCCAAAGGGGTTGGCAGCCTTGGGTCCAGGTCACCTACAGGTAGTATTTTTGACTCCATTTTATGAGTCAGTAGATTAGAGAGACTCATGTGGGTTGGGCTGGCTTATCCAGCCAGGACAAAAAGGACAATAATTAAATAACAATTTATTGAGCTCTACTATGTAGATACATATCAAGCTGGGGCAAGAAGGACAGTCACCTTTCAAAATAATAAAAAATAAAATGAAATTAACTTATTGAACTCTTAGTATGTTCCAGACACTGCTCTAAGAACATTGCATGAATTACTTCATTTAGTTCTCACGGTAACTCTGTGAGAGTAGTACTATTCCTATCCCCATTTTACATTTGAATTACAAAACAAAAACTAAGTCATAGAGAAATTAAAACAAATAGCCAGAGGTCATATAGCCACTAAGTGATCAAGCTGGATTCAAAACCAGATCATCTGCCTTCAAAGTTTTCTAGCTTAACCACCAGCTACACTATGCAACACAAGCATCTGCCTTTTATAAGTATTAATATACTTCACATCTTTAGAGTAACAATAAGATAGTTTATGCAAAGTAGTCAACACCACAAAGCTGTCATAAGAAGAATCAGGCCTTTAGACGCAGGGGAGGTGAGAAGAGGTAAGGATTCTGCAGTCCTCTAGGCCAACCCCTTTGGAGATAAAGCAAAGTTACCTGCCCGAGGTCACTGCGGTGAAGACTTGAGCGCTCATTCATAGCTGGTTCTCCAGTCCCTTACGACAATATGGGAAGGCTATGCCTTCCAGCCCCCTGGTAGTTACTGGCCAATGGACTGGGAGTGGCAGTGACATGTGTCACTTCTGGGTTGGAGTATTTAATGCTCAGGCATTTGAGAGGGGGTGTGAGTTCTGCATAGTGTCCCTTCCTCCACAGTCGTGACCCTGCTTGTCACGTGTCCAGATGACAGGGGACAAGATCCTTGAGATACCACTTGGAAGAAGTATGTCGAGTCGCCAGACCAGGAATGGGCTTTGCATAAAGACGAAATAAATGTTTATGTGTTAAGCAACTAAGATTTGGGGGGGTTATTTGTTACTACAACAAACCTCTGGCCCATCCTGACTAATACCATCATGATGCCAGGTAATGAAGATGACTCCTTATCTAAATTATAACTCTTTTTAAGTTCTTTTGATCCAATAAACACCTCAAGTCAAATGGTTTTGTTTCTACTTTTCAAAATATATTAAAATCTCTCTAATTCAGTGATCAAATTTCATGCAATCTCAACTCCAAAGCATAGGAAGTAAATAGCAAAGGCCTCTAGGTCACAGAAATTCATGAAATAAAGTCCATGCATTTTATATGACAAGAGAGACTCCTAGGCTCCTTCAGATGGAGGAGAATTTTAATTTACATACAATTCCAACCAACTGTTCTTTCTCTTCCAATCACAGAAAATTAGGACAAGCCAGGTTTGTGCAAGCAGGCACACAGGTAGCAAAAGTGATAGCTGAAAGAGGCTCAAGTGAAAATGACTCCATCCAGGACAATAGTCAACGGTCAGAGTGACAATCTGAGCCATTTTTAACAAGCTTTGAGACACCATGATGTGGAACACATTTGAAAACAGTTTCCTCCATGATATTTTTTCTTAATTTGGGGGTTTGAAAGAAAGAACTGCAAGATTTAAAACTATCAACAATATAAAGGGAAAGACAGAGATAAGAGATAACTAGACTAATCCATTTCAAAATGCAACACTGTTTTATTAGAGTGGGATTTGGGTATTTTTTTATTTTAGCATTTTACTTAACCATATTTTAAATTTTCCTTCAATGATCATGTATTACTTTTGTGATGTAAAGGTAATTTTTTTTAAGGGATGAATTCGGGTATATACAAAAGTCACACAGAGTGTGACTTTAAAGGGTAAATTTAAGTCATTTAAAGGGAATACTTTATTCCCCAACTAGGCTGAAAAAAAAAAAAAAAGAAGTTGTCAACTGTACTAGCCTATTCTTATGCATTCTCAAATGAATAACTACTACTAAAAATAGAGTTTCTGTTTCTTATATATATGAGGAGGACAGTGCTGACCTCGGAAGTCAGTGGTCCGAGTGCATGGGACTTTTAGAAGTAACAAGGCTTCCACCAATTTAGTCAGGACTAATGGAACAGAGTGAGTTCCACCTGCTTATTCACAACCCTAATCAGAGATCAGGCTCAGCTACCTTTTCAAGCCCAGGTGAGCTGAACCTTGGGTGCATCATAAGAGATAAAGGTTCTTCTGAACAGGATAATCATATCACTGTTTACATTAGGGATTTGATAACACCAGGTTGCACAGAGCTGTGACCAAGTTGCCAAGCCTGTTGCCTCGCAACTGAGTCCAAAGTTGAAGACAGGATTGAAGACTAGTATTTTTTCCATTCCAATGTGTCGATTCTAGGGTTGATGTATTCAGAATGTGTAACTACTGGTTCAGCCTGGGCACTGAGCAATCAGCACAGATGCCAGTGTCAACAAGTGGTAGAGTAGAACTATAAGAATGAATTCCTGCTTAACATCAGCCAACCTTGGTGGGTTTCTTTACAAACCTGGAATTATGCATTGGCTAAAGGGTTTCTTCCTTCAAATACTCAATCATTGAATTAGAAGCCTTGTGCACAGAATGAGTAGTCATTAAAAAAACAAAAAAGAAAGGAAAAAAATACCTTTGGTAGGCCAGGTGTAGTAGCTCATACCTGTAATCGCAGAACTTTGGGAGGCTGAGGCAGGAGGATCACTTGAGGCCAGGAGTTTGAGACCAGCCTGGGCAACATAGCAGGACCCCACCTCTACAAAAAATAAGAAAATTTATCTGGGCATTGTGGTGCACACCTGTAGTCCCAGCTACTTGGGAGGCTGAGGCGGGAAAATCACTTGAGCCCAGGAGTTCGAGGTTGCAGTGAGCTATGATGATGCCACCGCACTCTAGCCTGGGCGACAGAGTGAGACCCTGTCTCAGGAAAAAACAAGACAAAACAAAACAAAAACCACCAAACTTTCCTATCTCACCTCATACCGCTGAAAAATTACTTCAATCCATCACGAGGGGGACATGCCACCAACAGCAGTTTTACATAGAGTCTTAAGACATGAGACTTTTCTCACTAAAGGGAAAAACATCAGAAAACTGGCATGATGTCCCTGGCAGGCCTGCCAACACTGCTGGGTGTGGATGCCTCCAGCCAAACCACAATTACTTCCATAACGAAACTGAATTACATGATGAACGAAAATGCCTTGCTCTCGTTCAGGCAGGTTATAAGTTGAATTATCCTTGAAAGCCCTAAAGCGTGAATTGGAGAGAGAGAAAACAAACCCAGTTTATAGGGGCAGAAAGTGAGACCATAAGCAATGCTTAAAATCTTGCCCAGAAAGAAGGAGGCTGCCTGCAACATGCCCATATTAAAGGCCAGAGTAAATAAGTGGGCACATTTACCAATGGCTCTCCTAAGTGTTGAGTGCTTCACAGCAGGTAAGTGTGGAAGGGAAACTGCAGACAAACAAATGGCCAAGAAACATATGAAAAAATGTTCAACATCACTAATTATCAGAGAAATGCAAACTAAAGCCACAATGAGATATCATCTTACACCAATCAGAATGGTTTTATTAATAAGACAAAAAATAACAGATGTTGTGAAGATACAGAGAAAAGGGAACTCTTATACACTGTTGGTGGGAATGTAAATTAGTGCAATTTCTATGGAAAACAGTATGGAGATTTCTCAAGAACTAAACATAGCACTACCATATGATCTAGCAATCCCACTACTAGGTATCCACCCAAAGGAAAAGAAATCAATATATACAAAAAAACACCTGTACTTGTGTGTTTATCACAGCACTATTCACAACAGCAAAGTGATGGAATCAACCTAAGTGTCCATCAGTGGAGGACTGGATAAATAAAATGTGGTATATATACACAATGGAATACTATTCAGCCATAAAAAAGAATGAAATCATGTCTTTTGCAGCAACATGGATGGAACTGTAGGCCACTATCTTAAGTGAAACAAGTCAGACACAGAAAGACAAATACCACATGTTCTCACTTGTAAGCGGGAGCTAAACACTGTGTACACAAGGAAGCAGAGTTGGAACAATGGACAATGGAGAGTCGGAGGGTGGAAGGGTGGGATGGGGTAGATGAGGGGAGGGTGCTTGGTGGGTACAACATGCCTTGCTCCAGTAATGGATGCACTGAAGGCTCTGACTTCACCACAATGCAATAGATTAATATCAATTTGGCAAAATTGCATTTGTACCTCATGAATATATACAAATAAAAAATAAATTAAAAAATCAAAAATCAAATCATCAAATTAAAAAAAATACCAATAAAGGTTGAGGAGACAATGGGGATGACCCCAACTGTCAGGGTCAGAAAGTGTGTGCCCTATCTAAAGGGGACAGCCACCACTCATTGGTGCCATGTGGAAACACAGGCCCTGAGTTGATGGATCTTCCCATTTTTTAACAAAAATCTATAATACAGGTGTTTATCTCAAATATCTTGATTTTCAAATGTAGGCCAACAATTTTGGGGATAAAACACATTTTTATCACTCTTTAGATCAACACTATACAGGACAAACTGAACATATGCAGTCCGTAAGTTGCAACCTCTGATTTTACCCTTTCTTTCTTTTATTCAAAAATATTTTCTGAGCATCTATGGAGTACCAGATACTGCTCTAGGATTAAGGATACAATTCATAAGGCGGAGTTCCCGCTCTCAAAAATCTTACAATCAAATATAAAATAGAGATGATGCCCAGGTAATTACGATACTGAACTATGTATACCTCTGGGGTCCATAAGAGGCGGCCCTAACCCAGGCTTGAAGGGGCTCAGAAAAGGCTTTACCAGGTTGGGACCAGAAAGGTAACTGTTAAGCAGAAAGGTCAGCTAACGTTGGCTGCATAACAAACTACCCTAAAACCTAATAGCTTAAAATAACAATATTTTGTTTAGCTCATGATCTTGTGGATTAGCAATTTGGGCTGGGCCCAGCTGGGCAGCTATGATCTGGGACTTTCTAATGTATCAGCAGAGAGGTTCTGGGTTGGTTGGGGGCTGGGTGGGAGCTGCTGGTCTAGGGTGGCCTCAGCTTGGATGGTTTGTCTCTGCTGCGTGTGGTCTCTCATTCTCCAGCAGGCCAGCCCAGGGTCCTTCACATGGGCAGGTAGGCAAGCTTCCAAGAGAACAAATGGAAACACGCAAGCCTTCCAGTGCCTAGGCTCAAAACTGGCACGCTGTTAACTTCCTCTGCATTCTGTCAACCGAAGCAAGTCCCAGTGCCCAGCCCAGATTCAGGAAGAGGGAAAAGGGTTTCCACCTCTTGATGGGAAGTCACATTACATAGGTGTGGTTACAGGGAGGGGTGAAGACCTGTGGCCATTTTGGTGATGCGCTTCACCTGGTAAGAAGACATGGCATGCACAAAGACCTGAAGATAAGTGAGAGAGGAAATGGGGTTTTGGAAACTCCAAGTTGCTTGGGATGACAGGAGCAGAGAAGGCAGAGGGGTTACAAGGGAAAGCATGGTAAGTGTGGTCAAAACGTCAGACAAGGTCAGTCTGGAACAGCAATCAGGAAATGTGGGTAGCAATAAAAACAATACTGAAAACAGTTCCAGGAGATTCTCTGAGGTCCTTGGGGGCCTCATTTCTTGGCAGAGACCCAAGAAGCTCCTGTTACCCTCCTGAGCAGACACTAAAATTCTTCACGGTCGCAGGTGCCATTATCTGCCCTGCCATCTTGCGGCTTTGCTGGCTGCCATAATCTGATGAGGGCGAACCCCTAACCACTTCCTTCTCTTGAAATGTCTCATTGTGGCTGCAGCTGTTCTCTGTAAGGTGTGAGAAGAAGCCTCCCTGAATCACAGGTACAACTGTTATTGGACCCCACCTTCCTGGAGAAATTTGGGACAAATTCCTTCATCCTGAATGGGAAAACAGCTGAGGAGCACAACTTAGAGTCAAAGCCTTTAAAAGTGTTCCTGGCTGCAGGGAGCTGGGGTGTCAGAGTTTCCTTTTTTCTAGAATGATCCCCTGACACTCAAATCCAGTGATGTGGGGTGATCCCTGTTTCGGAGTCTTGATCCTGGGGATAGAGAACCAGCCACTGCAAAGCTTCTATTACCATTTTTTTTTAAGGGTATCCGTTCTTCCCTGATGCCACCAAAACTCCCGGTGCCTGCCATAAGGAATGGCCAGATTAGCTCGGCTCCTTTCCTCCCTCTGCATGACGTACGTGCACTGGGAATCTGATGTGTCCTCTGCTTTTCTTGCTTATGATGGACTTGACCTTGCCTCTTTGCAGAGAAGCAGGCACTTCTTTCTCTAAGGAGGAAATACAAAAACCCACAAAGTGTCACTGCAGAGAGAGGCTTTGGAAAGGTGCCAATTTGGAAGCTGTTTCAGAACTAGCTCCTGGCTTTAACCGATGAGGCAAGGTTTCCAGGCATCACTCCACCTCACTACTCTTTTCCTTTGTCAGCGGTAATGGGGGTGACTTCCCTCATCCTCCTACCAAGAGTCTACTTCAGAGTTGTGGAGCCAGCACAGACAGGCTGTGTGTGATAGTGCTGTGTCAACAACAGAGCGTTCTAAAGATGTCATTTATTACAATGGTGATCTCCCAGAGTCAATTGCCTAATCCATGTCTTCCTCTTAAACTTTATACACCCTCCTAATCTGACACTTAGTATTTGATGACTGTTTCGCCATTAAACGATTTGGCATTAAGAGTCCCTTCCTGTTCCTGTCTGTCCCCAGCACGAACTCAGAGCTTAGCAAACAGGATCCCAGTTCTACAAATGAAGCTACTGAGGCTCCAGGAAGTTCAAAGAGCTAGTAAGTTGTAGATACAGGATTTGAATTCACATCTTTGGAGTCCAGCTGCAGCAATCACACCACCCTGACACATGACAGGTGCTCAACAAATGCCTGATGAATACATTACTGAATAAACCCTCCTGTTCTTTAACCCTTGCCTTAGGAAAATTGCCCACATTATCTTCACATTACTAGGCAACTACTGAACACATAGAAAAATCACCTAGCTCGTTTACACGAAGTGCTGTGGAGACTGACGAAGGGCATTGCAGGACCCTCGAGTTGCGGAGGGAAACGAAAGGATGCAGGAGGCACAGACCAACAGTCGGCCGAGGGCAGAGGCACTTCCTATCAGAAAAGGTTCATCTCACCTTAAGGATACTACACACCAGTGACCTCTACAAAATGCCCTAAAAGATTTTTTTATATCATCTACTCCTTTGCATATATTTTTAAGGTGACAACAAAACTTTTATATGCTTAGTTAGTTGCAAAAATTGTACTAACCAATTTTCTGTATTGTACACATATTTTAAATCTATTTTGGCCAAAACCTTGAATGGCAGAATCAATCGATCAAACGTACAGGAAATATCCACCCCCAACCCTAATTAGCCAAACCAACTTCATCATCAAATCAGGCGGCCAAATCAAAATTGCTGTTAAAAATCATCTGACTTGATTTTTTATTTTCAATAAATGCATTCATACATATATTCTATCCCCACGATAACCTTCTCTCTCCTTACCTGTAATTCTGAGACCATCAGAGAGCCCAGAAACAGAGCCTTTGGCACGAATTTGAAACCCGGACGGAATGAGATGTGGATGTGGTCTGCTTCTGTCTGCTTTGCTCTTACTTTCCTCTCCCTCTGGAGCAATGTATACAGAGGTCAGCCCTTTGCGTGATGCCAGACTTCTCTGCACCTTGGGACAATGCCCCACTGTGAGATTCCAAATGCGGGAGAAGTTTGCCTTTATGTTCTGAAGCAGGAGCACTCAGATGAGTTTGGAGGGGGGAAAGAAATGTTTGGAAAGGAGTTCAAATGGAAGCTGAGAATCTGGACACTGATTCCCTGGGATGCTAAGTAGGCCTAGGCACCCCTGCAAGTCTTCAGGTGCCTTCACCTCTATCTGCCACCATGCACCGTGCTTTCCAGATCCTGCTCTCACATCCCTATTGCCCTCTTCCCAGGACTCAGTATTCCTGAACTGGCCTTTTTGACCACTGCAGAGGCATCTGGATTCTTTTGCCTGCCAGCCTCCAGCCCGCAGAGCCCAGGCTCCCAATTCCTTGTTCTCATCACCTTTTCTTCACTTTGGCAAACCTCCACAACCACAGGGAGAGTGATTTTTAAAGAGGCATTAAACTGATTTACATGACAGCATTAATGACTAGTAGCTTGCCCAGGTTTTAAGGTCCTGTTTGCATTTTCCCAAAGAAACTTATTTACCAAAGGAGTCTCCCACTGGCTGGAAACTCAAGCTAATATAAGAGAAGCTCTGAGCACTGAGGAGGAAATATTCTAGATGATTTCAAGACATTTTAAGACCAGTTTTGATCACTGTACTGGAAAGCAGTTACTTGTTAAGTAAAATCTAAGCCTGACAAGCAACATCCCATATTTTAAATCTGCATTGGGAAAAAGTCACCAATGTCCCATAGTCAGTTGGTGGCTGATACTGCAGTGCCAGAATGGAGATAGAATGAGAGCCACACAAACTTCACTTAAGTCCCTATATCCTTGGAAATGCCATCACATTGAAGTCTTTGGGGGTAGTTCTAGTCTACTCTGAGTCTCGGATATTTTTAATTGATAGAACAGAGGAAGACGCCCAAAGTGTCGGGAAGGCCCAGGTGATCTAACTCAG
>CM052446.1:30521495-30549928 GCA_028533085.1 Varecia variegata
AGGCATGGTGGTGCATGCCTGTAGTCCCAGTTACTCGGGAGGCTCAGGCAGGAGGATTGCTTGAGCCCAGGAGTTTGAGGTTGCTGTGAGCTGGGCTGACTCCACGGCATTCTAGCCAGGGCAACAGAGTGAGACTCTGTCTCAAAAAAAAAAAAAAAAAAAAGAAGCCCTTAAGGTCACAAATGACTGATAACCCATGTAGAGGATCAACTGAAACTGTGGACCTCTGGGCTGCAACCAAATATTCAAATGCTTTCCAACAAAAAGCAGACATAACAAAGTTATTAAAAAGTTAGTTAACTTTAAAATTAACAAATAGTTTTCATTTTTTGAAATTATTAAGTACAGAGTAGTAAGATTTTTACAAAATAATGTACATTTTAAAGTATATCTAATTAAAGTTTCTTAAATGTGATTACAGCTAAGTTAATGTGGCCTTCCAACATGAAAAGGTTCTCTACTTCTTAGTTTTTCAAGACCAAACCTGGACTTTTGGCCAGTCCACCACCTCTCTTCTCTACTCCCACAACCCATCCTGCTGACTCTCCTCTGTTCCTCTCTCAGGGCCTTCGCTTCTCTCCATTCTCGATGCCATCATGGTAGTTCATGCCACTACCATGCTTTTCCTTGATTGTGGCAGCAGCCCATCTCCTTTTCTCCTGGTCTCCAGTTTTGCCCCTCTCCAGTCTATCCTGCAAGCTGCTGCCAGAGTGGTTTCTCTCTCTCTAAAGGACAAAAGGATGACATTGTCCCCCTGGTCATAATCTGTCAATGGGTATCCCATGTCCATGAGATGGAAGTTCAGATTTCCTCTTATGGCTTAAGGCTCCCTCCATGATCTGATTCCTACCTACCTGTCCATTCTCATCGCTCATTATTACCCCAACTCTGAATTCCAACCACATCAACTTCCAGAAGTACCATGTGCTCCCAAGATACCTCCAGAGGGCAAAGTGTCTCCCACCTCGGTGATACCACAGCAGCCTGGTTTTACTTATCATTTTTCATGGGCACTTCCTGTATAATGCTCATTAGACTGTGAGGACAACAGACTTTTCCATAAGTAGAGAAATGAATAAATAATCTGTGGTGCATTTATAGTACTGAAATACTAACAGCAGTTAAAGTGAAATAACCAGACTCTTATGTCTCAAAAACATAATTTGAAAGTAAAAAGTAGCAGAAGACTATATATAGAGCATACCATTTATGTAAACTTAAAAGCCCCCACAAAACAATAATATACAGGTACAAAAACATGGATGGAAATGACACAGGAAAATGAGAGACAGAAGGAATGAAGAGGCTTTAATCATATATTAACATTTCATTTCCTTTTTTAAAGCATTTCCTTATTTGAAGCAAATATGGCAAAATGCTAATATATATTACATCTGACCCATGTATAGGGCTATCTGTGATATTATCTTGTCTGTGTTTCACAATAAAGTATTTCAAGTACATTTCTTGAGGGAATTTTCCCATTTAGTGTCTGCTTTATCCCTGGGCCCATGTTCTTTGTGAGGCCAGAGATGTCATCTGACCCATCGCTGCACCCTCAAACCTACAGCATAATGCCACATGCTTGACAAACGACTACGGAGGCACCGATGACCTACCATCATCCACTCTGCCCTGACCTGGATTTCTGTGTTCTTACGAGATTTCCTTCTGGTTCTTTATGCATCTGTACAACTGGCTCCTAACGCACCCTGCGTGCTGTGCTCCAAACTGCCCCCACCCCAAAGCTACGGCTGATGCTCCAGGAAACAAGACACCTCCTCCTCAAGAAGAGCCACTATGTCCTTCCACAAATTTCCCTGGGGGCCAGCTGCATCCCAGGGATGGTGACAAGATGAGGCTGCTGCCCCCCTGAAGCCTCCAGCCTTGCTTCAGCAGATTCCAGAAAATATGATTTATCAGGGGCCCAGAGACCATGGGAGGTGGCAGGTGAGGAAATTATAACGCAAGCTGTTTTAAACTTACACTCTTTGATAAACAAGTAGGTGAGTGTTAGCATGACCGTGTGGCCGCTGTACAGGTAGTCCCCACACATGTTGTGGGAGCCAGTGATGGACAAGCCGCCTCCAGCAATAAGCTTCATTATCCTCCGCAGTTGGGCTTCCCAGTCTCCAAAAAGCTGGTGGGAAAAAAGAAGGGATTCATTATTAGCCCACGTGAAAGTGTGCTATGATTACTACTCACATCCAGAATCAAGCTTACATTAAAATCCCATGAGCAAGTTCACCCACTCAACATTTACCATTCCATAGGTAGCCTTTTGAAAGAGTATGGTCCCTACAGATGAATCATGTGGCTTCAGAACTTTCCTTAGATGCTAGCACTTTTTAAAGTACATTTTGTAGATGTTTACTTAACTTTTTTTTTTTTTTACTATACTGATAGAGAAAAACTACCTCTATCTGACTAACTGAATAATTGATTTACCAGAACTGCCATTTGGAGAAAAGAAAATTTAAATCTCTAGGAAAAATTTAGAGATGTATTTTTGCCACGTTTGGCCTAGAGGACAATTATTCTAATAACTTAGCTAGAACAGCTGGAGACTGGATAGTCAAACTCATGAATATTTTTGGTATGTAGATGTTCAGGGGCCAAACTGAAACAAGGAATGTCCCTTTAATCTTCAGAAATTATGTGGGTAGTATTGGATGATTTTCCTTTTAATGATAGTGAAAAAATTTTATAAATTAATCTACCTGTCTATGATGCAAGTTTAGGCTGATACTAGAGTAATAAATGGCTTAACAACTCACTCATTGCAACTTCTATTTGCTCTGTCAAAATGCTTGATGGTCCATATTTTACGCTTGTCAGCACTCTTAAAATCTGGTTGGCCAATTTAATCACCATGATCTCTTTTCAGCATTTAACTGATAATAATTCAGCTTTGGGAAACATGTTTCATTATGATTTCCCTTTAAAAAAAAATCAAGCTTTCTACTTAAGAGGGCAGGTTGAACACACCACACAGAAAAATAGACAAATTTACAATAGAAAAATTTACAAATTCAAAGGGATTATTGAATGCCCAATACAATAGAAGAAATGGACCTACATAGCAAGACTTAGTGTTGTGGAATTTTGGAAACTGGGGACTGAGACCCCAAAGCCTCCATAGAGTAAAGATAAGCTTTATACGAATCAATGTTAGAATAAGACTTTTCAAACACAACACTGGAAAACAGAAAGCTTTGGGAAAATGTCTTCAAATTCTGATGGAAAATGATTTCCAACTTAGAATTCTATACCCAGCCATATTACCACTAAGCATAAACTAAGGATAAACTAAAGCCTTTTCCATATACACAAGATTTTAAGATATTTATCACTTATATACTCTTTCCCAGGAATTACAGAGGATACGCTCTACAAAGCAAGGGAGTAAATGTGGAGAAAAGAAGAAACGGGACTGGCTAGGATGCCAAGGAAGGACAGATGAAGGACCACACAGTAGCGCCCACTTTCAGGTTGGAAAGCAAACAGCCCGAATGCTCTGGAGAGGTGTTGTAGGGAGAGGGGACTAATAGAATACTCAATGCCTCTGACTGTGCATAGAAAACTTTTAAAGCATAACTTCTGATCCAGTTACATTGCTTCTAGGAGTCTACATCAAGGAGAGATCCCAAATATGAAGAAAAGCTTCATGTACCAATATCCCACTACAACACTAGTTATAAAGGCAACGGACTGGAGGCAACCTAAATGGGAGCTATTAAATGACTACTCCCTTGCTTGCTACTTGAAGCCTGGTCCAGGGACAGTACTGGTAAGATGGGGTCCTATGAGATTCACCCTCAGGGCCTGAGCTAGACCTGCTGAACCAGAATCTAAGGTGATTTAAATGCATGTTAAAGTTTGAGAAGCTCTGAAAGAGGCTGTAACTGCTATAATCATTAAAAAACCGAGGCTGGGAGCAGTGGCTCTTGCCTGTAATCCTAGCACTCTGGGAGGCCAAGGCGGGTGGATTGTTTGAGCTCAGGAGTTCGACACCAGCCTGAGCAAGAGTGAGACCCCGCCTCTACTAAAAATAGAAAGAAATTGTAAGGACAACTAAAAATATATGTATATAAAAAATTAGCCGGGCATGGTGGTGCATGCCTGTAGTCCCAGCTACTCGGGAGGCTGAGGCAGTAGGATCGCTTGAGCCCAGGAGTTTGAGGTTGCTGTGAGCTAGGCTGACGCCACAGCACTCTAGCGCAGGCAACAGAGTGAGACTCTGTCTCAAAAAAAAAAAAATTAAGTTTACAAGGATTGTGTAGTAAGATTATATCATAAATATTTTCCTATATTAAGTAGAAAAATAGCAGATAAAATGTTTGGTATATTCAGTATGATGTTGGCTGAGAAAAAAAAATGTTTGGCATAATTATAACTATGTTTTAAAAAAACTGCACTGAAAACGTCTAGAATGTAACACACTAAATGTGAACAGGGTCAGCACGGAAACTGGTAGGACTGCTCCCAGTCTCTGTCCCAGGCCAGCCTCCTTTGCTTTCCTTCCTTGGAGCTTGGTCTGTTTTCATCTCGACTGCAGCTCTGGGATTTGCGTTGCCTTTGAGTCCAGGCGAGAAACATGGGTGGAAAACAAAACAAAACAGGAAATTCAAGGGCTAGATCTTTCATACGTTGCATTTTGGTTTCCTTCCTCAATCAGCTTGCTACCACTTATTTTTTTTTTTTTTTTTTTTGAGACAGGGTCTTGCTCTGTCTTACCCAGGCTAGAGTGCAGTGGTGTCATCATAGCTTATTGCAACCTCAAACTCCTGGGCTTAAGCAATCTTCCTGCCTCAGCTTCCCGAGTAGCTGGGACAACAGGCACGCACTATCACACCCAGCTGATTTTTCTATTTTTAGTAGAGACGGGGTCTCGTTCTTGCTCAGGCTGGTCTTGAACTCCTGGCCTCAAGTAATCTTCCTGCCTTGGCCTCCCACCAAAGTGTTAGGATTACAGGTGTGAGCCACCGTGCCTAGCCTACCATTTACATCTGAGTCCTCAAATAGCTGCTCTATATGTTCTGCCCAGTGTTTTCCTGGCTGTGTTCAATGGGAAAGGATGGAGTATGCTGACTCCACTGTAACTGGAGTTGGAACTTCACCTACCAGTAGCTTTTGAGTGTTTGTTTTTGAAAGCAGAGATAACTCAAGGGACACTTACATAAAAACTTGCAGTGGACACTACAAAGCTATGACAAGAGAGTCTCATATCTACAATGCTATGTGCATTATGGTCCCCCAAGGTCATAGAAAACCAGTTTGCAATAAAAATAAAGCAATTTTCCTCAAAATCTAATGAACGGCCCAGAAATTCAGTCAATTGACCAAATCTCTTAAGCAGTACTCAAGCACAGAAAGAAACTCAGAGCAGAAGGAGGGGAAGGCTTCTGAATGAGACACACCATCGGGTACATTTAGAACCAGGGAGCCTTGGTTACGAAAAAGCAGGTTTCCTCGACAATTTTCCAATGCTGACTAATACAACGTGCTGTTGACAGTCTGTTCCCATCGCTCAGTTTGCAGATGCCGAGAACATTTGCCTTCTCTGACTGCATTTGCAGAGCAGGGGCATTCACTGCACTTTAGCCCCTCACTGGCAGGACAGGAGAACCAGAACTAAAACTCATCAAATAATGTTGCACAAATCAAAGGCTTTGGTATAGCTTTGATGAAAGGCTAAGAGTGAGTGCTAACGAGCAGAAATGCAATTTAAAAGAATCCTTGACCCTCACTAACGCTGCAGCTTAGAGCAGCCCAGTAAAGTTAGCAAGGTAGATCCTATTAGTCCTAGGCCCCAGTGTTGGAGCTGGGTCTGGAACCCAAGTCCTCTGGTTCCTTGTATGTAATACGGGCAAAATGACACGCTGCCTTGTGCATGGCCAGGCCCTCACAGGCTAGGTAAACCAGGAACTGGATACACATGAAGTATGATAACTTTTCCTTCAGCAGGCTAGGTACCTTGCAGAAGTAATATCATACTATTCCAACTACCATGAATAGTCAGACATCCCTCAAAGTACTCATTTATTCATTCATTCAAGGAATCTACCTACCAGGACAAATTATTTTGTCTTGTTCCTGCAGAACAGTCTTCCACCAAAACTGAAAGTTCATTATCAACCCTGAAATACCAACAGAAGCTGCTCTTAAACACTCAGACCAAAGACCAGACCTGTGAAGGAATCAAGCATCGGGAGCAGAAGGACTGGCAGAGTCCTCATCAATCCGTGTTTCTAGAAGCCCGCAACCGAGAGCAACGTGCTACACGCCATGGCCTCCCTTCATGGCAACTCCCCAAATGGACCAAAGCAGCAAATCCAGGCCACTTTCCAAATTTCAACTGGCACGCAGCCCTCCGTAAGTTATGATATGTCCTTCAGCCTAACCTTGCAGCCCCCCCTGGGAAGGGAAGTGTCTGAAAGTGTGATGAATGTTTCAGGTTTCACAGTAGCAGGGAGACGCTCAAAGCCACCCCTTAAAATTTCTCCTGCCTCATTTTATTGTTACTTGGCTGGGCAGTTAAAAAAAAAAGGGAGTGGTAGGGCGGCTTTACAAAATAAAACAATAGCTTTTGTTTGTGTAGAGATTCCAACTTTTTAACAGCATTTTCTCATCAATTCTCTCACTGTATCCTCACACGCCTGTCAGCTGGTGAGTGCAGATGCTGCGATGTTGCGCCATTTATGAGGGACGCTACTAACCAGTACGTGAGGTCACACACAGTCACTTCGGATCCAAACCCAACTGTCTTACTTCAGAGCCAAACGGTCTTGCCTTTGGATTCCCGGAAAAAGCCTGCTATTGTTGCAAACACCTTTCCAAACAACAAGGACCATATCCAAGGCTGGACGATGTCTTCAGGTTCACTTTTTATTGTTGTTGTTTTTAATGAAATTTAATTATTTTTTACGTATGTCATTTAAATACATAGTTGAATAGCTGAATAGTATTTGTTGATTATTCACAAAAGTCCTATTTTCCATTTAAATCAAACTTCTACATCTCCATAGAAGTTATTTATGGAACTCTTCCGCAAACAAATTTGTACATTTTCTGCCTTCTTCTTTCTTAAACAAGGTGTTCTCAATTTGATTTTAATTTCCTTGCTTTATATTGTGTTGTGTTGGTCTCCAAATTCACTTTTACAGGAACAATGAGCATAAATCTAATCAGAAACTCAAGTTTAAGGTTAACCATATAGGTGGCTCTGGACAAACCATTTTACCCAGCCTAGCCTCATTTTTCTGAACATTTCCTTATCCTCAACCTCTTCCCTCCAAAGCAAGATAATGTTTATAAAAGTGAGCGCTAAAATATAAAGTTTTATAACAAATTTAAGGCAGCATTACTATTACCAAGTTAGGTCAATGTTTTGGGGGTTCTTTTTTTTTTTTTTTTGAGACAGAGTCTCACTCTATTGCCCAGGCTAGAATGCCGTGGCAGCAGCCTAGCTCACAGCAACCTCAAACTCCTGGGCTCAAGCGATCCTCCTGCCTCAGCCTCCCCAGTAACTGGGACTACATGCATTCACCACCATGCCTGGCTAATTTTTTCCATTTTTAGTTGTTTGGCTAATTTCTTTCCATTTTTAGTAGAGACGGGGTCTCGCTCTTGCTCAGGCTGGTCTCAAACTCCTGACCGCAAGGGATCCTCCTGCCTTGGCCTCCCAGAGTGCTAGGATTACAGGTGTGAGCCACCACACCGGGCCATTTTGGGGGGTTCTTAAGTGAGAAAGCAATGTCTAACAGCTAACAAGTGAAATTTGGATGATTCTCCTTAAATACACAGCCCTACAGGATTCTCATCTGTGGTTATCTCTTGATCACTCGAGATTTTTCTGGGTTCTTCCTCCATATGGTAACTGCTGTACTCCTGGAAACATTATGCCCACCACAGCTGATCTGAAGTACAGAGAGTTCACTATGCACTCCTCCTAGAACTCATATAGACAACTTTTAAAAAGAGTTTTCCCTCCTCTCAGCTCTGAAGAATTTGGCTCTCTGCATTTCTCCATTCTTAAATGCACTCGTCAATTCCTGCACTAAACAGGCTTCTTTTAAGAGGGCTGGGGGTGTCTCTAGGAATTATCAGCAATAAAACACTCATCTCCACCAGCCTCGCCTTCCCTCAGCAAAAACTTTAACATTTTTTCATAGCCCCTAATAAGCAGACTTATCAAAGGCTTTCATAAATCTAAAATAAAGGTCAGCTATGGGTTCCCATTACCCACATTCTTATTGTCACATTAAAGTAATCCAGTATTTCAGTCAGGCAAGATCTCCCTTTAGCAGAATTACATTAGCTTTGAGTGTTGTGGGGTGGGGGTGGGGGGAGAATGCTTCAGCCTACCTGGTTAGGAAGTGAGACTTGGAAACAAAGATCGCCCCTCCTTTTTACTTTGAACAATTCTAAATCATAGTATAATGAACACCCATAGACCATTCACTTAGGCTCAGTAATTATCAACATTTTGTCACATTTTCTTCTCCTTTCTCTCTTTTTTTCCTGGGTCACTTGAGAGTAAGCTGAATACACAACAACCCCTCCATTCAACACAAAAACAAAGATACTCCCTTCCAAAATCACACTTACGAAATTTATCAATGATACGATGCCATCCCACTCCATAAGTCCAGGTAGCTTCTAAGTGTCCTTTAGAGCCTTCCCCGTTCAGTCTAGTTCCAATCGGAGAACACACACTGAGGTTGCTTGTCATGCCCTGATAATTTCTTAGTTTACTACAGTTTCTCAGGCTTTTTTTTTTCCTATGACATTGAAATTTTTGCAGAGTACAGTCTAGTTTCTTTACAGAATGTTCCTCAGTTTGTTTTTATCTGAATGTTAGCTTCCACTTACATTCAGGTTAAACACTGTTGGCAGGAATATTACAGAGCGATGCCACGTCCTCCTCAGTGCGTCACATGCAGCAGCACCTGATACCATCTGTCCTGCCACTGGTTTGACCGCTTGGCTATGGGAGTATCTGCCGCATTTCTCCACTAAATACACACCTTTGCCCCTTTACAATTAATAAGCAATCTGTGATTTTTTTGAAGTTATGTAAATATTATGATCCCCAACTTTTCACCCAAAGGCTCTAGCATCCATTGATGATTCTGAACTTTAATTTCTGAATTGTTACTATTGTGGTTGCAAAATGGTGATTTTCTATTTCTAAAATTTCTTTTAGTGAGGTGGGACGATTTCTTGAGCTCAGGAGAGTTTGAGGCTGCAGGGAGCTATGACTGCACTCCAGCCTGGGAAACAGAGATCCCATTTCTAAGAAAATAAATAAATGAAAAGTAAATAAGATTTCTTTCATTAATTTTATTGTTTTATTAATAACTGTTAGTTTTTTCTTTAAAGAGCTTTCCCTCCCTAATCTTTAAGTGTTTTTATTGATTTATTACAATCCAATACTGTCATTATTCATTGTGATGCTCACATTGTCTCAACGTTGGCCAGTAGGAGCCCCTCAAGCAGGACCATATGGCTTTTGAATGGCCTGCTGGTGGCCTGTAGTGTCTGGGCAGCTCCAGACACCCGTCATCGGGACGAAAGCCCCACTGTCCATCCACCTGCACTCTGACACGGTGGATACCGCTTCGTGTAGAGTCACACACTGACACCTCTGAGGCTCTTTGGAATTCCCCAGGGAATGCTTTCCGACTCTGGTGACCTCTTCACACTGGATGGCTGCTGACATGCAGAAAATCTTCCTCGCCTTCCCAGTGCCTCCCAAACATGGCCCTCTCTGCCCTGGTCTAGGCCTTCCTCAGCTCTAATTCACAAAACCATGCAAAAGCGCCATCTGTCTCCCTCACGTGAAGTACCAAGAACAGGGGACTTGGCCACATTTCTTGCCACTGCCGCTTAGTACCCATGAGACCTTAGGAAGGTCACTTAACTCCAAACCAACTGCAATTTCCTCCCACTCCCTGTTGGGAGAATTAAATGAAAACGAAACATTGACAATCATAGCTGGCACAAAACAGGTGCACACAATTTGGCACCACTCTAAGTCCACTTCCCTCCCTCTCTTCCAGACACCTTACTCTCTGTATCACTGGAGAGAAATGATTCTAAAAGACAGATGTGATCACATAATGCTCCCTGGTAAAACCTTTCCTGGCTCCCTAGGGCCTGGAGACAAAGCCCAACCTCCCTAAAGGGGTGCCGAGGCCCTGTAAACTGTGCCCACAACCTGGCTCTCTGGCTTTACCTCTGGCCACTTGGCCCGTAGGATCCCATGTCCAGGCACATCTAACTTCACCTCTTTCCCCGATTCCCTTCCATACCCTTTGTTTCCTCCATTTCCACCGGCAAACTCCTACTCGTCCTTTGGAGACTTGGCTCAGAGGCACCTCCACCTACAGCCAACACTCCCAGCAGAGGTGCCACTGTCCTCTGTGCTTCCATGGCAACCGGGCTCACGCGTCCACTACAGGGAGCACTGAACAAGTCAGAAGTCACATGTCTGTCACGGCTTCTGGATGTCCGTTTGTGAGAGGAGGGCGTACTTGTCTTACACATCTGTGTACCCTCAGAATTGACCACTATACTCACACAGGGTAGGTTCTCTAGAAAGGTTTGCTCAGGAAATAAAGCAACCTGCTTATTTATGAAATCACATCAACAATCTGGCTGCCTTACGGTGTGGGAAAGTGGTGTCTTCCTGTCTTCCTTTCAGTGAGAAAACCATTTAGAAAGGTTAGGGCTTATAAAATCAATGTAAAATGCACATATCAAATGTTAAATATAAGGAGAGAGGAATAATAAATATATAGACAGCACCATCAGAATTTTGTAAGAAAAATATGCATAAAGGACGAATATACTGAAATAGTAATAGTAGACAGGGCCATGAATGATTTCTAAAATCTTCCTCTTTTTGTATTCTTTCAATGTATCTATAATGAATGCACAGTTTCTTTAAAATAAAAAAAGAAATTTTTTTTAAGTGAGAGAAATAATTCAGTGCATTTCTTTTTTAAATCCCTGAAAAAAGAAGAGAATTACTAGCAGTGAGAGAAAAGGAAAAGTGAAGAAGAGATTTGAGATGGGAATTGTTACTGGAAATTATATGCAAGAAACAGGAAAAAAAAAAGAGAATAAATAAAAAGGAAAATTTTACTTACAATAAGAAACTGGGAGGCAAGCAGAAAATTATGTAAAATCAAGCACTGACAATCAAGGTTCCACACAATTCAACAGGATGACATGAAGTTATTTTGGTAATGGAACACAAGCCATATACTGATAAGGTTAGCAGGAGCTAATCAGAGCATCAAACTGTGTCAGCATGGAGGGCACCTGGAAGACTCTAACTGCTACCCAGGGAAGTAGGAAAGAACTAAAGAAGGTTATACAATCCTAAAGATCAATGAGTCTTTTGCTTGTAAGACTGAACTCGTGCCAGAATGGGGACCCCTCAGGCTGATGATTACTACAACACAGCCCAGCTGCAAGTCAAAGGAGTGCTTTGATCTTTCTAATCCACGCGCTGCAGAAAAGCTGACAGTGGCAGAGGAGAATATGAAGGCTGTTCTGCTGTTGCATTTGTATTGTATTGTTTCACTGAGCCATCAGCCTCCGATGTCGCCCAGACATCACCCTGTCCAAAAGTGGCCTGTGTTCACATGTGTTCAGGGCAAAAATAGAAAACCAAACATACCTTTCAAGTTCAAGACAATCATTTCATTGAAAACTCCATGTCAGATTAATGTATTAGCCAGCTAAGTGCCCCTGCGGTTAACATAATCTCTCTCTTCTCAAAGGTTTTCAAATCTAAGGTCACCATGGAGAACATAAAACACACCCAAACATGCATCTCACTTGACTGCTTAGTCACCATCAGATTAACTCCGATTACTAAAGTGAGAATTGAAAGTGTGTAAGTTATTTCTTCTCTTCCATTAGCATCAGGCTGCCTATGGGGACTAAGGTAGGTGGTCTTCTTTTTTTTTTTTTTTTTAAGAGTTTGCTAAAACTCTTAAAAAAAACTTTCCTACAGGAAGCTTAGAACACCAACGAATTCTCAGGTGTTTCTGCCCTTTTTTCTTAAAAAGAAAAAAAAAAGGAATTATACAATAAAGAGTTGGTAACAAGATGAGAAGAGATTGTTTTCAGGTTAAAACACATGCTCCTAAGAGAAAATCTGGGGTGAGATTAACATGGGCTGATCAAGGTGTCCTCTAGTTTAAGCCCTGTATAAGGACACACTGGGATATGGGAAAAGTGCTTCCGAGAAATTTGTAATCTAGGAACGGAACACACCTACTTCCCTTTCCACTCCCTTTTCCCAGTGTCTTACCATTTACCATTCTTGCAGCAAGATTTGACGGGAAGCCTGCTTTTTTTCACAACTTGATCACCTCACAGGATGATTATTTCTCCAAGCTGTCACATTTTATGAACCAAAGAGTACAACACGGCCATCAAATGAATGAATAAGACCAATTTTCATAATTACTGCTGCATACTTGTTGGGACATTTTTCTTAGAAACTACATTTTTGAGTGTTGGCATTAACGGAAACATTAAGTACAATTATGGGATTTAATGTGATAGCAGAACCAAGTTTAAGTTCATATGAGTATGTTAAACAGGAAGTTAATATATTCTAAAGCTCAACTCTCCCTAGAGTTTAGTGATGACTAACTGTAAGAGTATCCACCAACTGACAGGCCTTAACTGGTGTCTCAAATCACAGAATATCTGATAATATCTGATTCTGGAGTCACTGTACTTTCTATATCCTGTCTCTGGGCCTTTGCTTCCATACCCACAGCTTTAACTACTATCCAGAATATGATGATTCACAAGTATTTATTTTCTAGCTCTGTTTTTTCTCAACTTTATACCTATATTGCTAACTGTCCTGGATACCACTACTTAGATACCTCACAGATCTCAAATTCTGTATGTGTTTAATCCAAACTCATTAACTCCCTTTTTCTCTCCACCTTGTAATTGTCCCAGTGGTAAAATCCAGTCTTTGCAATCCTTCCCTCCTATTCTCCTTCCCTAATGAAATCTATTACCAAGTTGCATCGATTTGGCCTCTTAAATACTGCTCAAATCTGTTTCTTCCTATCATCAGGGCCAGAGGCCCTTATTACAGCATTTATTACATAAGGTACAAGTTTAGACTAGCTGATTTTAAGGTGCTTTTCACAAAGTCGAGGATTAGCTCCACCTTGCTCACCTCTGGTACTCTAGTACCTAAAACACGGTAGGTACTTAATTCATGTTTGTTAAACCAATTCTCACTGGATAAATACAAGTCTAGGGGTGGAAGGATGATGACAACACCAAGTTCTCTTCTTATTTCTGGATGGCACTTTACATTGACAGAGCCCCTTGTATATTGTCTCCTTTCACACCCATGACTCCTTCAAACAGATACAGAAAGCGTAGTTAGCTCTGTTTTGCCAGTAAAGGAACTGAGGCCCTGAGAAGTTAAATGATCTGCCCAGTGCATGTGCCACACAGCTAGTAAGTGGCTGTGCAAGACTGTCTTCATCCTGACCTCAGTGTTCTTTCCACTACCAGGTAAGTTTGTACTTTTACAGGGGTATTATGTTTCCTCTCTGTACGATGGTTCAGAGAGAAGCTGATGAAGATTTGGTGGCAATGATGTTCAGACATCAGATAGAACATTGGACTGTGTGACCTTTAATAAGGTTCTTCTGAATTCTGATTCCCTGAGCCCTGGGTGGCTCTAGAGTGGCAGAGCTGTTACCTGAGATCTCTCTAGCGCCACCCTCTCTCCTTTCCACACTGGTCCTCAGCACAGCCTCCCAGCTCTGGCCTGACCAATGAATTCCTCAAGCTTTATCTGCCATCCGCCAGGCAGCAGCAAGCCTTCGAGGCCTTTTCCAACTCTCACGTCTAGCTTCAGAAATCTTTCTGTCCTACCTGGGAAGAGTTCTTGCCAAAACAGTTAAAACTGAATCTAAGTCTCCAGAACCAATTTTCTATTCAGAGGAAATGTGGAAGAAAGAGGAACAAGCTGATACCACAGAAACAGAGAAATCCAGAACGTGGTGGGATAGTTTACAGGACAACTAATCTGGCAGGGAAGAATTGAACCAGGACAACTGATCTGATCTCTACGAGCTACTGGCAGTGGGGAAAAAAGGGAGTAAGGACTGCTCTGGAATTACAGACCTGACACAGACAGAACGAGCAAATGTAATACATAGACTTTAGATCTTAATTTGTTCAAACCAACTATAAAGGGGGGGGCACTTTAAGACAATCAGGATACTCTGTGAAGTGGTAATTGCCAATATCAAAGAATTACTGTCAATTTTGCTAAAAACCAACAGCATTATGGTTATACAATAAAATGTCTACAATTTCTAGATGCATACTAAAGTATACAGTGATGAAATGACTGGGATTTGTTTTAAAATATTTCAAAAAGGAAAAAAAAAGGGATGAAACAAATGTAGCACATCTTGATAATTATTGAACCTGGGTGTTATATGAGAGCTCCTTATACTAGTTGAGATACAGTTGAAATTTCTCAGAATAAAAAATTGTATTCTGAATCCTTTCTTCCAAAAGCCTTATTCTACACAAAAGTAGTAATCAGATTTAATGAGTTTTAACTAATAATTTTTGCTAAGGTGTGGTAATATTTCACACCCTACAGTTTATTTTAAGATTCCAGCTTCCAGAAAACCATCGCAGAATGATGGCTCTCGTTGGAATTTCTATCAACATAGTAAATGAGCAACACGTTGGAGTTTGGTTTTTGTGAACAGTTTCTGCTGTTACCTCTCTGCCTTTACAAACCCACAAGCTATTCTTAGCCACAGGATCTTGGTTAGACGTGTTGATGACTCAAGCTGATTCTATAAGTATCAATGGCTTACCAAGTCTGGAATTGCCAGTAACTGTGTGGAGCTGCAGAAATCCTCAAGAAGAAACACAGCTAGAACCAGAGTAGGGAGAAAGTCCATAGTCTAGCCCCTTAATGTTGGACACATCTTCAACCTGCACTCAGCCACAACCCACATTTATCCACTGCTTGGTAGCAAAATTTCCTAATACACAGGCTTTTATGAGGAGTGGAACTAAACTTATGTGAATGTCCTAAACTGTCACTTTACTACTTAAAACACGCTGCTTATCAAGCTAGCCTCCCAGCAAGAGTCCACGTCACTGGATTCCCAATAACTAGGTATTTCTTATAACCTAGGAGCTGAAGGCAAGTGTTTGAGAGCTTTTACAAGAATAAAAAAAGATGTGAGGTTGGCTTGTTTGGAAGGGCAAGGAGAATGCAGGGAGGCAGGACTGCCGATTGAGAGGAGTAAAAGGCTGGGAACACTCATTCTGCATGACAGCTTTTCTTTCCAGAGTTAATTAAGTAGTGTACAGCAAAAAGTAGAAAAAGTCAAATAAGAAACTAGCTACCTCTCTGGGCACATATGTAAGTCTAAGAAGGAAGGGGGACCACAGTATACATCAAACTAAAGGGATCCAAAATTTAATATGATAAAGACACCATTTTAAGAATCCAAAGCGAATTTTTCAGCCCTCTTCCCAAAGGTTCCAGCAGAGAGAATGTCTCCTCTGGAAGAAACAGAAAGCACAAAGGGACGAGACTGAAAGCGTTAGGCTATTTCATCAGCACGGGAGCAATGCAAACAAATGGTCTCAAATCCATCACACTGTTTCATATCTTCTCCCACCAGAATCAAGGAGAGAAATCAGCCTCCTCTATTTCTATTGCATTAAAGAGCTTTAATGTAAACATTTTAAAAATTAAATCTTCTGTTAATTATTTTATGAAATAATTCCAATGATCTCCCTAGTTAAAAATTCTTCCAAGGTAAAGGTGAGGGGGTGAAGAGTGTTATGTGAATCTGATAGAAAGGCAGAGATAATGAGAGAGGAATAAAATAAAATTTATTTTAAAAAATACATCTAAGCTAAATAAAGAAAATCAGTACGGCAATACATAACGCCAGAGAACAGTGATCTCATTTGGGTTGGTGGAGGATTGCAAGGGGACAGGAATACTTTCTCTTGCTTGCTCTGCTGTAGGGATTAATGAAAGAAGGAAAACGGAAAAAATACATCATTTGAAATTGAGCTTTCCCACTATGAGAGGGAAAAAGCATATAAAAGCTTCTGGATGCGTGTCAAGGGAACGAACGATATTTTAAAAGTTTGGCTGGAAACCAAAGAGCTACACCCACACGCAAAGCTTAACTGCTTCCCAACACGCTAACTAGACCACATATTTCCCCAGCTGGGAGGCATTGGCAGGGGTGGAAAATGGTGAGAAGGCTGGGGCTGCCTCGCTCTATTGCTTAGGAACATTCCCAGATGGAGGTGGAGGGACCTGACTGTATTCTGAAGAAATTTTCACCTTCAGCCTCAGTCAAAGGACCCCAGGGCAAGACAAGAAACAAACAAAAAGGGAAATTACAGTGAGGAATAGTTTACCTTGGGAGAACAGTTGAAATGCATACCAGGTACTGGGAGTGTAGTTACATACATTGTAATACACCGATACAGGTACAGCGTGCCAACTATGCAGAAAAATCTTCTGCTAATAATAGACCTAGAAAAAGGGAAAAACAGGGCAGATGCTCAGTCAAGAAATTCCGCAGGTTCATTTACTTTAAGTTTTCAATGACACAACAAAACAAATCCAAAAAACTGCTTGAGTGCTTGAAACCAGAATGAATATATGATGAATAGAACGATAGCTAGTAGCAGATTAAGACAAAGGTTTTGAGAATAATGTTCTGTTGTGCTTCTTTCGAAAAACATTAACTGGCCCAAAGAACTTAAACCACTCTATATTGCTATTAATTTGGCTTCGTAAGGACTTAAACTTGAGTTGACACTGAACTGATGTACAAATGGAGCCCATTCTGACTGGCCCAACTAACATTTTTGGGGGCTGGGGTTGGGAGGGCAGTGACTATTGAGTACAGGAGTAGGAAAGGCAGCTGGATCTGGTGTGGAAGCAGAGGTGGCAGGTCACACCAGGGTGCTGTGGGCATCTGGCTGCCAGGGCCATGCCCCCCATCCTAGGGGAATGGCACAAGTTCACTACGACAGGAGCAGCAAGGAGATGGACAGAAGAAGGGTGGCAATGTCCCCCCAGGACCCCGGGCAAGAAGTGGCAGATGAATTTGGCACAGGGGCTTGAGGTGAGGGGGACTGGGGTGTGGATACCCAGAAGGAAGGCTGTTGGTTAGAGACTGTGGTGGTGGTTGCCTGGTCCGGGCACCTGGGAGAAGAGCAGAGGAGCGGTCCTCGTCTGGCTGCCCCACACCAGCTGCCAGAGCCTAGGCTGCCCGACATGCTGGTGCCCTCACCCCGCTGCACTCCCAGGAGCAGCCCTTCTCCTCGCAGTGCCTGGCCCAGGTGAAGAAGTAGGAACAGGAGCCAAAGACCCGCCCGCAGTGGCTGGTGCTCAGGTCCTGTGTGTATGTGGGGGGCTGGGGGGGGTTGTGGTGCACCCGGAAGAAGCCCACCAGCAGGCTGGTAGGCAGCAGTTGGACATTTAGAGAGTATCCTTTAAAGGGAAGATCTTCAGAAAATGAGAATGTCATTAGAATGAGAATTTAAAACTTTTAGGCCATTTAATGAGTGAAGACATTAAACACTTTAATCCCAGAAACTGATTCTCTGAGGCAACATGATGTCAAGGAAAGTACCTATCTGAAAGACAGCATCCAACCCTGCCCCACTCCCTGATGCCTAGGTGGCCTTGGGAGAGACTATTTACATCTCTGAGTCTCAATTTCCTCATTAGTAAAATAGAGATAATAACATTAGAAATAATATATGAAGAATCCCTACCATATAGTAGGCACAAATGGTAGCCATCAATTGTATAGGTATGTAGATGAATAAAAATATAACCAAGAATTAGAAATAGTTTTTATTAGTGGTTCTAACACCATTACTTGATATTACATGTATTGAAATTATTTGATACATGTATATTATAATCAAAATGCATATACACACATATTAATATATTGAGTTTGATAACTTTTCCTAAGATCAAATTCCACATAATGGCCGGACACAGTGGCTCACACCTATAATCCCAGTGCTTTGGGAGGCCAAGGTGGGAGGACTGCCTGCTTGAGGCCAAGAGTTCAAGACCAGCCTGGGCAACATAGCAAGACCTTGTCTCTACAAAAAATTTAAAAATCAGCTGGACATGGTGGCACATGCCTGTAGTCCTAACTACTTGGGAGGCTGAGGCAGGAGGATCACTTGAGCCCAGGAGTTCGAGGTTATAGTGAGCTATGATTGTGCCACTGCACTCCAGCCTGGGCAACAGAGCGAGATTCTCTCTTAAAAAAAAAAAAAAATTCACGTAAGTTATACAATATAACCTCATTAAACCTTAGTGTATTCTTGGACAAGAATGTTCCTTCCCTCTCTACTTCCCTCCCTACTTTCCTCCTCTTCTACCACAGGCCAGAAGCATGGTCCTGTGGGTCTGCCCTTCCTCAACTTTGAAGAGTTCAGGTTTTCCTTGATCTGGGATGACCTGAGTTAATTTAACAAGGAAAGCCTGTGGACAGGCTTTCTTCTTAAAATACTGAATGTTCAATCACTCTACAATCATACAGTGTAGCTCTATTTTTATGCAGGACGGGAATGCCTGCTGAGGTATGGTAGTCAGAGGAGAGTTTATCTCACTTGTAACTTTTGTTTTAACAAGAGGAACAAAAAATAAGTCGCTTATGTGATTAAAAACTAATTTAAAAAAACAACCCATGCAACTATATTAGCATTTCACTCATAGCTGCAAAGTCCATGGAAGTTACTTAGGTTTTATGAGTAGAATTTGGGTGTCTTCTTACCTAGATTTTAGAAACTGGGTCAGAATTATTTACCATATAACCCATCTTTGCTTATTTTCCCTTAGTTAAGCTGTGTATGTCACCTCAATACACAATTTATTTAGCAAAAAGCTGCCTGGAGAGGTATATGCCTCTAATTTCAGTATAATAAAAAGCACAGTATAATTAAGCAATATAAAGAGGGACAATACTAGAGAAAAATATTGGCCTATAAATGTCTTTGCCAAGAATACCAAAAGAGAAATACCTAAGTGAATTTTACATTGTAAGGAATAATGGTCATCTTTCTTAAAAAGAAAATGCCCATTCTAGCCATCCTGCTCAAACAAATTACTTGCAATTTCACTGGGACTACACAAAAAAACACCTGTAACCAGCTCCCCATTGAACAAATGTCAATGACCCTATATAATCCTATCCCTTAACTAACTACTTGACTTTTTTACGTATTTCCCGGAAATGGTAGATTTTCTGCAAGACAAAGGAGCTGAGATTCTGAAAGCCCCAGGGCAGACTTCCCGAAGCCAAGATTCACCATCTTCCACAACCTGCCCTCAATGTAAGTAACACCTTGTTAGTTATATCAAGACCTGCCCCAAGGCCTGTGGACCCTCCTTTAAAAGCCCATGATCTCCTTTGCCAGAGAGATGGACTTGAGGCTTCTCCGATTCTCTGAATAAGACCTCTTTCCTATAAAAATTTCTTGGTAATCCTCATTGTCTTGATAACTGGATCTTTGTGCGATGACCAACTGGACATAGACTGAAACCCCCTTGCAATTTCGATAACACACCTAAGAAAACTCTCAAATCTAGATCTGTTGAACTCTTTAGTGGAAGAAAAAGATTACTATCTTAAAATCACTTTGCCTGATTATTTCATGGTATGCAAAAGATACACACACATACCCCTAAGTAACTATTTCCATGTGTCAAACACGAGTTACCTGTGAGTACCAATGAAATTATTTCAGAATTATCTGGGAATGAAGTATATGAAAAAATAAAAGATGAGAAAAGATGAATCTTTAAATTTACTTTTAATTAAAACATTGAAGTTTCATTCACATTTATTATTTGACTTGCAGTGAAAAAGTCAAGTGAAGTAATCCATATGAATGTGTCAATGTTAAGAATAAAGTGACAAGTTAGAAGTGGTTGTTTTTAAGAATTTTCTGATCTTTGGCATGTATTTTTTTTTTTATTTTAAACTAATCCTGTGACAGATTATGATCTTTGGCATTTAATTCTTTTGAAATTAAGCTTAGAATGTCTTCAGTGTACTATGTTAAACAAGGATTTCCTACCACAACCTTTGAAAAGCAGAGTATAAAAGCATTTTAAAGAATTGCGCGCACTTCTGGCATTCATTTCTTTAATCAAAGAATCACACACATTTAGAATTCTTATTTACTTAAAGGCATAAAAGTTCAAGATGTGTCTTTTAAAAATAAACGCAGAAGAAATGTTGAGATATTGCTAGAGATTAAGCAGATGTCAACAATAAGATGCATCATATAATTTTCAAGATCACAATGGTGTTCTTCTCACATGGGATACACCTCTCCTTCCCTATTCAAAAGAAGCCAGTTTCCATCCGCTCACACTTTGCAATGACTATCATCACAGAGACTTGTATTTGGTCACAGTTATCTGTTTTTCTCCCAAGTGTTTGAGCACTGGGCTCATTACCACCTTTTCTGAGAGAACAGAGAAATGTACCTGTTCAATTTGATTATAAGGAAATAGGAATAAGAGTGTTAACGTTTTATAGATAAGTATTAAGATGTGCTAGAATAGTATGTTATGTCCCTTAACATAATGGTGGCTTTATTAAACTTTTTAATATCCCTTTTTAAAAAGGAAAAGGCACTCAGAACTTGATTACATACTATCAAAATCAGGCTTAAAACAGCAAAGCTACAATGTTTTTGGCATCTGGTAGGACGATCTAAAATTGTAAAGGAAAATGGTGACAGAAGGAAATCAATATACTGGAAAGTAAAATTAAAATACCAGAAAGTTCTTTGTGTTTCCCACAAGTTGTCTCTCTCAATTAATCCACGGCAGGAAGACACAGACAACTCTTTCAGTGCTCAGACCTGGTCTCCGAGCTCTTTCTGGAAGCTGTTAGCTTTCAGAAACAAACAGGCCCTGACGCACAGCAGTGGAACTAAGCAACAATTCAAAACTAAGCATCAGTAAACAAGGGAGCGCACATGGAGCCGTAACACAGACTCGGGGAGACCCAACCCTCTGGAGCAGTCACAGAGGCCAGTGCAGGACTCAGGGCCCTGATTAGTGATTCCAGCACTGCACCGTGCACAACACATCACTGGGCGGTATCTTCATTTTGATGCTAGTTCCACCTTTAACGAAGACTCACTCGGTGACCTTGACTATCTCAATTGATTTCCTTGGAAATTAGCGTCCTCACCAGCAAAAGGAGGAAAAGTACATCATTTTCTTATGAGTCACAGAAAGGCTATGAAATAGTACCAGGAATGGGTACCAGAACAGTCATTTTTTTCTTAATATAAGAGGTTGGAAAAATAAATTAATTTTATTTAGAGCCAACTACCACACTATCAGAAAAAAAAAAGTTTTTATTGAGGTATTTATTTCTTCTGGCATGGTACTAACAGCAGAAACTGTTTTGCCAGGATTCTCCTATATGCCAAGCTCTGTGTCAACTTGGCGATGTCTGGCCATGATCCTTATTTTACAGATGGTAAAACTGAGGTTCAGAGAGTTTAAGTGGAAATATAAACATATTACATAAGACAAAAATATTCAGGAAATTGCTGCAGATTGTGTAAGAAATCCCAATTTTGAGTGCCTGCAGATGAGGCAACATCCTATCACATTTCATTTACATTTCAAAATCTACTTACCTCAAATTTTTCACTTAGTTCTTTCATGTCACATTTCATACTGACCAGAACTCCATAAAATAAGCATTTTGAAAATAATAACTCCATTAGTTATTAAAGTACTGAAAAAAATCCTTCTAGTATCATACAGATATCCAAATTAAATGTATCCATTTTTCATCACTGTTTGCAGTCTGTGCCAGTCAGATTTGCTTATTACCCACCTCCCCATATATTTAATCAGTCACCCTGAAACGGCATCCATTTCTGAACCCTCCATCTCACCTGAACTTCCACAATCACCTTCCGTTGTCCCTAATACTCTTGCCTCCTGCTATGGTCTGAAAAATCCATATGCTGAAGCCTAATCACCAGTGATTAGGTCATAAGGGCAGAGCCTTCAGGTTTGGGCTTTGTGCCCTTCTATTAGTAAGAGAGACCCCAGAGTGCTAGTGCAACCTTCCACCTGTGAGGACGCAGCTAGAAGGCACCATCTATGAACCAGGAAGTTGGCCCTTACTAGATACCCATAAGCCTATGCCTTGATCTTGGACTTCCAGCCTCCAGAATAGTGAGAAATAAATTTCTATTCTTTATAAGATACCCAGTCTACGGCATTTTATTATAGCAGCTCTAACGGACTAAGGCATTTCCCTCAAATCCATTCTGCATAGAGCAGCCAGGATCATCTTTTTTGAAACATTTAAACAGAGTATGTCTTTCAAAGCCTTCCAGTGGTTGTCAAATGTATTTTGAATAAAATCCAAATCCTTTCCCACGACCCTGATGCCCTAGATCTGGTGGCTTCTCTCCCGCCTCCCTCCCACCATTCTCTAGGACTCCACCTTCACCCATGCCCTAGTGCTCTCTGAATACATCTTGCAAAGTCCCTCCTGCCCTAGGGAGATCTCTGTGCTGGCCATTCTCTCTGCCTGTCACTGATATTGCATCTGGGGTTGTCTCTAAGGTAGATCGCTTGCTTTAGAGAAGTCCCTGCTCCTCTTCATCCCACCCTTCTATTTCAATTTCTTTACAGCCCTCCCAACAATGTTCCCCACCCCAACATGAAGCTAACTCCAGAGATTCCAAAATTTCTCTTCTTCCCTTTAATTCCTTGCTACTAGCCCCTGAATTCCCTGAACTGTGACAATTGCTCGCAAGGCCCTTCAAACTCCCTTCAACATGACACTTCCTCAGTCTTCCCTTGCAAACATGAACCTCATTGATCTGGGCAAAGGGAGTCACTTATTGTTCCTAAATACAACCTGTTTCTTGCTTTTGCCTGCCAATCTTGTTCCCTGGCCTCTCCCATCATCCTGTCTGCTATAATCCTATCATCTACCACAAGCCTTCTTGATGTCCCCAACTGGATGGAGCTACTTCATCCTCCCAATCACTTTAGAATGTTGTTTCTGCCGTGTAGTATCTTTAATAGTGAGACTATTACTATCACTACTACCAATAGCAGTGAGGTCTTATCCCCTCTATTAGAGGAAGCTCTCAAGAAGAGTTGTGTTCACTTGTCTTTTAGTCCCAGGGAGACTTAAAACAGCACCTGTAACATGACTGGCAGTACTGGCAGGAGGATGCATTTCTGTGCTTCAGAGCTTTACTTCTTACTCCTTCCAATAGTCCTTTCCTACTTCTTTATACAGACATTTGTCCTTTAAAATCCTTTCATATACCTGCCAGGAGTAATCTGCCCTGATGCTCTCTATCCCGGCACTCTGCATCTTTTCTGCATTCACATTTTCATTTAAAATGGAGCCGAGATTGCTCCATTCCTCCTCCAACTAGGATGGTAACCCCCCTGGAGACTGGCACCATGAGTTCTGCTTCCCTCCACCTCTCTCTCTTCTCCCTGTCTCCCTGCTCCCCTGGAAGGCTCCCCCCATCACAGCCTCAGGTACCTTAATGCACCCCCCAATGCCAAAACCCAGGTCTCAAGACTTTGAATTAGCTATTCTTCTCACTAGTGAAATTGTCAAGTTAAAAAAAAAATTTTTTTCTAGCACCACGTAAAAAATCTACAAGATAATGCAACAGTTAAGTTCAGGAAATGATCCGTACTTGTTTGGGAAATTTACAAAGAAGAGATCACATTATAAAACTGCTCCTGTTCTACCTGCCTTTTTAAAAAATATCATTTCCTGATTTAAATACAGATTATAACAGAAAGTAAAGGAAAAATGTTCCCCTATTAAAATGTGAAAGAAAACATCAATGCAATCTACCTGAGATAGTTATAAAGAATTAAAATCAAGAATCCTCCAGAAACTGCTACATAAAACTGTGCAAACAAAATGAGTTACATTTCTTTGTTGGTATTTTAGGCTATCAAGAAAAATAATATATATATATATACACACACACATGTACATATAGTGTGATATAACTATATGAGTGTATACATACATAGAACACAACTATGTATATGCATATATATATAGTACAAATATGTTTATGTCTCTCTCTCTCTATATATATATATATAGATAGATACACACAAACACACCCAGGTCTCTCCTCATTCCTTCCCTTCATCAAAACTTACCCACCCTGAATCACATTCTTAGGGGCTTGTTCAGTCACAGCTAGCCGAACTGAACAATTATTTGTTCTTGGGCTAATGGATTACCCTTAAAAGTAAAACACTGTCATTTTATAGATGGTTTCCAAAAACATAGTAAACAAATACATCACTGGCAGTGGCTAACATTGAATTCTAAGCACAGGAACTAGCATAGTGCAACACTTAATAAATGTTAGCAGCTACTATTATTATTTATTCATTCACATAACAAATACATATGTGCTAGGCATTGTTCTAAGTACGGGGAATACAGTAGTGAACAGAATAGACAAAAAGCCTGCCTCATGGTGCTTATGTTCTAGTAGAAGAGGTGGAAAATAAACAAGTAAATAAATAAGTAAAATATAGAGCATGTTAGATAAGTACGAAAGGGTAAAAGTAAGGGAGAGTGTCACTGGGAGAAGAGAGGTGACAATTTCAGTTGGTCAGAGCAGGTCTACCTGTGCATGAGGGTCAACCATGAGGATGTCTGCGGGAGAAGATACAGAAGCTAGTGTGTGCTGCTGTTTGTCAATAATCAAGGGGGTCAGGGAGCAGAGTGCATGCGGCAATGAGGCCTGCGAGGACCTCCTTGATCACCACGAAGACACTGGCTTTGCCACTCTGTGGGGCAGGAGAAGAGTGCTATATGCTGACTCACTCCGTCAAGGGGACAAATCACTCAATGCAGTGGTCCTCAATCAACCCTTTTGGCACCAGGGACTGGTTTCATGGAAGACAATTTTTCTGGGAGGAGGGTACAGCGGGATGGTTTCAGGATGATTCAAGCACATTACATTTATTGTAGAGTCAAACCTCTCTGCTCATGATAATCTGTATTTGCAGCCGTTCCCCAGGGCTAGCACCACCGGCTCAGCTCTGCCTCAGATCAGGCATTAGATTCTCATAAGGGACGCACAGCCTAGATCCCTCGCGTGTATAGTTTACAGTAGGGTTCCTGCTCCTATGAGAATCTAATGCCAACGCTGATCTGACAGGAGGCAGAGCTTATGCAGTGATACCAGCGATGGGGAGCGACTGTAAATACAGATGGAGCTTTGCTGCTCACCCACCGCTCACCTGTGCAGCCCGGTTCCTAACAGGCCATGGACTGCTACTGGTCCACAACCCAGGGGTTGGGACCACAAACTTAACAGAAGCAAAAGCAGGTTAACCCAGGTAAGAGATGACAGTGGTTAGACTTATGGCAGCAACAGAGATGGTGAGAAGGGTCAGATTTACAGAGTGACCAGATGTGGGGTGGAAGAAAAAACAAGAACAGGAAAAAGGAGGCAAAGTAGAGGCCTGCAAAAGGCTACAAGGTTTAGGTGATCTGGTAAGAGAAGGGGACAGGGAAGGTTCCCAGGAAAGGAAAAAAAACAGGATCTGAGCCCCAAGCTCTGAGCCTAGATAGATTACAGGTCGGAATCACAGGGAGGAAAGAAAAGGTGCTAGAAACAAAAAGAATTAGGTTGGGCACCCCGGGTTAGTGGGCTTCAGTGGAGAAACTGATTGACGTTGGTGGCAAAGGGAACGTCCCAGGCTGGTGGTTGAGTAGGGCCCACGCCACACCTTGGACGGTCCAGGACAGCAGTCAGCAAGGGCAGCGCTAAGTACATTTCCCACAACCTACAGGGGAGAAGCAAGACGCGACAACTATCAGGGTTGGCAGGACCATCCTGGGGCAGACACATCTCCCAGATGGAACATAACACACAAACCTTATTATTAAAAACTGACCTGATCTGTTTTTGTTCTACCTGTCCTATGCACGTGGAATCTATGCCACTATATCTGCTAAGAAAATATATTTCCAGAGGACAGGTGCCTGGGAAATTTCTAGACTGGATTTATACTGAAGAGCCTTCAATCCCCAAAATATGCCATTGTGGGATGCTGCGCAAGTCAATAGCTTCTCCATGCCTCAATTATTGTTACTGAGAGAGAAGAATAAAACTAGTTATTTTAAGGGTTGATTGAATCAATGACACAATGCACATACAAAATTCTGGTTACTCAGACATCATCTGGTTTGGAACCTGCCTCTTGAATAGGGTGATAATGATTTTTGACAATATGGATGAAGAAGAAAAACAGAATAAAACAGACTCTGAGTAACCACATAATTGATGCAGCTACATGTGCAGGGGGAAGAGAAAGGAGGGGAAGAGACAATCCCTGAACTCTTATCTTGCTTAATCGCTGGAGAGGAATATGACAACTTATCAGCCAATTAAATAATGGGAGAGCTGTCAAAAAATCCTGCAGTAACATGAGAGAATTCTGTCTTTATGAGTTGTATACATGAATGGAGTCTGGACAAAACACTTTCAAAAACTGAGATGTCACTGTGAGACCAAACATTCCCCAGAATATAACCCCCATGCAACTGTTTTGCAAGCTGCTGTATCCCTGGCACACAGTCTCCAACAATTCTTGGTAAATAAATGAACGTAAAGATGTTCTGAAGTTCCAGCAGAGACTATCCTTGTGGTCTACAGCATAAGGCTAATTTATAATAAACTGAAATGACCTTAAGAAAAGGCTCTTCTGGAACTTAGAAAATAAATTTCTATTGAACAGTAACCCAGAGAGACTTGATTCCTATCAAATGCTCTATATTATGCGCTTTTAAGAACTTTACTTAATCACAACCATCAAAGACATAAAAACAATGGAAAAAATGTTGACAGTCTCTTTGGGCATAAACTATTTGGGGAATAGGAGAGAAAAGAATAAGTATTTTGATCCAATCAACTTAATGTGCAAAGAAGCACTGATGGAATTAAAATAGGGTGAAATGAAAGATGTTAGTGGATAGTCTAATCTATTGAATACAACACAAACTAAAACCGATCAAATTAGCATCGGACAGAGCAGTTGCCAAACAGCACAAAGGTTGTATCTTTGGAAATTAGATTCCATTCACAGAAGAGAAATGCTATAGATAAACTTTCTTATGTTGGCCGATACCCACCTAATAATTAAGGTCGCCAAAACCACAGGCTTTATCAAAGGTTAAAATATAAAATAAGTCTTTCCCAAAGTGATCTCTGAACATAAAATACAGAATACTGGTAAACATCTAAAAATCCATCCCGGTATCTCAGAGTATAATCCCAGAAAAGCCACACTGGAACTGTATCTATTCCTTTCTGCAGGATCATCAAAGCTCCCAGAAACAGTTCTAAACAGAGACGTCATGGCAGGTCCTAAGCAAGATCTGTAGTCACCACTTCACTTCTCCAGTTCCTTCCCTTTCGGCATGGGATCAATTTTCACAAAACCTAGTCAGTGACCATTTCCATCTCACCAGTCTCTCCATAAATCTATGCAACTGCTTATGCCAGAATGTTCTATCCCATCCCCCAAATATATCTCCCACTAAGCTCTCTCAATTCTGCCCCACATCCCAACTGTCCAATGGCTCTTTTCTTTTTTCTTCAAGTCTTTTCACCACCAGTGGACCAATATACCCTGCAACATTTAATTCACATTTATACAATACGCTCCTTCCCCACCAAACTAACTTAAACTACTTTTAGGTAAATGTCTGACCCAAAAGCAGCTATGGTAGAAAACACCTATTGGGATATACACGTGACTTGACTTTGCTCTGAAGTAAAATACAGTTAAGCAAATTTGTACAATTCCCCCCAAATTATTGTTACCTCTCCATTAGATTCCATATACAAATAGGGATTCACAGAGAGACCTGAAAACCTTGTATGAGAAAGATACTGCAACAGAAGCCAGCCCTGTAAGCTATGAAAGACAAGCAGCTCTAAATGTAATAGAAGCCACAGCTTCTAGAAAGAGATCAGCCCTTCCTATGACCCAGCACAAAATTTATTCATTGCACAAATGTGACCTGAGTCTAAGTCATGATCACCTTCTCCCTGGACTACTGCAATGGTGTCCTAACCAGGCCCCTTGCTTCAACTTCTGCTTCCCTAAGTCTCTACACTGCAGCCACCGCCATTGTTTTAAAATTTCAGTCTGTTCTTACTATTCTCCCCTAATGACTTAATACCACACTGGGAATAAAACCCAAACTCTTTATCCATGGCCCAGACCTCACTGACCTCCTGTACCAGGGCTCTCCCCAGCTCAT
>CM052446.1:30550428-30587588 GCA_028533085.1 Varecia variegata
CTGCCTTAACCTGGCCAAATATAAGCTTCATGAGAGCATTAGGGTCCTCTGCTCATTGCAGCATCCCCAGGGTTTGTAAGTACCTGGCACTTAGTAGGTTGCTCAATAAATATGAATGAATGAATAAATGAATTTTAAATGAGCACTTTCTATATGTCAGACTCTGTGCCAGGCACTGGGATATAAAGATGAATAGGATCTAGTTTTTTCCCTTGAGGAACTTAAAAATCGAAAGAGACATATACACAAATAATAGAATGTAGTGTGAGATGAGCTTAAAGTATTCGAGGAAAACTGTGCAGTAGCTAGAGACAAAGGAGGTCAGATTGGGACTGCATTATGAAGGACCTTAAGCTAATGAGTTGTTTCTCCATCTGCATACTCGCTATGGAGCACTAAATAGGAAGGGAAAGAGGAGGTGTATCTAATTTAAAATTAGAACTGACAGAACTTAGTGACTTTCTGGATAAAAGGAACTGTCCTCAGTTTCTAGGAAATGACACTGGCCAGACAAGAGGAAGAACAAGTCGGATGAAAAAGATAAATCCAGTTTTAGATAAACTGAGTCTGAGGTACCTATGATCATCATCCCAAGTCATAATGATTTCTCTGGTGACTTGGAAACTCTACAGTCCTCTTCCTTGGCTTTCTCTGTCAGGTGTTTATAATGTCCCAATATAGCTGAGCCACACGTATCACACATAGGTGCCACCGTGTTAGCCATGATGTAGCCATGCACGAATAGTCTTTAAGTCTTCAGGCTTTATCGAATCTGTAAGTTTAATATATTCTTTATCATGCTTTCTTAAAACAAGGGATACCTGTTTTGCAGTGAAGTCTGACACAAATGCAGAGATTTCCCAGGGATTTTTCCTAGTCAGTGGCTTGAAAGTCCAATTCTAAATGGGGAGACAACATTATTTACAATTTTAAAAACCAAAAAAAGTTCTCAAGGACAGGCATTATTGTTGCTTTCCACTTCAAAATGTCATGGAAATCCCATGTGGATATATGTATACATAAACATATACATACAGGCATGAGGCGGAGATGTTAAGAATGAAAGGAAGGGAAAAATTAAAGTACAAAAAAATCAAAACCTATGTTTGACAGTAAAGGACAATTATATACAACACAGGAATAAAACCAAATGTCACAATTTCACAAATTCAGCATCAAAGTTTTTCAGCACCTCAAACACTGGTTAAAGGATTTGCTGTTAGGGGATGCTGGCCAAATCCCAATGATCTCATTTCTCAGTAACTCATCCTCTACGGTTCCAGCCTCTGTTTCTTCTCTAAAAAGCAGAAGAGGCTGAAGTGAGAAGGGACTGGCTGATCTTTTTTTTAAGGGCTCCAGGCCTCTTAAAATCAAAGTAAAATGACCCACTGGAAATTACTGTCCAAACAGGCTTAATTCTGAGGAGCTACGTAAAATGGGATCCTTAGTGGCAAAGCTCCTAGTGGAGGCTGTGGAAAGGTGAAGAGTCAAACACAGAAAGAGGGAGAGGTTAAAACTCTGTTAAACGGAATATCCCATAACCAGAAGGACCCATTTCTCCAAAATGCCAGATAAATACAATGACTACACCGCAATAACCAATTAACCAGAAACAAGGGGTCTCTCTGACACTACAGAAGATTTTCTCTTCTTTATGAGAGCCAGGGAAAGGTAGTTCATCCACACTCACTGCCTGACATGTCATCTGTATCCTTCTTCCTACCTCTTACATGCCTGGTAGGCCACAGACACTGACGAGAGGTCACAAGGAGAGGGATGGGAAGCCAGGGATGTACCCCAGTAGAGCAACAGGGTAGGAAGATGCTTAGGGTTATCAGACAACAGTCTGCTTCCATTTCCCACATTCCTATCTGCCAGAGTTGGAAACCAGAGAGGACTTTAAAGAATCCTTAGTTGGATGCATTTCGGATAAAAACACTCTGAAGCTAATAAAATTCAAACATAATTAGTTTATCCAATAATGTTAGAATCAAATAAAACACAGTTGTATAGGTCAACAGAAATAATCTAGACTGAGAGGCCCTTATTTTATCTGTGATAAAAACAAGGCTCCTAAGATTTCGGGATTCGCCCACACCAGCATGTTAGGTCATGGCTGCCTGCATGCTAATACTGGGTTAATTTTGTCCAAGACACAAATGAACAATTTTACTGCTGTTGAATAATTTAAATATATAAATGACTATAGTATTGGAAATAAGTACCAGGAAAACACAAAATTAGAAAGCTTAAAGATAAACAGATTTGAGGAAAATTCCTTGCTAAGAAAAATATACAAAATAATAAACATTAAAGAAATTAGTCCTATAGTTAGGACACTTTCTTAGAACAAGAATAAAATTACTTAAAAGTAACAGTTCTGTGGAAGATTTGGCCTTATTCATGTTATGACTTACTCAAAATTATATTCTGGGGCAGTAAATTATTTGCTTGCATGTAAAAATTTTGATGAAAAACCAGAAAACTCACAGAAACAAAACAACAAACAGCAGGAAAAACCCAGGGAAGCATAATTTGAGATGACCTTGCCTTTGTAAAGGTAAAGTACTAGCATTTTTTTCCAATGGGTTTTTAGGGAAAAAAAGTTTAAAAGTCAAAAAGGCCAGGAATGGTGGCTCATGCCTGTGATCCTAGCACTTTGGGAGGCTGAGGTGGAAGAACTGCTTGAGCTCAGGAATTCAAGACCAGCCTGAGCAAGAATGAGACCCTGTTTCTACAAAAAAAAATAGAAAAATTAGCCAGGCATGGTGGCGTGCACTTGTAGTCCCAGTTGCTTAGGAGGCTGAGGCAGGAGGACTGCTTGAGCCCAGAAGTTTGAGTTTGCAGTGAGCTATGATGATGTCACTGCACTCTAGCCAGGGCAACAGAGTGAGACTCTGTCTCCAAAAAAAAAAAAAAAAATCGAAAGTAGGACTGAAGTTCGGCAGCCCAAAGAATTAAAGTATTTAATACATTCTGAGCATCTCATATTTATAAAGCCTATTCCTGTCTACTTAGCCTCTTAAAACTAAAGCAACAAAAAAAGGTCCTTTGCCAAATCAAATGCATCCCAGACCATCAATTCTATTTCAAAGTTAGCTTAAACTCTAGGATTGTCAAACCAGCCCTAAATAAACACTGGCCAGTTAAATTACTTCCTTTACACTAGTTAAGACAGTCCTTCCCTGTAAAAGAGTCAGGAACTGCTTTTATTTCCATTTGCAGATAATAATGTATAAGGTTTAAAAAACACAGTTCTCATAAAACATAACAGGAAAAAACTCATCATTTCTGTCCAAGAAAGTTCAGCATGAACTCTCAGTCTACATTTTGTTTTCTTGATTTAATATGATTTCCTTAACATTCAACCATGCTGTGGGTCATGAAACACAGTCCATCATCAGAAAGAAACTCAGCTCCGTAACCAACCCTGCTCCAACCCCCATGCGTGGAAGCCATAAAGATGTTCCAAGAAAGGGAAAATCAGACACCAATGAAAGGCCAATGTAGGTGTTTATTGGCTGCGGGTGATCCAAGTAAACAGCCTGCCTGAGGGGTTCCATACTGAGTTTAGAGCTTAGGATATGAAAGCCACTTTGGATCCACCTGAAACTAAACGGGAGGTGCCTACTTAAAACCCTAGGAAACTCAAATGGGATAGCCGCATACTGCTTTAAGTGCCACACACTAGAAGGTGGGAATTCATTCAGGCTTATCTGAGTCCCACCTACCTTGAGGGTATCCTTTTCTCCACAACCCCAGTCATTCTGAATTTTATGTGTGAAACATCTTTAAATCCATACTGCCAGGGTTCCAGATGTCTGACTCTGTGTGGGAAACACTACACAGCAATTCACAGTGCTTAGAGGCCAAGTGTCAACAATTTATTTAATGGGTTAATTAACCAACCAAAACTAGGTGGTTTATCTGTTGTTCAATAGCCTGTACTCTGAAGACATCTGAGGATTTTCCTTCTTGTTAAGTGAAAACAGAACATCATCTCTAACATTCCATCCTAGTCATCATTCTGTATGAATCTTGTGCAAAACAAGCAACAAACACGCATTTGCTTAAAGCTGCCAGAGAGTGAGTTAGTTCAACAGGGCATGTGGTTAAAAAAGAAATAAAAAAAGGAATTAGTATGTGTTGATTCCAACTACTTGATAAATCTCATTTCTAAATAATAATTAGATGTCGGGAGTGCAAACCCCACAATCATTGAATCGTAGAGCTTTTACTTTACTTACTTGTACTTTAAGAGCAGCCACTGAATTAACCAGAGTCCTACAAGGATCATGCCGTTAATTTCACAAATAGAAAAGGCCCACTGCACCCGGTTAAAATGGTCAAAAAACGTGTCCGGTAGTGGAGGCTGCACCTCCTTAGGAGGTACTCGTTCATGGACGACCGAGATCATCACTGTGGTGAGAACAAAACAGGAAAGTGCATAAAGAAAGGCCAGAAAAGTCTTGCCCCACTCCATGGGGTACTGGGAGCGCTCTGGCTCTGGCATGGGAATCTTTATCATCTCCTTCCTATATCCGTTTGGCATTCCGTTAGGTTTCATCTTGATGCTGAAGCTGCCGTCGGGTGTGGGGACGTCTACGCCGATGCTGAGGTGCCCGTTGGCATGGCCATTCTTGTGTGCTTCCATGTGGTGTTCCATTTTCAGGGTCTCTATCATGTCCAGGAGCCGCTGCCCGTTGTCAGAGGAGACTCTGCACAAGGGGGGGTTTTTGAAATCTTCTTGGGTCAGGTTGATCAAGTCCCGGCCAGTGAAATGTTCCAGAGGCTCACAGTATTCTGGCATAGCATTCTCCAGCAGCCAGTCTGCCACCTTCTTGGGTGACCAATACACCACTTCCTTCATGGTACTGGCAGACAGCAGGCAGGCCGAGCTCGCTCTCAGCACGTCAGCAGTCACCGTTCCTACAGGGCAGGACGCTGTCTCGCCTGGGCTCACTCATCCTGTCAGGCCTCATGAGCGGAGACTTGTTTGGCAAGATGGTCAAGGAAGTTTTTAAACACCTCATGTAGCTCTCCAGGGTTCCTGAGTGCCCGAGCATTAATTCACCTCATTTTTGAATGGGAGTCTTCCTTCTGTGGAGGCAAGAGAGAAAAGATCAGGATGCTGGGACTTCCAGATCAACTCCCTCAAAAAGCAAAGCCTTGACATGCAGAAGGAAAATGGAAAACCAGTTACTGGTGAACGCTACAGTTTTCAAACGTGTATTTGTTACAGGGACCACTGATTTCCTGGTTATTAGTCTTCCGTGATAGAGCATGACATTGTATCTGAAAATGGATAAGGTCGAAGGAGACATGTTTTACAGGATTGCCAACGGTGCATTTTCTAAGAAATAATTCAACAGTGCTTTGGACATTGCTCAACATAGACCAGTGATTGTCTTTGTCCTTACAGGCTTCCTAAGATAATATGAAAGAATATGGCAAATTTTTTTAATCTACCATTCTATCTGGTGAAGAATGTTTAAAAATATACATAATAACACAGCAACATAATAGCATAGAAGATCACAGAAATGCTGAGCTTCAAGATCATCTGGTATAATAATTATAGATTCTTGTACCAAAAAATCAGTAAAGCCCCTTTTCCAAATGTGCTTAAGCCCCAAATATATAAAAGAGTTATAAATGCAGCTGCCTGGGTGGAAGCACAGGTAGAGTGAAGGGCCAAGCTCCTGCCTACTGCTGATCCTTCTATTCCCAGTCCCCAGGGGTTCTGTGGAACCCCACAGTTTGAAAATAAAGAATCTGATCAAATTCCTTCATTTGTAAGTGAAGAATCTGAGATTTAGAAAGGTCAAGGAACGTTCCCACAGTCAAATGACAACCTGTATAGAAGAGTTACAGGTTTCTGAGTCCTAGTTCAGCATATTTATTTATTAAAATACTTGGCCAACTATGTGACAATAAACAAAAAGCATATGCGTAAGGAAGATTCTAAGGCAGGATTCAAAATTTTATAAATTTACGTATAAACATAAATATATATAAATAATGTATATATTATAACCACAATCATGGCTAACGAATACAGGCAGAGCATCTCTAATCCAAAAATCCAAAATCCAAGATGCTCCAACATCTAAAACTTTTTGAACGCCAATAGGACACTCAAAGAAAATGGTCATTGGAGCATTTAGGATTTCAGATTTTTGGGTTAGGGGTGCCTAACCAGATGAATTCTGCAAATATTCCAAAATCCAGGGGAAAAAAAGTATCTGAAATCTGAAACACTTTTGGTCCCAAGCATTTTGGATAAGGAATATTCAACCTGTACAACACTGCATAAAACAACTGGAAAGAAATACATCACATATTAACTGAAGCTATACTTGATAGTTCTGGGGGTATTTTCTGTTTTTCTCCCATCTATTTTTCTTTAATAAGCACATATTACTTTTATAATTGAGCATTTAAAATAAAAAGAAAACTTAAAAATAAAAGACCTGATACTAAAAAAAAGCATCATAGTTAACAAAGCATGGCCTTTGGCAGAAGGCAGAGCACGGTTCCACTCTCAGCACCGCCCATGTATTCATAACCCATTATGTGAGCTTCAGCTTACTCACCTGCAAAATGGGATAATGACAATGAAGTATTTCTTTCACAGGGTTGTTGTCAGTACTTAACTAAGAAACCAGATATGAAAGTTGACAAATAGGACCTAGCTCAAAAAGCAGTGATTTTCAAAGGGGTCTCCACTGGCGTCCATATCCTTTTTTTTCTCCTTCTCAAACTGTCTATCATATCCAATAGCCACTGTCCACTATCTCTCACTAGGAAAAGCCCTACCAGTGGGCTATTTTTTTCCTGAAATGATGAATGTTATGTTAATTGCAAAAAGTTTACACAGATCTGGAGGTTTAAGAGCTGAAAATTACTGATGATACTATTTCCCTAAGTATGTTTCTATGGAATAATAATCTGATAAAATGTTTCGTGCTTTAAAAAAAAAAAAAAAAAAAAAAAAAAACTCCGTAGGCAAATAAGCCTAGGAACTGCATACTACAATCTCTCTCCTGGGGACAGCAGTACAACTAGGATGTTAAAAGCTCAAGAAAGTCTTCCAGTAAAGAAACTACTACCAGGATTTCTCAAATTGACTTCATCAAGGCTGTCCTACTCCCTGCCCTTTTTTCTACTGGACTCATCTCTACTGAACCCCAAAATCTGTCTCTGGAATGAGGATGGTCCATTCCCAGTTTTCTAGTCCAAATGATAACCAATCAAAATGGCAATAATAGCTTTAAAAGATATTCCAGATCCTGCAAAAGAACAGGGCATTCCCTCTTCTGAGCATCTGCAGTTCTTTGCACCCTCCGTATCACACCCTCTCGTGATTAACTGTCTGTCTAGACCACCCCACCAAAGCCCACAAGTGAGTGTGGAAGAACTACAACCTCAGAACGTGCTCAATCAACACCTGCTCGATATCTTCAGAAATATTCCTTAGACCTAGCAACATGTAGCTGGTTTAATGGAAAACAAACCTCCTAAAAATGTCACTGATATTGAAAACTGCTTTAAAACAATTTGGGTGGGCAAGAAGAAAAAGACAGGCATTCTCCAGAAAGAAATATAAAACCAAAGTGAATCTCTGACCACTTAAAAACCACTGCAGAGGAATTTCAATTGCCACCAGTACTGCCTAGAGTGTCGAGAAGACACACACTCCAAATGGGAGTTCTGGCAAGAGGTCGTGCAGGAGAGGCGATCTCCTTGGCCTCAGACCCGAGGCCTCTCCTCAAATACTCCTCAGCAGTAGGACAACAGCCAACGGAACCCTCAACATCTTGAAGTGGTTATGAGAACTCTAAAGAAAAGTCTTCAACAGAGTGTTCAGGCCCAGGGGAAATGACCGTAGCCTTTTCATGTAAGTTCTGCATTTTCCCCCTTGCCCAACCCAGGAAGTTGCCAGGACGGGAAACCCCTCAGAACCACAGAGACCAGACCAAGGCCAAGGTGTTATTTCACTTCTCTCTGATGGGAGGAACAGTCACATCATCTCCTCTTAAGAGATAATAAACCTTAAAACAGAAAAAAAAAATCAAATGGTAGAAGACAATTTAATATAAGCATCCACCTAAATGAAGGAACACTAATCTTGCAAAGGCAAGCCCAGCAGGTAGTTTCTGTAAGCCAGAAAAACACTTGAAGGGATGGCAAGAAAAATTAACAGCTTCCATTAATTAACTGGGACAAAAAAAATCATTCCTTCCTTAAGAGAACCCCTGTGATTCCCATCAACTTGGGATTGTCCAACTACTCCTCTTCAACAAGTCCAGATACTTCCCTTAACCTTTAAGGTCCTTTTCTGCAAAGCCTTACCTGGCCACTCCACTTCAAAATTCTTTGAATTTCTACCTGACTTCCTTACACCATGAATCTCTGTGACACACGATGTAATTTAACAGTCACGTTACATGGTATATAGAAAGAGCGTTAGCCATGTGAGTCGACAAGCCTGTGTTTGACACCCAGCTCGGCTACTTCCCTTCTTGACAAAATACTTTAACCTTGCCAAGCCTCAGTTTCCTCTGGAAAATGGAATTAACAACTACCATACCTATCTCCACACAGGCTCCTACTGCTGTGAGGATCCAATCATGTAAAAAGAATATAAGCTATTAATTACTCCAAGAAGTATGCCCTGGTCTTTTTTTAATATCCTACTTCTTTTCTAATGCCCCACTGGGCCCATGGTGACATTTCATAAATATTTACCGAAGCTGCCACTTCCAAATGACATTTTTAAAGCCCCATCATTCTGACACACATGAGTAAAGCCAACCTTCCAAATTTGGTGAGGAAATAAATCTTTATTTTTCAAGCAAGTTTTGAAGCTTGAAAATAACGGCAGGCATATTGTTCTCCTGCAGCTGATGCTGAAATCGTGCAAAAGGGGAAAAGCTCACTGCTATGAAAGTGAACTGCTGGACAGCTAACTCAGGGTTTCAAAGACCACTGCTAAAAGGTGGAGACTTACTCAGAGACCCTAGAGCCCAGCTGTAGAGGGAAAGGTGAAAGTTACTTTCCCCGGGACCCACACATTCAATTTAGGATATATTGTGGTGTTTTTGAAAAGGGAAAGGCAAAGTTTTTTTACATCTAGGCCCAGAAGACTGTATGTTAGCCTGGGCTCAGAACACAACTACCACCATCACCTGGAAAAGCTATCTGGAATCCACTATTGGGAGAATGTTAAAAAAATAACATATAGCCCAAATTATTAGGCTTATTTCTCAGAACTGGGAAGACATAATAGAGGAGTGAAAACTATATATAAATTCATTATCCCAAAATATCACAAAATTCATGAGACAGAAGAGACGCGTAAACTCCCATTCATTTGTAATTTCTGGAAATAACTAAAGTTTGGTGAGATTGTGATTGGTCTAAAATCTCATGTATAGCAAAACGTTGGCCCTGGGGCTAGATTGAGACCCAGGATGCTTTTCAGGGCTCTCTCTCATTCTCTCTCTGCAAAATATTCAATGGCCTCACTGATTTCATAATGTATGAAGGATATTCTAAAAAATCTTTTTAAAACACAGTGGTATCCATTAGGATAAAAGGCAAGAACAACAGTACATGTTCATTATAGATTCTAAACACAGCAGGATTATGTATCTGGCCTGAACTTAGTAAAAAATAAATCTGCTAAATTAAATTTGGCTCCAATTCTTAAAATACACATTTTAGTCTTTAATATTATAAAAGCCATCAAATAACATGCCATGACACTGTATAAACTATTTATAGTTAATTATCAAAGCCAGGCAGGTCTCTAAAACAGAAAAATGAGTTAAAGTAATTATTTTGGTAATGAAAAACATTAAGCAAAATCACTAAATAAATCATTTATGAATATTTGTTTGCCGTTACTCAAAAAGAATTTATTATCTTGCTACCTGACATTGTCTAAAAATAAGACAGTGTTATATTATCAAAAATCTACCATATGAATTACACACCGGATACAAGTTTAAGAATTAGAATATCACCACATGCATGATACAACTAGACACGGAGCAATTGCTCAGAAAATCCACTGTTTTATCACTGACTTGTACTCCAATCCTAGTACCTCAGTCCATCCACTCATTCCATTTGATTTCCAAAGCAATACATAAAAATGTAAGAAATTACTATACTGAATGTAATTTATTCTTTCTTGAAGATCCAATAGACTTTTTAAATAAGTGCCATGAAATTAAGAATTGAATTCTTATGGCTTTTTTAAGACATGATGGACCCAAGATTGAACAAACAAGCCAGCATGTCAGCGAAAAGACTACCAGGAACATATAGGGTTTCAGATGTTTCTAAATGCTGATAATGACAAAGCAAAGTAGGAAGTAGTACATACATAATTAGTCTTATAACATACAGTGAACTACACTTTCTGCTTCACCTATCAAATCCCTAAAAGCAAAAGCAAAGGTAACATGGAGTATATACATTATTTTACTTTAATAGCTTATAACCAAATTAATGCAAGATCAAAATCTGGTGGGCGTGTAGCATTTAGCTCAAATTTTATAACTCCCGAACTGGGCTTTCAGTTTTTTCTAATTTCTCTGATAAGCACTTATTACTTGTGTTTAGAAGGGGGAAAACGTTTATACAAATCAAGAATTGATATTAGTTTATTATGAAACAGACTGACTTTTTGGAAAAGCTTCAAGTTCAGATAAAGGTCTTTACGTCTACTAGAACTTTGCATAAAAGCAAATACTAACCTAATTGCCCTTTTAAGGAAATGCAGCCTGCTGAAATACTCATGAGATAGATGTTTAATTCTTCTCTAATTCGGATTGCTCCTGAATGCTTTTCTCCAAACTAATCTAAGCTGTAGATTTTTTTAATTTAGCATTTGAAGGATTGAGTTAAATAGGCAAAGTTCATAAAATTGTATATATTTGAAGAACAAAAATGGTTAGATAACAAGAACATAGTTTCAGCTGAAGGACCTACATATTTATTTCAATCTACAGTTGAGGAAATTTTAGAAGATTACTTTTGATGCCTTAACCTTTAAATTGTCCTTTATTTTAAATTGCTATTACCTGCAGTGCTCACAATTCCACAGTCCAACTCCAAGCAAATAAAATCATCCCTTATGAAACGGCCCCTTCACCTAAGTGTGTGCTGACCTACTTTGCTTAGATATGAGAGGAAGGGCCTGCTGAAGTGTACATATTTGCCTTTTCGTCCACTTAGGCTGTTAGACATTAGGCTGTAGAAGAGCCTCATTTAATGATATCTTTTGGTCTCTTCCACACTTTATTAATAAACTAAGATTTCACAATATCTGAAATGTATTCCTTCTCAACAGCTGCCTGTGGTAACGTATCCAATTGATAGCCTCTCTTTCTACGCCCCCACCCCAGAATGACCCATTCCAATACAGTAGCTTTCAATGTTCCAGAAGAGACAATATTTGGTAGACAAAACAGATATGACACAATGACAGAGAAACCAGCCATGTCAACTACAATCATGTTGCTAGGTGTTCTCTAAAGGTGTGACACACAAAACTGTTTCATTCCTTTCACAGAGAGTCCTTCCACCAGCAACATCAGCTAATTCTGCATCTCCCCGCCCTGAGTCTTCATCTGAGTTATTTCATGATGGAATGTTTGTAAATATTTAGAGATCAGAAAATCCAAAGAATCATTTATTACAGCAAAAAATTAGAAACAGTCTAAAAATTCTATAGTGGAAATTGATTAAATACATTATACAACAGAATACTAAGCTTCCACTAAAAATGGTACTGTATTTGTATTTCTATAGTGATATTTATAGTTTTGTCATGTGAATGAATAAACAGTTTACAAAACAGAATGATATAATTTTTGTAAACACATATGTGTTACAAATATCCACAGGAAAAAAGTCTAGATGGTATACATGAACTTCATAATTCTTACCTTTGTGTTACAGAATTATAATAACTTCTGCTTCATTTTTTCAGTATTTTCTGATTTCTCTGATAAACATATTACTTATGTTTAGAAGGGGAAAAGAGTTGTTTTTCTTTCAAGCATATTCTATGTTTTCAAACATGTAGACTGCATTGTAAAATTAAAAATAAATGCTTCCTACATTAGCTTTCTTTAAGAACATGAAATGAGCCTGCAGATTTCCTAAATAATTGGAACCTTTGCCTTCTGTGTATAATTAAGTTCCCAAATTCTTCATATTCCCAAAACATAATGGTTCAGGAATGTGAGCCAAACCACCAATAAAGATGAAGCTGAAATTCAAACCCAAGTGCATAAGGAAATTCCAGTCTCAGATGTTTCCCATCATTCCAGGAAGAAAACAACAACAAACCACCAGAATTCCAACTGTTCTAGCACCTAGGTTTTCTTCAATATCTATCTACCTAGGCTACTGCAAAATAGAAAAGACCATGTGAAAACTCCGTCTGCTGTCATTACAATAAGGAAATTTGCATAGCTTTACTGACAAGTAATCACTATTGTTTTCCCATGGGAATTTATTCTTAGCACTCAATTACCAGAAACTCCAGAGATAATCTATTCCCACTCAACCGATTAACTGCCTAAGTATGAACCAGCAAGGCTATTTTAATATTTGCCTGGTTAATCTGTGGAGCTTGGACACAGATTCACTGGAGCAGCACTCAAGAATGTAGGACACACTCAATATTTCCAAATTCCATTAGCTCTCACTTGTGCTGATGTGCACTGCGCTGATTTCATCTGCCCAAGAAGCCTGGGAAAGAAAGGCTAACCTCGGCTCTCCATTTCTATCACACAACACTCCATTCGTTTCCTTTCTTCCCATTCTTCTTTAAAATGACAGCCCAACTCCTTCTAATTTACTGCTCATTTATTGGGAACAAAATTATTACGTGCACTTCGGTATCCATCATAAAAGTAAATTAGGACTGTTAAAAAAAAAAAACTCAGATGGCTTAGAAAAAGGATGGGGCCAATCCTCTGTTTTTAAGAGACTTCAGTGCCGTATTCTAGGGCGTATTGGCAGTGCCTGGCTTACTTAAACTGTCTCAGTTTACTCACCTATGAGGTCAAAGTAATCCTGTATTCCTATAAAGCTATAAGAAAGTTTGGAAATCTGACATGGAATTTAGTAGGTGCATAAAAACAGCTTTTCAAAGCATCTGTGGGAGAAGATTAGATCCTCCTTCTTTTGCTCCCTTTCCTGCAGAAAATCCAATAGTGTTCACTCAAGGTACTGGGAATGAGCATGGGGGTGGCAACTGGAGGCTGGGGATGGTGGCAGAGCCAGCGTCAGAGGAGAGGAGTGTGGTCACCCTACTCTCCATGCCGTGGTCCTTGCTCACCCTCACCCGTCTCTCCTCATAACCCCGGGGATAAACAGGTGTAAATTTAAAAGGCTTTCCAAGGAAGTCATGCAACCACGCCCTCAACTTCACATGTCTTCAGGGACCAGGCACATAGAGTCAACCTGGGTCGCAGAGAATATGAAATAGCAAGGACTGTGGCAAACAGGACAGGGCAATCCATACCCAGTGCAGTTAGAGTTCAATTTTTGTAATGGCAAAACCAACCAAGCAAACAAAAAACATCCAGGGTGAACCTGGCCCAGGGGATTGCCTCTTTGCAACGTCATTGTTCTCTCATCCACTACATCTAGTCCACCACAAATTCCCAGAGATCCTACCTTGAAGGTTCTCTCAAATCTGTTCTCCTTTCCCTATCCCCATTTGCTTCTGCCTTAGTTTCTGCCTCCAGCCTGACTCAGCTGCAACCCCTGCCATACTGCTTTCAGATGGGCCCTTCCAGGGCATAGTCTGATCTCCCCACTTGATCTTTAAGGCCTTTGGTGGCTCCTACAGCTCTCAGGATGACGTCCAGACTCCCTGGCTTAGCCCCACCACAGGCCTTCCATCACACAGCCTATTTCTTCACCCTGACCTCAGCTGTCCCCGACAAGCCCTGGGCCTGTGTTACACCCACACTCGAGTGGTTCTGTAGATGCCCTCACAAACCAGTCACTGCATACCTCACAAGTTGTTCTTTCTGCCTGAAACATTCTTCCCACCTTACACCCTCATTCTTTCAGGGTTACCACCTTCCAAAAGCCCGGTCACATTTGCATTGCAATCTCTAGAGCCTAATACATAGTGCACACTTAATAGATGTTTATTGAATATATGATGAAATGAGAATGCAAAGGAGATGGCTTATGGTTCCAGAACATGGACCCAGTGATGTGTGTCTTCTTTGTACATCAAGCGTATAAAAATCTACATAAAATATAACAGCTGAAATTTTAATAGCATAATCAGTTTCATAATAAGGAAAAGGAACTTCCATGTATCAAAAGAATAACCATCTCAAAGCCAGAGTGGAAAGACACACGCTAACACTTACAGCCCAGAGGGACACAGACTTGGACTCTCAACATCTAGGGGTTAGGTAGGGTCTTGAGAGCCCAGCCTGGGCAGGGGCTGGAACTGAGACCTTGAATAAAGCAAGGATCACTGCAAGACCAGAAAAACTGGACCCATGAAAGTGGCACACAATGATACAGAGTCCAGGTTTATACTACCTGTGTGGTGTGAGAGTACCAAACTAAGATATTAGTGTAAATATAAAAGAGAAATAAATGCAAAATAGCCCCTTAGAGACCCCTCAACAAACAAGGGTTCACAGGATTCCCGTGGAAAAAGTAATTCTGCTGAAGATGAGTAAATAATTGAAAATTATACATCACATGAAGAAATGATCCACCATGAGGGAGATTTGGCAGGTGCAACAAACAGGAAGTTTACCAAACCATAAATTTGAGAAAATAAAACAGGTTGAAAGAGACTGTGAAGTGAGTATACTAAAGAGATGAAACGAACAACTGAAACCATAATGAAAGAAGAAGATATGATTTTAAAAAAAGAAAAAGGTGTGTTTAAAGATGATACAGGGAAATGCTAGCTTCTCTCCTCTGTGACTCTCTGGTACCTCAGGAGGAAAGGGATAGAGAAAAGGTTAAAGGCAGGTCAAAAGAGGAAGAGAAATCAGCAGAAATATAGACTATGTAAATGTAAAGACAACTGACAAGTTTTTTCAAACCTCAAAGATCTCAAACAATCCAGCACCCATATCTTCTTTTGGGGGGCAAAAGGGGGATTAAAAAATAGAATCCGGTCAATTAAAAGATGAACCAGATTTCACAAAGATATCTAACTAAACATACACATTATTCTTCTTTGCCTCCAAAAACTCCTCTGAAATGGTAGTGGAGGGATTTAAAAAAAAAAAAAAAAAAAAGGATAAGAAAGTGAAAAGGGGGAAGAGAGTGGAAGAGGAGAGGGGAAAACAGCAACACAGTTTAGGACGCTGGGAAGCAGATGAAGTAGTGGTGACCGACCTACAGGCCTATGACAACAGAGCCCTACGTCAGCAAAGGGAAAAGAGACAAGAAGCAGTCTGACCTACACAACAGAAGCCTTAAAAGTATGAGGACTTGTGGCATCAAGTACCTTGTAAAAAGGCTGTGAAAGTGGAGCTAAAAATAGAAGGATTGGTTGAAAGACCACTGAAGAAGTTACCTCTAGATTCTCACTTTGCACAGCTGAGCAACTGCCTCCCCCAACACCAGAGAAGACAGGAAGTTTGTTCTCTGGAAAGGAGAAATGAAGACCCTTTAGAACAGGGGACACCAAACACAGTTAAAAGCCGGGGTACCATGCTAAAAACAAGGGATTAAGTAAAAATTGCAAACAGATTAAGTAGGATCTGCCCTCATCCTTTACTTCATTAGGCATCCAGAATAACTTCCAGGTAAATGATCAATTTTTTTTTCTGGAAACCTCAAAAATTTTAAGAAAAAAAGACATAAGGACACTGATCACCTTGCACCGAAACCCATAAAAACAAGTTTCTCTCATGCAAAACACTTTCAAAGGCTTTATATTGGTGCCTATTTTAAAGTATGAATGGACAACAACAACAACAAAAAAATCACTAGACATTTGAAGAAACACTCTAATAAATATAAAAGCCAGAGATCAAAACAACAACAACAACAAAACACAAAACAAAAGAACTTGGAGGAAACAGACTAGGCAGGGAAATGATAATGTTAAGAAAAACCATTACTAACATTCTCAGAGGTAAGGTATCCAACAACAAGATAGTACCAAAAAAGGACAGAGAATTTTAAAAATAGACCTCCTAGAAATTCATGGTAAATATGGAAAATTCAATAGAAACAAGAGAAAATAAAATTGAAAAATATCTCAGATGTAGAACAAAAAGAAAGATGGAAAACTGAGAGAAGAGAATAAAAAAGTAATCTAGAAGTTCAATATTTGAATAGTAGGAGCTCAAGAAATAGTACAGAAAAAGTCAAAGATTTTAAAATCTTTTAAGTCTAAAAATAATCGAAAAAATCATTCAAGAAAACTTCTTAGAACCAAAGGCAAAATGAATTGCCAGAATGACTGAGTTCATCAAGTGTCCAAAAACAATGACTGAAAACAATACCTTTCTGTTATTATTCCATATTAATTAATTATTTTAAAAAGAAAAAGGATAAAAAGACCTTGAAGAATGCTCCAGTCCCATCCTGCTTCTCACCATCCTGGCTGTGTTTCCCTCCATCTCACCCCAACCAGTTTCCAGTCTCCATCCCTGACCTTCCTCACTGGAATTTCTGTCCCTAACCAGAAGAGCCTCTGGGGACTTACAGCACAAAGACAGTGTTCGTGATAACTAAGAGTAGAATTCTAATTGTATTTTCAATCAAAACCTTGTCATAGGCAATAATGCCTGTTTAATAGTACAGAAAGAATGAGAATAATACCACTATAAAATTTACATACTTTTTTATATAGGAAAAATTTCCTCCAGATTTTCTAAGGCAGTTCAGATTTTAAACATTTTTCCTTTGTCCATACACTATCAAAATATCCTATAAAATCTAGTATTTCAGTTTCTCAATTACTTCTCTCCCAGAATGCTACCTACCCATAGTAGTTAGAAATTCTTGGTCAGATGTGTGCTGATTACTTTTACTCAGAAGCATGGCCACTTCTAATAATCTATGAACTTTGGAAGACTAACTGGGTCACCCAATCACCATACCTAACAAAGATAATGAAAAGCAACTAATTTAAAGAATACTTTCAGTTTTTAAATTGGAGACTGCCTAGTGTTGGTAGCACACTGATAGCAGACTGCAGGAAAAGAATACAACTTCTTGATTAATATAAAATGTTTTTAAAAATCCTATCTATATTGAAGTAAGTTTTTGCAGTCCATTGAGGATTAGAAATTCCCATTAGCTGGGTAGCCAACGGTTTTCCATTTCACTGAGAAAAGTCTATCAGACTACACTTATAAAATAAATTTGACTCACTGAGGTAAAAAAACCTAATTTAAGGAACATGACCTTGGGAACTAACACCAAGTTTCAAAATTAGCAACAATGCACAGGCCCAGATAGGAGAAATCAAGTTCAAGTCTATTTTTTTTTTTCCCTGACAGCAATTACACTGATTCATAAAAATGAATATCCATCCATCAATTTATTGACTTCTCTCCACTCACCACTGACTGTGATTTCTTGGTTTTAATTAGGGTCTGCTGATTTCCCAAACTTCTGGGTCCCATCTTCACTGAGCTTCTTTATCAACTGATTGCTAGCACAAAGGTCAGCTATCTAGAAGGGACAATCTTTACCCATGAAGTAGGTCAGCACTGGAACACAGCATCATGTTGTAAAATGACTACAGCTGTAGCTTTAGACTCAGGTGGAACACCACCAGAGGGCAGCATAGAGTCTATGAAATTACATCCTAATCCCAGCACTCTTCTCAAGCTCCTGGAGATAAGCTTCCAAAAGATGTCCTGGGCCCAAGTGCCACAATTAGGTAATAGAACTGTAAGATCTAGAACCCCTGTTTTCTAAGCCATCAGCTGATGCTCTCTCCTCTATACCCACATGATTTTAATGTGTATCTAGTGATCTGACAATTAACAACATGGCCATTTCCAAGTTTTTCATGCGTATCTGAGCTATCCTGCAATCTCACAAGACCATGTCTAGGACCTCAAAGTAGTATAAAGGTCTAAAAATTAAGGAGCACACAGTTTACTAGAAAGACTAATCGTAAGACCACCACTGTAAATATTTATTCTTGCTTTATACAAAATTTTAATAAGCTTTATTCTCTGGCTTCCATAACTATAGCTTAATGCAACAAAATTAGAACTTTACAGTTAATCAATGATGACAATTGAACTGTAAGAAAATTACATTAAATTACATAAACTGTAAAATTAGTTAACAAAAAGCATGATAAAACAATTTTAAAAACAATAAAAGACTTGAACATAGCCTAGGCTCTTTTGTATTAGGTCAAATAAGTTCTTTACTCTTAAAAAGACCTGATTACATATCACTGTGGTATGCTACACTCTATTGGAAGAACCAAAGTTCAAAATGAGTTTTATATAAAAGCATTCTCTCAAGTTCACAAGCATTACAAAGTATCCAACATCAACACATATATGACACCAAGTGTATAAACCATAACTTTAAATAAATAACCATGAAAAACTTACAGTAACAATACTCCTATAAATTAAAAGATAAATGACAACAAACGGCAAAGTATTTTTAAGTTTGTCATAGATTGCAAATATAAAGACCTCTTAAAAATCTGATAAGAAAAAGACTTTAAACAATTATAAATAGGCCAGTCTCTCTCTCTCTCTCTCTCTCTCTCACTCACACACACATACACACACACACACTCCCCCATAAACACCAACAAATGTGGAGGAAAAATAGTTCAATCTCCTCAGTTTAAAAAAAAGGAAAAAAAAATTAAAACAATGCCAAGATGCCATTCTTTAGGTATTGGGTTGGCAAAGATGAAAAAGAGCCATATTAAAAAGAACCAGTGCCATCAAAGGTCCAAGTTCTGCCAATGTTCTCTCTTAAGCACGTCATGAATCCATCTACAGTGATGTGTCACTTAATGATGAGCATACCTTCTGAGAAACATGTTTTCCTTCTGAGAAACATGTTTTCCTTCTGAGAAACATGTTGTTAGGCTATCACTGTTCAAACATCAGAGTGTACTTCCCCAAACTGAGATGGTATAGTTTACAACACACCTAGGCTGAATAGTATAGCCTGCTGTTCCTAGGCTACAAACCCATGTAGCATGTTACCATACTGAATACTATAGGCAAGTGAGACACAATGGTAAGTATTTGTGTCTTTAAACATACATAAATATAGAAAAATACAGTAAATATATGGTATAAAAGATATAAAATGGTACAGCTGTATAGGACACTTACCATGAATGAATGGAGCTTGCAGGACTGGACGTTGCCCTGTATGAGTCAGTGAGTGTTGCGTGAACGTGAAGGCCTAGGACACTACTGTACACTGCTGCAGACTTTATAAAACACTGCATACTTAAACTATATGAAATTTATAAAAAATATTTTTCTTTCTTCAATAATAAATGAACCTTGGCTTACTGTAACATTTTTACTCTATAAATTTTTAAAACTTTTTTACTCTTTTGTAATATTAATCTTAAAACAAACACACTGTACAGCTGTACAAAAATATTTTTCTTTATATCCTTATTCTATAAGCTTTTTTCTATTTTAAAAAAGTTATTTATTTATTTTACATTTTAAACTTTTTTGTTAAAAATTAAGACACAAACACATACATTAGCCTAGGCCTACACTGGGTCAGGATCATGAATGTCACTGTCTTCCACCTCCACATCTTGTCCCACTGGAAGGTGCGCAGGGCCAGTAACACATGGAGCTGTCATTTCCTGGGCTAACAATACTTTTTTCTGGAACACCTTTTGAAGGACCTGTCCAACGCTATTTTACAGTTAACCATTATTTTATTAGTAGAAGGGGTACACTCTAAAATAACCATAAAACATATAGTAAACATATAAACCAGTAACATAGCCATTTGTTATCATTATCAAGTACTATGTACATAATTGTATGTGCTATATTTTTATATGACTGGCAGTGCAGGTCTGTTTACGCCAGCATCACCACAAACACATGAGTAATGCCTTGCACTATAACCTGTGTACAGGATGGCTGTGTCACCAGGCAATGGGAATTTTACAGCTGCATTATAATCTTATGGGACCATCATTGTATATGTGGCTCATTGTTGACCAAAACATTGTTATATAGCACAAGACGGTACTTCACTTTCCCCACAACCACCATGGTTCAGGCAATGTCCTCTTTCATTTTAATTACCACCAAAGCCTCTTCAATACTGTTCCTGGGCAAACCCCATCCCATCCGAACCCCAACTGCATAAAGTAGCAAAAGGGAACTTTTAAAACTATGTGATTCCCATCTTTGAAATCCTGCAATGACTTTACACTGTTCTTAAGATGAAATCCACACTTAATTATCACATGCCATACAAGATCCTTCCTGCCTTTGTACTGCTCAGTCCCACCAATGCACACTACACTTCCATTACCCTAGTCTACTTGTAGTTCCTACCTGCCTCACGTCCTCTGAACATGCTGTTACCTCTACCTGGAACACCATCACCCTATGCTTCACATGACTGGCTTCCACTCAACTTTCAGGCCATAGATCCTGTGTCTTCTCTTCAAACAAGCCTTCTCTGATAATCCTTTGTCTCAGTCCGTTTTGCACTGCTGTAAGAGGACCGAAGGCTAGGCAGTCCAACACCAAGGTGCTGGCATCTGGTGAGGGCCTTCTTGTTGCATCATCCATGACACAGCGAAGAAAGGGAAAGGGTGGGGGTAACTCCCTCCAGTGATAAAGGCATTGATCTGTTCATAAGGGCAAAGTCCTCATGACCTAATCACCTCTTACAGGTCCCACCTCTGAACATGGTTGCATTCAGGATAAGTTTCTAACACATGAATTTTGGGGGACACATTCAAACCAAAGCACTCTTACCTACATCATCTTACTTGCAGAACGTCTTTCTGCCCTAAGAGAATGGAAGCTCCATAAAAGAAGGTCCCTTGGTTGTGTGTTTCATTACTAGATCCCTAGGAGCCGGCACAGTGCCTGTTAAATGGTAGGCACTCAATAGAAATACCTGTTCCATGAATGAAAAAATGAATACTAAAGAAAGAAGGTGGTCAACTACATTTGATCCTCAGAACATATGTCTTAATTCCAGATTCTTCACAATATGAGACTGACCAGATTGCCTTCTTTAAAACTCGTTTTTTTCCTATCTATAAAAAAGAACAAAACCCACAAACTATTTAGAGATTTCATCAAAAGAAAATTAATTTTTAAAAAAATATGTAATCTCTTAAAAAATACAGCTAGGATTTTCCGGTGGGAAATTATGCTTCCTTCAACCATACCATTTCTTCTTTAGATTTGCTTTAGTAGGAAAAGAAAACACAGTGAGGCCTACAGGCCTCAGTAAAAACGTAATTTCTTAAATATATAAAGGGAATCAGCCATTCAATTGTTATTCTTAAAGAGGTCCAAGAGAGGTTGCCAATTTTTTATTCTTTGCTATAAGCAAAAGAAACAAAATCTAGAGTCAATGCTCTAATATAAAAATGAAAAACATCCAAACAAAATTCATAATTTCATATTTGCACAATAATGAATTAAAAGAAAAATACTTGAAGTTTTCTTCTTCAAATTGTATACACACCTATCTTCCACCTAAAATTAAGCTTTCACACTTTTCACAGTTACCAAAACCCTCCTCAGTGGTATATTTAATCAGATTTCTAAGGGCATCGTAGTGGGAAATACGGCCTAAATATAGGACCTTACAGATGTTTCCCAACAGCCTCTGAAAGTGTGATAATTTTTCTACGTCCTTTATAGGTGAGTTGTTCATTAATTTGTATTAGCGATTGACACTCTGGTAGGGATAATAATACAGGCACACCTGAGCAACACAGTAACAAGATGGCATGTGCCTAATTATTCCTTACCTGACACGTCCTAGACACTAAAACAGAACTGCAGGTGTCACTGTCCTAAGTTGTCTTTTTTATGCCCAGATCATGTAATGTTCAATTTTTCAAAATTCTGTACACATTAAAACCTAAACCGTTTGACGAAATGTCATTCTCACATACAATGAGAGCATTATGTTATCATAACCTGGGAAGGTGGCATGGCTCATTAAGAGCATTCCAAAATCTTGTCAAATGATCTAAAGATATAAACTGTGAGATCAAACAATTTAACTTTCAAATGTCACAGGTTATTTCAGTATAAAAAAGAAACAAGGAACAAGGAAAAATATGGATTTAATTTGTAAAAGAACAGAACATCAGTCATGAAGATCAAAACTGGAAAAATGACTAAGAACAGCAATTATGTACTACACTTGGAGGAAAAGGGCCTCTCAGTAACGAGGTAAAATTTAGCACCTAAAAATGCCCAACAATGACTTTTCAAATGACATCTGGAAACTACTTTCTTACCATAAAATAACAGCGGCAGTCCCATGGGTGTCTATTCCATATTTTGATCATGTTCTACTCCTATGATAAAAGAATCGTACTTCACATGTAATACAAAAGTCTCATGACCTAAAGTAAGTTGTTCAATAGAACTAAGTATATATTATATAGAGATCCTGTTCATTTAAGGAACTTGATGATTAGCATTCAGAGAACAGATTATCAAAGCACTCTGGCAAGGCTATAGCCACATCAATTTCACTAAAGACAGAGCTCAAATTTATCTTCTATTTATAAACCTAATGAGCTTTTCTCTTTGGTATAAAAAGAGCTAGCACTAAGAAGCTACGGGCTGAAAACTATACATATTTATGGAAGCCAAAAATCACTGAATCAAAATAAAACCAAACATTTATTAAGCACCTACTATGCATAAAGCCTTGTCTTGGGCATTCTGTGAGCCACAACAAAGCATATACCATGGTTCCTGCCTAACTAGGTTGAAACATCCAAAACCAAACACCTGTTTTCTCCTCCAAACTGACTCCTCTTGCATGCCTTTTTCAGCTTAGTAAATTGCAATTGCTCCCTGCTATTTGCTCTAGCAAAGACTCTTAGATGGCAAATGCATGTGCAAGTGTTCTTTCCTACCACCCAATCCAATCTATTAGAGCCAATCCCATCAGCTTTACCTTCTAAATATATCCAGAAACCCACCACCTCTAACACCCCAGCTGTCTGGTGTCTCCCTGCTTCCACCTTTGCCCCCTTAAAATCACTTCTATGCTCAAAACCCTCTGTGTTGGACCTCTAAGTAAAAATCAAAGCTCTTACTTGCTAGGCCACCACAAAGTCCCATGTCACCTGTCTCCTGCTACCCACCTGACCTCATTGTCTCCCTTCCTCTCAACCTTACTCAACCAGCCACGATCTCTCCCCACTTGCCCATTCCCACACTGGTTACTTACTGTTTCTCTAACAGTAATTAGAATAGTACACTAGTAGATTTTGCACTTCTCGTCCCTTCTTCTGGAATATTCTTCCCTAAATATCCTCAAATGTCATTCTGTTGCCTCCTTCAAGCATCTGTTCAAATATCCTTTTTATCAACTGAACTGCCCCTGACCATGACCTTTCATAGTATATATTTAACTTGTTTAGTGCCTTTGCATCTTGGGGCAGATTAAAAAAAAAAAAGTGAATCTAGGACTGAGGATTGGGGTAACAGACTTTGTAGAACGCACAGCCAGAGGCAACAAGAAATTCTAGGGCTGTGGTCAGGACAGTATTAAAAAACTGTGACCACGGGTTGGGTTAGGAGGCCAGAACACCCAAGCAGAAAGAAGTGAGGTTAGGTAACTCCCCAGAGCTTGAAAGAACAGGTTTGGAGGCTGCCCTGAGGGTGTTGTGGAGATGACTATAACAGAAGAGGTGAGGAAGCAGACAGGGTAGAGATTTCTGGGCTAGAACAATCTAAGAGGTAAAAAGATTTAAGAATGTGACTTGGTGCTTCTCTGCCTAGTCACAGATAATGAGCACAAGGATTTGTAAAATGGGTCTTGGTTGAGGATACTGAAGGCATCAAAGATGGCGTAGAGAGGAAGAATTTTTAAGAGTTAGGCACTAGGCGGGCATGGTGGCTTACACCTGTAATCCCAGCACTTAGGGAGGCCGAGGCAGGAGGACCACTTGAGGCCAGGAGTTCAAGACCAGCCTGGGCAACATAGTGAGACCCTGTCTCTACAAAAAATTTAAAAATTAGCCAGGTATGTTGGCATATGTCTGTAGTCCTAGTTACTCTGGAGGCTGAGGCAGAAGGATTATGTAAACCCAGGAATTAGAGGTTACAATGAGCTATTGCTGTGCCGTTGCATTCCAGCCTGGGTGACAGAGTAAGATCCTGTCTTAAAAAAAAAAAAAAAAAGAGGCACAGCCTTGTAGCAATCTTGACCCACGATGGCTCAGTGGCTAGAGTGCATTCAAATGCAGAGGGCAGGTGGGAGGGCTGTAACTTAATAGCTGGCCAAGGCACAAACCTTGAGAAGGAAGCTCAACTTCTTCTTAGCTACAGTAGAGAGGGTGATGCCAACACGGGAGAAATGAGCAGGGGACAAGCTGTTCTGCTGAATGGGTCACATTTCTCTGAAGACAGAATGAAAGAAAGAGGAGTTGGGTGGTATCAGATGGAGAAGGCTTGCGCCCACACTCTGGCTGAAGTTCACACTGAAGTGAGAGATGGGAAGCAGAAGAGATGGCAGAAGGTCGACACTGGTTTGCCCAGATTGGTCACATGTGAAGGTATACATACCTCAAAACAGCAAAGAATACAAGAGGTGTGTGAAGACTTAGCATGATGTGAACATAAAACAACTCTTTTTATCCTAGTTTTCCTCACAAAAAAAAAAAATTTTTTTTTAAAGAGATAGTGTGTCACTATGTTGCTCAGGATGGCCTTGAACTCCTGGGCTCAAGTGATCCTCCCACTTCAGCCTCCTGAGTAGCTGGGACTATAAGCTTGTGCCACTGTGCCTGTGTTTTTTGTTTTTTCTTTTTTGAAAGAGCTCACAAATGTTTTTATACTTTATTTTTTACTCCATTAAAAGTCAGAGGTTTGGTCTCATGCTTTTTTCCCCTCCCATTTAAAAGGTATATTGGCTGGGCAAAATCCAAGCAAATACCAAATAAAATTGTTTCTAAAAGGTGAAAGCACTTTCACATGCCAAGTAACCCTGTATCATAAGCCATGTCTTCTGGAGGGGTGGTATGTGTACATGTTGTGTAGGGGAAGCAGAGGATATACTAAAGACTAAAAGCACATAAGACTATCAACAGGATTTTGTTTTGGAGTGAATTACATGTGGCTAATTCCTAAAGATGTGCCTTACTCTTGCTGATTTCTCCTTAAAGATGTCTCCTTACAATTATGAACCAAAGAGTCCCTCAACCTCCAGGCTGAGTTGGATAAGGCAATCACTTCTCTGAAGAGATTCTCCCAAACTCTATTGATGGGGACCTTTTAAGATGGGTAGCTCTGTAGAAACAATTTCCACGAAAAAAGGTTACTCATATCCAGAGTGAGCACAACGTAAGACTAGGAAACAGAGCAAAGAATTATCATATGAAGAACTTTTTGCAATAGTCCCTTGGAACAGGTTCTGACATATTCTCCTTGCTGTTTTACTCCATTTTCTGTTGCTATAGCAGAATACCCAAGACTGGGTAATTTATGAAGAAATTCATTCATAATTATAACCAAATTGTATACTCTACTACTAAAAACAACTAATGTTTTAAAGCAACAGGTTTACACTTCCCCTTTCTGTAATTTAAGACTGAATCTCTGCCACTTTATTGGCTGGGTGTCCAGAACTGATTGACAACTATGGTAACAAAGAACAGATGATACGCAAATAGCTATGTTACTTGGCCGCTGGTTCTGGAGGCTAAGAAGTCCAAGACTGGGCAGCTGTATCTGGTGGCTTCTGTTGAAGGCCTCAAACTACATCATAACATCAGAAGGGAGAGAGGGATGCCTTTGGTTCCTGAGAGGGAACCAAATTGGCTTTTCTAAAAGACTCACCCTCATGATAACTAACCCACTCTTGTGATAACCCATTAATCCATGAACGGATTCATTCATTCATGAGAGCTGAGCCCTTATGACCCAATCACCTCTTAATACTGTTACACTGGAGATTAAGTTTCACCATGAGTTTTGGAGGAGGTAAACATTCAAACTATAGCACTGATGGAAGATGTTCTTATCATGTCTTCTAATCTTTAGACGTATGCTTTCATTACAGCAGCCACCTCCTTCCTGGTACCCTGTACTTCACTTAGATGAGATCTGGACTGAGGTGAGCTGCAATGGGTTGAGATTTGGGGGACCTTAGAATGATGTATTAATTTCCTGTGGCTGCTGTAACAAACAACCACAAACTGGGTGGCTCTAAACAACAGAAATTAATCATCACGGTCTGGAGCCAGGAAGTCTGAAATCAAGGTGCTGGGAGGGCCATACTCCCTCTGGAGGCTGTGGGGAAGAATCTGTTTCTTGCCTCTTAATGATCTGGTGGCTGCTGGCTTCCTTGACATTCCTCAGCTTAGGGCCACATGGCTCCAATCTCTGCCTTTGTGTTTGCACTGCCTTCTCCTCTGCATGTCAGATCTCCCTCTGCCCCTCTCTTATAAGGGTACATATGACAGCATTTGGTGCTTATCTGGAAAACTCAGGGTAAGCTCCTCTTCTCAAGAGCCTTAATCACATCTTTTGCCTGACATGTTTGCTCCTCTACCAAGATAGAAACATTTTCAGTGATTCTACTTCTATATCAGATTTCTTTGGCCAAAATTTCAATTATCTCCTTATAAAGCCTTAAATTTGTATTTATACAAGTCACTTGCATCTTTTATGCTAGCCTCTTTCCTGGATAAATCTTTCACACTTGATTAATGGAGCCACCCCCCTCTTTTTACTGATTCCTCTTCACTTTTCTTCTTTAGGGCAAAACAACCCAAAGAAAACAACTCTTTTAAAACTAAGGGCACTCCAGAGAGAGATGGGAGGAGGAAAAGAAATAAAAAGGCTACAATTTACCCATGTTTTATTTAAATTTTAGGACTAAGAATTTTAACTTTAGTTATAATCTATAAAGCTAACTTGAAAAATGTACATTCTTCAATGCAAACATGCAGATCATAAACAGAGACTGAAACAAATGAGTCTGAAATTCTATCCTAGGCAGAGTTTTTTCATTCACAGCCAACCATGGCAGTAAGATTTAAAATCTTTGAAGAACCACTCAAAGGTATATTCATTTACTAATTTGAAATTTTTATTCAGAAGTACTCCACACTTACATGAAAATATTTGTTGAATGAATAAGTGAAACTAATCATTAACAGTACCCAGTAAATCTGAGCACTTCCTCTTAATACATTAGTTCCTACCTGATGGTTATTACCTACCTTTAAGGAATATTAAACAAGTGCCTACAAGAATGACAGAATAACACATTGAACTTGGAGTTACTATATTATTTCCAAATAATTAGGGAGGATTTTTGCTTCTAAAATCCATACTGTATTAAACATGTACTATTAAAGCACTATGTATCCCCGACAATGAGCAATTCATAATCTAGGTAGGGAAGCAAAGAGAACATGCCAAGGTGGAATACACAGAATAAAATTTGCCAAAAGTATGAAACAGTAAATGAGTACAAATAATATATACTCAGATTAAATAAAGGCAAAAATTAGTGAAGACTTGTCACTGTCTTTATGTAAAGAAGGCACTGTGACATTATTTGCCAACATCTATAATATACTTCATGTCCCAGAAATTAAATTTCTTGCTTACAGAAATATTAAAAAGTGAGTCAAAACATATGTTCAAAAATGTTTAGTGGCAGCCCTATATATATAAAGAATTTCCAAAAGCACCTAACCATTCTTCATTATGGTTTGGATAAATTTTATACTTCCTCGAACAAAATACCACACAATCATTTCAAAGAATGAGGTATATCTGTACATAATCAACATGTCTGTGATACAGAAATAGATATCATTTTCATTTTAAAATGTATTTATCACATATATGTGGGCATATATTTTTATATGTGTACATGTGTGCATATGTATATATAAGCATAAAAAGTCTAGAAACATACACATATAAAGGCTATGGGGGAACAGGGATAGAGAATTGAAGATGATAAGTGAATTTCACTTGTTCATAAATGATTTATATATATAAATAATTATGTATCATTCTATGCTTTCAAAAAAATAAAGATTACAGAGAGAGCAGGAGAAAGAGAAGAGGAAAAAGACAAAAGATTACCTAAGAGTTCTCAAGTCCAGAGCTATGTATGTTTTGTGAAATATAAGTGACCATCAGTAAACAAGGCCCAGCCATCCTGGAATTCACCTCCTGTTGCAGCCGTATCTCCTAGGGATTTCCACTCTCCTCCCTCTTTTGAAAGGCAGGTTGCTTAGGACCTGCCCCAACCTTCCTGGCAGTGGCAGTTCTGGCAAAAGCAACAGGAAAGAAAAACAGAAGAGAGGCAGGACCTGGAGAACAGCTCCCTCCTTTCCCTCTAAACCCCCTGCAGGCACTGCCATTCCTCAGTTTCGGGATAAGCTCTTTCACCCATCCCAATCCCCAAAGCTTGCTCAAGCGACAATTCCTAGCAGTGTGATCACTCTTCGGAAAGACCCACCCAACCAAGACCTAACATAGTCACCTGAACGAACCTTTCTATCCATGACCTGAATCAAAAAAGAGAAGGGCAGTTGAGCACAGTGGCTCATGCCTGTAATCTTAGCACCCTGGGAGGCCGATGCCTATAGTCCCAGCTACTTGGGAGGCTGAGGCAGGAAGATCACTTGAGCCCAGGAGTTTGAAGTTGCAGTGATCTACGATGACACCACTGCACCCTACCCAGGGCGACAGAGTGAGACTCTGTCTCAAAAGAAAAAAAGAGAGAGAGAGAGAGAAAGGCTTTTCTATAATGCAGACTTTTTTTTTTATCCCCTCTCGTTTCTAATGCTGTAAGGTGTAAAAACATCACCAGCAGAAGACTACCATCTAGAGATGGGGCTAACCCAGGTCTGTAGCATGTTCCTGGGAATCCAGACTAGAAAGAGACAAATCCTCGAGCTCCTCTGCAGCCCATTACTAGAGTCAGTAGAGAAATCTCCATGTCACTGCCCTACTTGTCTCCATCCTTATTCCAGGGCAAAGCCAAAGCAATGGAGTGAGGTGTGGGCTGCTTAAAGACCAGTCAGAATGTGTTTCCCAAACATTGTTTACTTGTATCACAATTTGTAACCTCCTTATACCACCTATACTATTATTTACTTAATAATGTTCTTTAAATTGGTTCATGGTCTCTTTTTTAAACTAAGCCTTGCTCTAGGCAACAATATCTATGAAAACAGGTTTCAATGGCTATTTTTTTAAACTAATGAATATTAAAACAAATATATAACTGAAAACTTAAAAAGTGTTTGTCTGAGTCCCATGGTACATGAAACAGTGATAAAGAACAGTGTTCTGAAAGAAAGGAAAAAAAAACATCCTGGGAAAATGTTCCGAGGTGTAAGCAAAAGCATTGCAAACTGCGGAAGCACAACCTACACAAAAGTGTGGTGCTGCTGCCCAAAACCACAAAATCTTTTGTCTGTAATGAAAGCAGTAATTGGAGTAAATAAATGGAGAAAAAGGAAGAATAAGAAAAAAATCCTTTTGTGAGTTTCCTCTATCACTAATTTCAGTTGACTTTAGATCAAATTCTTTTGGCCTTAGGGACCTATTTTTGCTCTGAATCTAAATATTTAAAAGACAACTTCTGTTTGAAATGGTGAAAAGTTCTAGAGACGGACATTGGTGCTGATTGTACAACAATGTTAATACACTGAATGTCATTAAATCGCACACTTAAAACAGTTTATAATGGTAAGTTTTATGTGTACCTGCCATAATTAAAAAAAAATGTTTTTATACAACTTGTGTGTAAGTTGAATAAAAAAAGAAATAAAAAAAAAAATGTTTTTGAAAAGTCAGCTATACTCAGCCTATGAGTGAAGAGGACCCAGAGGAGTGGCCCTGCAGCAGGAGTGAGCAGGTGCTAAGGATGGCCCAGCACAGCCGAGGCGAGCAGGTCTGCCCTCACCCCAGCCTTCTCCATCTTTTACCTCCTAGGGCTTTCAACACAGTGTGGAAGAAAAAATAGGGCAGCGTAGGGAAGAATGAAAGCCTAACCACTGTGCCGGCTAGATGTTAGCCTCCCTTTGCTGCAACGTTTGACAAAGGAGAAAGTGGTACTTTGGGCCCCTCTCCAACTGTGAACAAAAGGGTGAAAGGCAGGTTGTCATTTTCTTCTTTTTTAATAGATTTTTCTGAGGTTACTAAGGTTGAAACCATTAGGTAAAATTAGACTGTTAGATCATATGTGGCTACACACATATCTCTCTTTTATATTTGGTAATTTTTACATGGTAGTAAGCTTAGGAATTAAGAATTGGGATTAAGTTTGACTTCTAACTTGTGGGATTCAGTTCGCATAAGCCAATCTCAGGGTGGGGGGGGAAAGTCCACATGTACAATAGGAAATTAATCAGATAAATCTGTACCTTTACAACCAATTCTGCACAATTGTAAATTATCTTCTTGGGAAAGGTTCAAAGATATGAAAAAATGCATGTGTTATTCTTTATTGCTAATTTTAAGCAAGCTTTATATTCAGTAAATGTACGGTTTTGTAACATCTGTATCATAGATATATATGCACAGAAAGTAAGAATTTAGGTCTACATACCAAACTGATAAAAGTTACTCCTGATGATTTAATAATTCTGCCTATCTTGTTATAGTGAAAAATTTATTATAATGAATAATTACTTTTATAACCAATAAAAGTCAATAAAAAGTAACAGATGTTTTAAAGGTAGATGCCCTTTAAAACACATACACACACACACACACACACACACACACACCCATCTCCCTACCTCTGACCAAAAAACCCACACACAAGCAACTGTCCTCTATTACTGCAGTCCCCAAGCCCCCGGCTGCAGACTTGCACGGGTCTGTGGCCTGATGGGAACCCGGGCCACATAGCGGCGGGGTGAGTGAAGCTTCATCTGTATTTACAGCCACTTCCCATCACTCACATCACCACATAAGCTCTGCTTCCTGTCAGATCAGCGGCAACATTAGATTCTCATAGGAGCATGAACCCTACTGTAAACTGTGCACGTGAGGGATCGAGGTTGCACGCTCCTTATGAGAATCTAATGCCTGATGATCTGGGGTGGAGCTGAGGTGGTGACGCTAGTGCTGGGGAGCAGCTGCAAATACAGATTATCATTGGCAGAGAGGTTTGACTACACAATAAATGTAATGCACTTGAATCATCCCAAAACCATCCCCACCCCTCCCCCAGCTCACCCCCTGACCATGGAAAAATTGTCTTTCATGAAAACCGGTCCCTGGTGCCAAAAAGGTTGGGGACCGCTGCTCTATTATAAACAGAAACTGAGAGGAGAGACCTGGCAAGCTGACAGACTAAATTTAGCAGACAGATATAAGTAACAGATCCTCTCAAAAACAGCCCCTGAAATAAGTTCTGGTCTTATGAAACTGAACTTCATAAGTAGGCCCGTCACTCTGGGCTTCATTTAATGAGCTTCTAGTTTTATCAAATGGCCACAGGAATTACATATTATTTCATATAGCACCATAGTAAGCTAGCTGATGCAACGTCTTGGCAAACAGCAACTTGTTTTCTGTATTTCTATGAAATATCTGTATTTCTATGAAACATGTAAATCAAAATAACAAAAGTCCAAGTCTTTAGAAGCAGGTTATTAACTTCAGGAGTCACAAACAACTGTATGATAGATTTTTAATATGAAAGAAGAAAAAAGTTTTTTAAAACAAAGAAATGTATGTTGAAGTCTTTTATTTGAAAGTATTTTATAAAATTATCCAATCATCTCAGCAAACATTTTGTGTTAGTGCATTGTACCTATTTTACAGATGAGGACATAGAGGCTCAGAAACAAAGTGATTTGAAGTTTGATCTTTGTACTATAATTCTAATCCTATTACACCAAAGAATTATCCAGAATTTATAATTAAATTGGTGAGGAACAGAGCCAAAAGATCCATTTCTTCTTTTTTTCATTTAAAAAGATTTCTATTGTAATTATATTCCATAAGGACTTTAAAATTTATACAGAACTTTCAAACTTGCATTCTTCTTTTTGTACTAAAGTTTCAAAACAATTTATGTATTTTCTTCAAACTATCAATCTTTTAAAAGAGCAGAAAGATGGTTTTCTTCTTGCAGCTTTTGAATTAAACAATGCAAGCTTCCCTTGCATATCTGTGCCAACCACATTAATAGAGAAAATTCTGGGAAAGCTGAGCAGCAAGAAGAGAGAGAGATATGACATTGATAATTTGGAGACCTAGGATGTAGAAATTATTTTTAAAAATTATAAGAGTTTATAGTGACTAGTTTTTATTTTTCTTGATAAAAAATATAACTTTGATTGTGTACCGTCTCATGTGGTGTTTTAAATTGCCTTAAATATAAAATTCTCTATATTGCTCTATTTACACACACACATAAAAATACACATATATTAATAAAATATATGCATTGCTTTTTAAAAATCGGCTCAAGATACCATTTTTTCTCAGTATAAAATAAAGACTATCTAATGGAAATGAGGTTTGCTTGAGGCTGATGTTTAACATAAGACAGTCATAAAGCACAGCAGTTAACATGGTGCTATAAAACTGAGTATTTGTGTACGTCCCCCACTGCAAATTCATATGTTAAAATCCTAACCCCTCAAGGTGATAACAGGGAGTGGGGCCTTTTGGAGGTGATTAGGCCATGAAAGTAGAGCCCTCATGAACGGCATTGGTGCCCTTGTAAAAGAGGCCCCAGAGAGCGGCTCCTCTGACCCTCCTGCCACACAAGAGCACAATGAGAAGACAGTCATCCGGGAGGAAGACAGAGAACCAGCCAGCGCCTTGATCTTGGACTTCCTGGACTCTAAAACTGTGACAAATAAATTCTTGCTCTTCATAAGCCACCTAGCCTATGGCATTTTGTTATAGCAGACTGAATGGACTAAGACACATGGGCTTTGAAATCTCCAAGACTGGGTCAGAAATTATCCTCCTGTCCTCACTAATGACTACCATTTTTACAATCTTGAATAAGTGACCTAACATCCGAGCCTCTTGTTTCCTCATCCTAAAATGAAAATAAATAATATCAACCTCAGAGGGTTTAAAAAACAGTTTTTAGTTTTTATTTTGAGATAATTTTAGATTTACAGAAAAGTTGCTATAATAGAAAACTGAGTCATACCGTTCACCTAGCTTCCTCTGTATTAACTACTTAGATAAGGGTAGTACAATTATCAAAATCAGGAAGTTAACATTGTTATAACACTATTAACTAAACAACATATTTTCTTTCAATTTCACCAATTTTACCTCCTATATCCTTTTCTCTGTTCCCCTGATCATTTAGTTTTGTGTTTCTTTAGTGTCCTCTAATATGTGCCAGTTCCTCAATCTTTCCTCACCTTTCATGACACTGGCAGTTTCGAAAAGTACTACTTATTTTGTAAAATGTCTCTCAGTTTGGGTTTTTCAAATGTTTTCTCATGATCAGATTGAGACTATGCATTTTGGGCAAGAAAATCCCGGAAGTGATGATGTGTCCAACTCAGTGACCATATCAAAGGGTACCTGCTGTCCACCTGCCTTGTTTAAGTTGGTAACCTCAGAGACTTGTTTCTGTAAGCATGGTTCTGTAATACAGTACGTCTTTAATAATTGGCAGCTATTATTGTGCTAAAGTTAGGTTTAAGAACAGAAGTTCTGGAATCCGGTAGACTTGGGTTCCAATGCCCACTCTGCCAGCTCCTGTCACATGACCTTGGGCAAGGTTTCTAACTTCCCTAGTCTTCTTTGCTTCAGTGTACCATAAAAACAAAGCTACCTGAAAAGTTGTGAAGTTGTTATAAAATTAGTATGAAGATTAAATAATATACATAAAGCACTCAGTGCCTACAATTTATAAGTGCTCCATGAAATCAATCACTATTATTACTTCTTAAGTGAGTCATTATTTTTCTGTAAAATAAGCACTGTGAACTAAGATAAAGGAGTCTGAGATGTGGTAAGAAAGGTGATTTGGGGGCATTCTGGGAGTAGGATGGGAAGATGTCAGTGGAGCGGGGAAGGCATGGGAGAGCCTCAGCTGTGGGAGTGCCAACATCCATCTCATCCTTCCTTTGGATAAACAGGTTTTGCGATTAGAGCTTGAGAACACAAAAGGCATTCATGCTTGAGTTCTAACACATTAACTGCATAATGCAAGAACTGAACCCCTACTATACACTGTGGAGGGTTCTCTTTGTAAAACCATTACCCTCTGCCTGCTGGACTCTACTGCAGGGATCTTTAGGCTGTGACACAGGACATTAAAAATTTTTCTTCTACAGCTGCCTCTGTGGTTATACTTGAGTTTAGATTATAAGAGGGCAATTCTAGGATACCTAACATATGGTAGTTAAAATACATTACAAAACAACCCCTCCTTTTAAAATATAAATCTAACCCTGACGGAACCAGAAAATCAATTTAAAACTAACCCTAGGGGTCTGGAGAGGCAGGTCAAAATTTTAAGCACTTCTCTACCAGACCACATAAAGAATTATAAAACTAATTATTGCACCACAGCTTTTGTGGATTTAACCTCAACTTTGGAAATACACATCCTTATTTATAAACATGAGAGTGTAAGATTTACTGCACTGCAGGATGGGATATATTACTTCATATCGCTTAGATGGTAATTACAAAACCATTACAGCATGGTTATGTGTTGAGGTAATTAGAAAATCAATGTGCTACAATAACCTTTCTATGGGACACTGTCATTACTAGCCAAGCTCTTCAGCATCCACACCTTAGATAAGGACGTTAACAGCCACTTACGTTCTCTCAATGCCAAAGTGGGAACCTGTATGCTACTAAAATGAAATGCATGTGTAGCTCTCTGATCAACCAATGTGACAGACAGGGCTTGATGCTCTGGCTTCCAGGCCAGGAAGAGGTCCACTGGCCCAGGTGACTTCCAAATTCCTCCGAAGAGCCTTGAATTTTCCATGGCCTAAACTGCCTAGTAGTTTATGCAGAGAATTGAGCAGGGGCCAAGAGTCCAAGTTCTTTTCTCAGAAAGCACCTGGCCCACATGTGAGATAGTGGGTCCATCGCTTCCTGGCTTTCTCAGCTTCCTATCCTCCTCCTCGAAGGGAGGAAGATGACAATAGCTAACACGTACTGAAAGGCTACTCTGACCTAAGCTCATTAAACACAAATCATTTCTACAAAAAGGGATAGGAATATCTATTGACAGGTGGGGAACCCAGGCCCTGAGAAGTGAGGCACTCAGGGTTAAGTGAGGCATTCAAGGCCACACACTGAGGCAGAGCTCCAACAATGAGGTCCAACGCCTGAGCGCTCCACCACTGAGTGGAGTAACCCCAACCAGAGATGCCATCACCGTCTTCGAACCTTGAGGTAATGCTGATAGGAGATTCAGGAATGTGTTTTCAGGTCCTTAAAATGAAGTGCACTGTAACCACTAGCATTAGGCAATCATTATTATTAACAGATTCTACTCCCCTCCCTCCCTCCCTCCTCTTTCTCCCTGAGGCTTTCCAGTATGTACCTAGGGTCAAACATTCCACCACTCTGGGGGCTCCAAACCAAGGCTCTCCCAACTCCTTTCTTTTCCCAGGCTAACATTATCCTTATTCCATTAGCTGGGAGACAAAAGCAGTTTTCCGGCAAAGCCCAAGCCGGGGACACAGCCTTCCTCACAGGATCTTCCTTTTGCATCTTCTGCATCTACCAGACAGGCAATTTTTCCAGAGCACAACTCACACTTTCCAACCTGGTCACATGTGAGGGCAAACTGCCTAGAGGAGGAAATTCCATGTAGTTTCACTTTCCTTAACCATTAGGGCAAAGGTATAAAAGCATTCTTCCAGGGTAAAAAAGCCCTCCACATACCCACCCACCTCCCTCAACCCCTGAGACCTCCAGCCACAGAGGGAGTTAGAAAAATCAAAGATCTGATCTATATGTGTTTGTGTACACTAATTTATGTTCTACTATCTCTTTCTTCAAAAAAGGACTTTTCCACGTTATCACACAAGCAACATACTCTCCCTATAAAAAGACTGAAACAATACAGAAGTACACAATGTTAAACGGAACGACAGACACTGCAAGCAAGCCTCCTCCACCTTATCCTGCAGAGATAACCAGCGCTAAGGGTTTGCTTCAGAGCAAATCTCATTGTTAAATGAAAAAAGCAAGGGGGTAGATTCACATGTATTGTAGGCTGCCATGTGTGTAAAAGAGAGGGGAAGAGAGAGATATATACATATTTGCTGACAGAAATATAAAATACAGCTTAAGGGCTTAAAAGCAACATCATCAGCCTTCAGGAAGTGGACCTGGGTGATGAGGGTGGGAAGTACACTTGCCTCTATATATCTTTTCATATCGTTTGATTTTTGAACCATATAAATGTATTATCTACTCAAAACATTAACAATGTAAATATTAAAACAAAGAAAATGAACTTGTTAAAAGTCCGGAACAGTGCCTAGCATGTAGCAGGCGCTTGATAAATATTGCAGAATGAATTAAAAAAAAAAAAGAGTCTGTTTATTTTAACATAATTGGAATTATACTACTTAGATGGCACATGCTGTTTTAAATAAGCTATCACATAAAGCAACAACAAACAAAAACACTTGATTACTGACATGAAAAGGCATCCATGATTAGTTCTTACAGAGGAATGGTATAAACTAAGAGCAAAAGAAGATTTTAGATCTCATCCAGCAACTGGCAAACGAGTCTAGAGAGCTGATGTACAACATGAGGACTATAGGTAATAATAAAATCATACTGTATATGGGGTTTATGGTAAATGAGTAGATTGTAGCTGCTCTTGCCACAAAAACAAACAAAAATGGGTAACATGTGAGATGATGGATAATGTTAATTTGCCTCACTATAGTTAGCCTTTTTACTATCTTTATGTACCCT
>CM052446.1:30588088-30626889 GCA_028533085.1 Varecia variegata
TCTCTACTAAAAATAGAAAGAAATTATCTGGCCAACTAAAAATATATATAGAAAAAATTAGCCGGGCATGGTGGCGCATGCCTGTAGTCCCAGCTACTTGGGAGGCTGAGGCAGTAGGATTGCTTAAGCCCAGGAGTTTGAGGTTGCTGTGAGCTAGGCTGACGCCATGGCACTCACTCTAGCCCGGGCAACAAAGCGAGACTCTGTCTCAAAAAAAAAAAGTAAAGCATCAGAAACAATACTAGGAAAAAAAATGAACCACAAAATTTATGTTGGGTGGTGGGATGAAATCAAAGAATAAGTCAGCTGACTTCACGCAACTGCTAAGCAGAGGAGCCACCAGTCACAGCAAATAGCTCTTTCCACCAAGCCTCATATAGACATCAACATTTAGCAGGGCCACCACCTCCTTAAGAACCTACCCATGCATACAACATCCTTGAACAAAGTGAGACCTCACCCTGAAAGGGCACCCAAATATTACCCTCCTAATACTCTCCGTGGCAGGGCTTTTACCCACTCACTCCTTCCTCAAAGAAAGAAAAAAAAAATTGTCTAGTTTCTCAGACTAAAGAAACCAGGTCAAGTTAACAGAAAAGAAAGGCAAAAGGATCAAACCTGATGCGTAAGAATGCCTCCCATTAGACTGATGATAAAAACCAAAGCCCAAATCACTGCATGTCATTTAACAGGAAGATACGTACTAAAGCTGGACTCTGTATTTTCTTACTCACCCTGCATCTTCTCACTTGCTCTCTATTTCATTTTGAGCTCCAGGGGCAGGCAAGACAGGCAGGAAACATTCAAGAAACTCCACAATGGCAGGAAAGGAGCCAGGTCAGCAATGACATGCTGTTCTTAGGAATTCCATTCCATAAAGGCACTGACTGCCACCCACTGACCGGCAGGGTGGATAACGGCACTGCGTTCTGAGACTGTGGACCTTGTCTGCTACCTGTCCCTCAAAAAGACAAAAGACTGTCTTGGCGAGATATTTTTATATGAGTATGGACAACCAAGATTCAGCTAACAGTAGCTTTGGCTAAACAGAACAGCTTAAAAGACTTTACAGGTCAACTGACAAAGATCCAAACCCCAAACCAAGGGGATTCCTTTGATCTTACATGTTCTAGGGATACTGTGCTCAGTTTATCTTCCTAGAGCAAGGTACTCATTACCCAAATGTTCAGACTTCTGACCTTTGCCACCTGAGTCATATACCTTATCTCTATGCTGACACTACAAAAGGAGTGGAAAAAAACTGCCATATGGACCAATTCTCTGGGCTGAAAAAGAAAATTATTAATATTTACATCTCATTCTGACATCTTTCCAAGCTTTTAAGAGAGGTTTGCTTTTCTTAAAAACTAGTCAGTTTCCATCTTAGGGATAATGTGAAATCTTGTGATGTTTCCAATTTTGCTTTAGCCACCAGGAATCTCTGAGCCAAATGTGCAGGGCAAATTTAGCAAATGTTTTGAACATAAAGATTCTGTGCTGGTACCTGAAGAGTCTAAGTGTCTCATGTATCCTAAAACAAAGCCTCCACCACCAGCAATGTGAATTCCTATCCAGGAAAGAAAAGAGTCAGAAATGGTAATACAAGGAATGGCATAAAGGATGGTTTTCCCTGACACTACAGACACACTCCGTAGCATATTGTATGACAAGGCAGAATTTGTCCAGTCTTGCTCAAGAATCCCAGTTGGAAACTCTATTTGCCATTCAATTATCCGTAACTGTTAATATTGTTAGTTTTCTCAGAGAATGTGGGTTTTAAATAGGTCTGCACAAATTCTGGTGCCAGGCACCATAAAATGGAAATCAATATAAATCTCAGGTTATATGAAATAAATATGCAACAGCAAAAACCACCAGTTTGTTTGTTTTTTAATAGCTGCCTGTTCCTTTTGCTTTTAACTCACTTAACTTAATTTCAGGGGCAGGAAAAGAAGTCAAGGTTGACCTCAACTTTCAGGCTGTTAGATTCACCCTAAGTTGTTTTTCCTCCCCTAGGTTTTTGTTTTTCATTCAACACCAAATTGTTTAGCAACTAATAATTGGTATGAATTATTTCTGCCTAACTAAAAAGTAAAAATACTTAAGTTAATGATTATGACTGCTTCTTAAAGTCAGTCAAGTGATGAGCCAGATAAACAAATCACTATACCATTATGAACTAATCATCATATACAGAATAACTGTTTAATTTGCACAGACTCCTTTTAGCTTTTACATAATAGGAAGAGCTTGGCAGAAGCTCTCTGGTGGCACTTAAAGTGAGCTCACATCTAACTAATGAGCTTGTCCCTTATCCAGAGAGATATTAAGCCCTTGGGTGACAGCAAAATCCCCTGCTCTCTCTGACCATATGGCTACCTTTTTGTGATTAGATCCCAAAAAACCCCACCGTCATGGGTTACTATTAGGTTATTAAGTATGAAATGTACAATTTCCTTAAGTTTGATAGTTCATATCTCTGACATATCACTTTGACACTTCTTGTTTTATTTTTATTGTGAAAGGACATCCTCAATCTTTCTTTCAAATGCATGTTTTGGCTTGTGATTATCTGTCAAATTTTTTTTAGAACAATTTTTGTGAAACCATAGATAAGTCAAAAATTCATACTATTTCTGAATATGAGTTCCATCATGGAACCAATGCAGTGCAGTTTGAAATATCAACAAAGCGTTTGGGAAGGATGTGGCTAATGAACACAGTACATCGATGGTTTGAGAAGTTCCGTTCTGGTGATTTTCATCATGAAAATTAGCCACGTGGGCAAGCTGAGACCAAGGTGGACAATGATGAGCTGAAAGCTGTAGAGGAAGCGAATTCATCTCAACCTATATGTGAATTAGCAGCAAGATTTGATGTTACTATTCCAACAATAGTGGACCATTTGAAACAAATCGGCACGGTAAAGACTGGATGGATGGGTTCTGCATGAATTAAATGAGTGTAAGAAGAGAAATCGTCTCGAAGCTTGCCTTTCTTTGTTGTCAAGACATAAAGGTGGACCATTTCTACACTGTATTGTTAGGTGTGATGAAAAATGGATTCTTTTTGACAAGCACAGGCACTTGGCTCAATGGGTGGATAAAGACAAAGTGCTGAAACAGTCCAAAACCAAAGTGGTCCAGGCTTTGAACCACTTCTTAAAAGGAAAAACACTCAATTCTCAACAAGCTGTAGAAAATGCCTTTCGGGATTTCATCACCACTCACTCTGCAGGCTTTGCTGCTGCATAAACAAGCTACTGTTAAGATGGCAAAACTGTGGCAACAGTTTGGGAGCATACTTTGATTAATTGTACTGCTTCTTGTTTGAGATATAATAAACTACACTTTTGGTTTGAAATCGGACATTTCATATTTAATGACCTAATATTATGATTAGTATGTTGAATGTTTAAAATTCCACATGCAATTCATTGTAAAAACCAAATTAAACAAGTTGTTGGGGTCCCTGGGATACATGTAATAGCTCCTTTAAGCCATTAAAGAGCAGATGTAACACTGTACCACAGCTAAAGTTCTCTTAACCAATCTCTACGTAACCCTCAGGCTGGAATGATCACTCCCTCATTCAGACAGATTTATGCATGTGGATAACTAAGCAATTGCTCACTGTCAGTAGTACTAGCTACTCTAAGCCTGGCAACTCTGTTCCTGCTGGTTGATGTGCAATGCTTACCAAGACTCATTGTATTTGCTTCCAAACCTGTTTTTACAGGTTGTACTTGTTTCCGTGATTACGTAATTTAATTAAATAATCAATGAAATTTGAGTCTGAAAAGAAAGTGAGCTGTTATTTCTATAAAACTAAATTAAATGCTTTAGAAAGACTAGATAAAGGTAAATAGCTTAAAAAAAAAGATTGTTATAAAATTAAGTGAGGTTGAGACCACCTTACTATTCTGATGGAAAAAAGTGACTGAAAATCAAGAAGGATTCCGTATCGGGCTGCTTTGAAAGTTCTGATGTTCTGGCACCATTTTAAAGAAAGACAGACTGGGCATTGTTGAGGCATTACAGGTGTGGTTTTGTGCAGGAAAGACAACAAATGCCACAAATCAGAGGACCCAGGTTCAAAGAAAAATTCCTTGATACCACATGAAAGATCGACAAATCCTAAACATTTATATATATATATATTTCTAACTTTAATAAAGTGTTTATGGTGGGCATGTATTTTTTATTAGTAGTATTTCTACCCTTAACTGATTAATCATCTAACTATAGGTCCCAATTACATTCAAAGAAGAACTAAACCAAGGTCTGGACCCTCCTACTGCATTTTCCCCCCTTCCTTGATGAAAAACTTTAACAGAAATGAAAGGCGGAAAGTTGCCTTTGGTGCAATCTCACCCTCCTCTCAGTGCCACCTCCGTAGGGGTCTGTGTTCCCCTAAGTCCCTTAAGAGTAGGGCTCCCAGTCACAACCCTCTGGTGGCCTAAACATTTTCCCCCCTTATTTTTTTAGCATCAGTTTGGTGGAAAAAGGTGGCCCAAATGTAAAGACAACCTCTTTTCTCTTTCCTTCCCATGTACAACCCCCATTCTCTTAAATCCAGATATTCTCAGCTAGGAGTTGAACAGGGCAAGGTAAAGGTCAACACACACTATAAGGTACATTTCTCTTCCCTAGGATGTTCGCATTCAGAAGATCTATGTTCTCCCATCTGTAAGTGGTACCTGTTCAAGAATATACAAAATAGGAAGTGAAAAAATTCAGGACCATGGAAGGGGATATATTTCGGAACTAAGGAGAGCAATGAACACGATAAAGTCTTAAGGCAAATGAGTTACAAAGTAGGAAGAACTAGACTTAAACTCCATCTGTGACTTTGGGGAAGTATCAACCTTTCCAAGCCAGTTTCCTTTTCTATAAAAATATGTTTAACACCGCCTACCACTAAGATTAAATGATAAACAGAGCTGCAGAGCACCCAGTACAGTCTAAGCACACGGCAGGCACTCAACAAGTCATTGCTGCTTTTAGTAGTCTACCTTCTCACATCCAACTCCACTCACCCCCACGATAGTATTATTTTCCACATCATCTTCCCTTCCCCCAATTTCTGCATCCAAAGATTCTCTTAAAAGTAGCTGGGCCCCCACCCCTCAATGGCTCCCCAAAGCAGCAGCCTCAAGGGCTCTGTTATGAAGACACTCGTATGATGCAAAGGTGTTATTCACTCAAAGTGTGAATAACCGTTGGTTGATTTATAGTATCAAATTTACTCAAAATTAATGTACAGTAAGATCAAAACCAAAAAAGAAAAAAAAGTCTGCTTATTCTCTTGACATGAACACCAAAATACCAACCCATTCACTTCAGTGAATCATCTAAGACCTCTAATGTGGTCGCTAGATTTAGACCCGCAAGTTGTGCATTCTCATTCTCTACAAACAGCAGATTATCAGCCTTGAGGAGATGGTTTGCTGCACTCTTTGAGGGCCCGTTCAGGGCAGGGCACTCTGCAAGTACCAGGTCGGACACATGGTCTCAGTCAGTGTCTGCGTGTACTGTCACTACCCAATTCAAGAAAAGGATCTTGAATGTCAAATTGTACACATGCACAATAAAGCAAGATGAAGATGTTGAAGAGGACAAGAAAAACTAAGTATGGTTACCTCTTCTTAAATAGGAAGTGGACAGCCATGACACCACATCAAAGGAGTGGGGGGCAGGGCGGACACAACCAGTTGACTTGAGCAACATCCTGGCTACACATACAACTGATCACAGCTCACTCCCTCTCCATGAAAAAGAAAGCCAGTTTTTACAAGTTCTGAACAAAGGGTCTGGGTTTATTTAGATGTCTACATCTCTTTGCCCTGTGCACATCAGTTACCTTTTCTGGAAAGCACCAGTTGCTACACACTGCCTTGGTATTCCCTTAGAAGACAAACACAAGTTGAAGAAGCTGCCTTTCCCATTTGCCAAAGAGGATAAAATGCGACAGCCGTTACCTAAGCAACCATTTAAGTTTCAAAAGTATTGAAGATAAATCTGTTATTTCCTCTAAAGAAAAGCTTTTTCCTCCTCAGGTGGTTAAGTACTGATTCATAAAGAAGTCACTAAAAACAAATGAGTTATGTGTCTCATGAGGGGCTCATGGGGACAGAACCTTCCTCAAAAAGGCAGGGTGGCACTGAGAATTGTGATGCTAAACCATTTCATTTCTCTTCAGCATGTGACCTGGGGGTACCTTCTACTTACTAGGTATGTTTCAAAAGGCTGCACACAAAAACTTTTCCATTCCTGGATTTTGTACTCTGGTGTGCTAACATTTTAGAATATAGTTAATATCATTCTGCACATTTTTATCGCTGTAATAAAGAGGCAGGCAGTCTTGTTGGTTATTTTTCTACTCTCTCTGAGCTTCTTAAAAAGCAGAGGTCTTTGGGACACAGCAATTATTCATTTGAAACGAAAATTAAAAATAAGTATGTACTTCAAACGGAAGCCCCAAAGTAGACCACATAAAAACAATCAGATTCTAAACAGATCTATAAATGCTGGGAGTAGGCATCTAAAATACTTGCAGGAATTGTCAGATGACTTCAAAACCTGATCATATCATCAGATACTGAAATATTAAATACTGAAATGAAATTATCCTAAACTTTAAAAAATATCAGATTTTAATTCAAGATGGTTTATATTGGCAATAAAATAATTTTTAAAAAATTCTGAAATTATTTTAACAGTACTATTATTCAGTTCAAATGAATTGCATAACTTTTTAAAGCAATTTCAAGCTAACAGTGTCAAATACAGGTTTGGGATGTCATGACTGAGAACTTTTTAGTATTACTTCTCATGGGATGATGTTCTGGTAAGTTCTTGCTATGTTTTGGTAGCAAGTCTTTTGTGAAATCAACACATATTTAGTTTTCAATCGAACTGAGCCAAGTTGCAATTACTATCAAGCCACCACATGAAGAAATTAAACAAGCTGAAAATCATTCAACAGTTCATTTTTAATACAGCGAGTATTAATGTGGAAGCCTCACAACCATGGCAGTTTGTCTCTGTGGAATGAAAGAAATATACATATATATTATTATTCAAGACAGTACTGCGCCCTACCACAATGAACAATTCCAGTTGGGAGTTTTATGGGCTAAATTATTCAAAAGAATAAGAAAAGAAATATTACTCATGGATATCAAATTTTTAAAAGTGCCAAGTCATATGAAATGTCCAGAAGAGGCAAATCTATAGAGACAGAAAGTGGATTAGTAGTTGCCTAGGGCTAGCGCTGGGAGTGGAGATTAAATGTGAAAAGGTAGGAGAGGAATCTTATTGGAGTGCCAGAAATGTTCTAAAACTGGCTTACAGTGCTGGCTGCAGAACACAGTAAACTAACTAAAAATCACTTATTTGTACACTTCAAAGAGGTGAATTTTATGGAATGGAAAATATACCTCAGTGAAGTTTGCTTGTTTGTTTATTTTTTAACTAACAGAGTGATCATCTAGATTTAGCATTTTAATTGGAACTGAGAAGTAATTGTGCAAGGATGTGCTCAAATTTCCAGTTTTGTGAATGTTCATCCTTATACCTTCTAATAATCTAAATTTCAAAAGAGAGGAATATTTATAGTCCTTTCATACAATAAAATGTGTGCAGCTATTGGAAATGATATAGAAAACAATGTGGAAACAATCTAAATGAAAGTGGTACACTGAAAGAAATTACGGTATAGCCATCCTGCAAGAGTGGTGCAGTACATACTAATTAGTCAATAAAAAGTGTGTTAGATTATATACGATGAAACATATAGAATATACTGACTGAAAAAGTGCACCTAACAGAACAACCTGTATGTGTACAACGTTAATAACTGCATGTATATTTGGAGAGATAAATATCTAATTGTTCCTTATGCTTAACCCTTGGAAGTAGACATGGGCAGAGGGAAAGGATTTCCCATCAAAGTTAAGGACTCTAGAAGCATGTGCACCAAGGTGCCAAGAATGATTGTCAGTGTATACATGGGATTTATATGGCTGTTTGTGTTTTTTTAATATATGTTCAGTTGTAACTGTCTGTACTTTCTTATTTGAGAGGAAGGTTAGCATAGTGGTCAAAAGACTCCAGAGCCAGATGGCCTAGATTTAAATCCCAGTTCTTCTGATTACTTGCTGTGAGACCTTGAGCAAATTACTCACCCACCCTGTGCTGCAGTTTTTTTCCCTCTGCAAATTGAGGACAATAAGAGCACGTACACCACAGCTTGTGAAGATCAGCTAAGTATATTATGTACACAAGGCCCTTAGAACAGAGCCTAGCATACAATAAGTATTCTGTTAGCTTTCATCAGCATGGCTACCAGTATCTTATTGGTAAGAAGAAAACATTGAAAGCAGCTTTATTTTTGTAGGGAAAAAAGAAGTATAAAAACACAAGCGCTGACTGCTCCTTTACTACAAGTATGTTCAATATCAGTATGTGAGCAGGATGTATCAGGCAATAATGAAAGTTTGGACAGCCATCAGATCCTGTTTTATGGCCAGCATTGATATAACCAACCTCCCAATGGGCCACACCAAGGCCAGAGGGTGCCTGGGCAGGAAGCTCCCAAGTGCCTGGGCTCAATAGGTTGTGACCGACTCATAACACCGCCACCCCGGCAACGGCAATGCTTCACGATGGCGATAATTAGTGTGTGTGGCCAGACCAATGGGCAGGGGACTCTTGAAACACAAATGCTCCAATGTAAACACTTATGCCAAATAATTGACCTCAATGGGATTTATGGCCTCATCTTGAGACATACAACATAAACCAAGATCAATCACCTGACACTTGAGCCAGCAATGGGAAAAATCATTGTTACATTCTAATAAAACAGAGCAAATCTCTGCCTGGCTGAAAAACAGCAAGTTCTAAACTTGTCCCATTTCCCTTATATTGTTAGAGGCATTTTAAACTTTGATAGTTCTGAAAATATTTCCAATGGTCACCCTCTTCATATAACACTACAAACTCTTTCCTAAAGAAATATCACTTACATTTTGTTGAGTGATTACTATATACTGAATTTATTTCTTTCAAAACTCTTTGAGGTAGGTATTTTAATCTCCATCCGTACAAATTAAGAACACTGAGGCTGGGAGAATGTGTTCCTTACTTAGGTCCCCCAGTGCGTGGCAACACTGAAAACCAAACAGAGGCATCCATTTCTGAAGCCTCTGCTTTTCTGCCTACTGGAAATCCTTCTAGCCTGATTATCAAGTGGTTCACTCTCAATTTTAACTGCAAAGCATTCCTCCAAAAGGTCTATATGCCACCAAAATCTATACCACCTCACCAGAAATATCCCACAAAAAGCTCTTGAAATTTTCTTAGCATATATGTTTTACATTTGTCACCAGTGATATTAGAATTAGAATTCTATTTTTCATTTGCTTTCTTTCTCCAAGGTTGACTGGTTTTCAACAAAGCACCAAGGTCTCACCCACCGTCCTGTACCCAGAGTCTAAGAAATCACAGAAACTCCTGCTTTCAGAAACTCATTTTTCAAAGTAGATTCCGTTGTCTTATTCATTTTTCTTCCTGTACAAAATGCCAAAGACAAATTCACAGATGAATTTCTGTCAACCTTATTTAGTCACCTTGATTTATTAGCTAAAGATGCGAGGTGGGCCAAAGAGGTACAAAACTATTGTACCTAAGAAGTCATTTGTGAGCTTTCCTTCAACACACATTTTAAACATCTTCATTTTGTTTAAAAAAAAAAAAATCTCCATTTATCTTTCATTTCAATACACTGTTTAGAAAAAAATTGCTATTACCAAACTATAATAATTTTGTCTGGTCAAAAGCCTAATTAATGGCATCATTCATCAATTATTTCATCAGTCTGTATTGAAATGGATGCTTAATAAGCAGCATGATCATTCAAAACAATGACTGGTTCTCTAATGTTCTGGCATCCAATTATTTTTGCATTGAATGCCACTGCACAGTAACAGAAGTCAAAGCCCAGCATTAGTTTTCTCAAAAATAAATCGATTTTCCTACTGTGGGCTTTTATTTAAGTAAATTCAAATTAACTGAGTCAATTACCTTCATAAAACTATGAAGAGTAAATAACGCCATTAGACATCTCATCTCAGGCCAGATAGCAAGAAAAAGAGACCATGATACTACTGGAAATTAAGATTTATTGTCATTTTTAGGGAAGAACACTATATGCCAAACCAAAAAAACACAGCACCACAATATTGCCCCTTATAGGATACCATTAAAAAGCTTTCCATATGTATTAATAAGTATGTAAACATAGATTATTTGAATCATCAGGAAATCCTTAAAAATCTTCTCTGGAGGTATGTAATTTCTGAGATTTAGGTGTTTTATATTACATAGTATGTAACAGGCCATTTGTATACTCGATTTTTGTTAACCAGATTCATTTCGAATGTTCAAAGGAGAGGTTTGTTCTTTGAAGAGAAATCCATTCTTGATCTAGTATTTTAAAATCAGACAGCAGCTTTAATAACACTACTCACAAGAGAATAGACATGATTATCACTCACTGGCCAGTCTAGACAGATAATTACGTGAATATAAAGAGAGAAGAGGTTCAGCCAAGTAACACTTGGCACAAGTACACTGTTTTGCATGTTCAATGTTCAATGAAATTTATCAGATAAATAATGTACTATTATCTTAGAATCCAGCCCAGCTGTCCAGAAGCTAACTGAGTAGGGATTATAAAGACAGGAAATAAAGTGTTCACAGCTCTAGGGGTACATTTGTCAGGCATGCATATATCTGGCTAACATGTTTCAAACTGAATCTTCACCTGAGTTCTGTATTCCTGCTCATTCTCCCTCCAGAATCTCTGGCTCATCCTTATTTCCATTTATTCATTCATTCGTTCAACACATCCTGTTTCATGAGTCAGGTACTATTCTAAGTGCTCAAGAGACAGAAGTGAGCGTTACCTACAACTTTTAGTGACCAGGAATGGTCTTACCTGGTGGCTAAATTCTGATGTTTGTAGACAAGGTTGTTCATAAGCTCACCTGCTCTTAAGAGGCCCAGAACTGGTGAGGGCCTAGGCAAATCCAGAGAGGAAGGACAATGCCTAGTATGCCTTGAGAGTAGCCTTGGTATGAATGAGACACTACAGGGGCTCCGTGGGTATAGGTCATACTAGGATCAGTGGGGATAACTTTAGCCCCAAATTACAACTACTCAGGCCTTAAAAACAGCAGAAAGTATGGCCAACTTTTCTTAACCTCCACCATTCTTTCATTTCTAATGTAAAAGATGTTTAATATTCCTTACACCAACATAAAAACATTTTTAATGAAAATTAAAAGAAGATAATGTGGGGAAAAGTACAATACATATGAAATAGGACTAATTTAAAATGAGCTCATACAAGTTGATATGAAAAAGACAAGAATATATAGGCAAGAAAAGAAGAAAAAAGAAAAAAGAGGAGGGAAGAGGAAGAAGAAAGCACAAAACAGCACATGAGCAGGCAGCTTACGGGAAGAAACTCAAATGGCCAATGAAACTATGAAAAGATCCTAAACCTCACTCAGAAGTGAGATAAGCAAGTGAAAACAAAGAGAAAACATTTTTACCGTGTCAGATTGGCAAAAATGTTAAAACTTGGTGAATTTACAGTACTGGGGGAGGGTGGGAGTATGGGAAAGATACAACCTTGGTTTAAAAAAAAAAAAGTGACCTTTCTGGAGTACAATTGGTGATGTTTATCAAAATTTAATATGCATTTACCTCCGATGTAGCAATCCTACTAATAGGAATTTAACCTGCAGGTATGTCAGTTAGATGTTTACACAAAAGTATTTACAGAAAGGCAGACTGCAATAGATCCAATTGCTAAATACTCCTCACCCCCAAAACCTGACAAGTAATGCAAAGGTGAAATCAATTATTGTACATCCATATAATGAAATATGGTACCATCATTAGAGTTAATAAAGAAGATTTATATGTACTGATGGAAAAAAAATCTCTAAAATGTATTAGGGGAAGTACCCCCCCAAAAAAGCTATAGAACAATATGTATATTAATCCTTTTATTAAAAAATGTAAAAAGCAGAGAGCCAAATGTGTATGTGCCAAAAATATTTTTTCCTGAAAAAAAATCACAAGAAATGTAATAATAGTTAACATCTTTTTCTGTACCTTTTGATATCATTTGTATACTAACCACATACATGCATTGTTTTTATTTATTTTCAATGTTGTCATGGTTACCAGAGTGTAATATTATGGACAATTATCTTCTCTCTTTACGCTCTGTTTATCAACAAAATCTAATTTAAAAAATAAAACCAGACACTTTAAAGCATTTATCATAAACCTTAATATCAGAAACACAAAAAATATATTTAATGAGTTGGCTTTTTAGGAGAGTTCTAAGGAAGAAAAACACAACAAAATATAGTAAGAGATGAAGTAGAGAAAAAGAAGGCAATGCAGACGGAGACGGATTGAGTATCAACCTGGGTTCAAGGACAAGGCTGATATTTCTCCCTTTCTAATGTTTTAAACAAAATGATAAATTATGCATTGCATGGTGTTATAGAGCAAGAAGCCACAATGAAATCTAGTAGTTCAAAGCTGTGGAATGTGGAAAACAACCTAGAGAAAAAATCTTTAAAAAGCCTTTCTGGAAGAACAACTATCCCAATTCTTGAGGAAGCAGTAAAGAAATGTACTCACAAACGAAATAAAAAACCTACCTTGTACCAATAAAAACATAACCCTAGAATGTATTATGAAATCTTTGGCAAATATTTATAAAGCCTAAGAGATAAAACCCAAAATGAATTATTTCATACGCAACTATAATTCTAGGTTGTGCAACCTATCTTCACAGGCATTAAACAAAAGCTTGGAATGTCATCTAGTTGAATGTCATTTCATAAATGTGGCTCCAATTCCTGATTATCCATATATTTATCCAAAGTTTAAAAAGCAAACAATAAAAAAAGAAAACTAAGAAATCTAACCCTTAACAGACCCTTAGTGATGAGTCACAATACGAAATAAAACCACAAAGCATTAATAGTCTGAGGAAAATGATGATGTACCACTGGGGAAAGCCCACTCAAATATGTATATGTCATATACAATTATCTAGTTGAACAAAAGAAAAACAAAGGCTCTGAGAAGAAGGGTGGACTTTTTTCCTCCTTGTATCGGCTTTCAGTTTACTGCCTCTCAGCCACAAATTCACCCTTTACTGCCTGATCTGCAAAAATGGGTCTGGGCCCTTTAAGTATTTTTCCATTTGCTAGCTGGCATGAGGTTTGTTACGTTTTGTCAACAGAAGATGCTGGGGAGACATTGCAGGAGGAAGGAGTTCTGCTTCCTCATTCTGGAGTCATCACCCAGCAGGCTCCTGCTGTATGTACAGCTTCTCTAGCACCTGTCCCTAAGAGTTTTGTACTAGAGTGCCACCAGTTAGATATCACTTCATGAACAGCTTTCCCCAGCACACTGAAGGATGGATTCTCAGCAAGTTCTAGAAGGTAGGTTTTCAGTAAGTTCTACTGGTGTGCCACTACAACAACTTCTCTGCCATGCAGTGACCCAAGGCCACGTCCCCTCCAATGAGGTTTGGATAGAGGTCTGGATCTCAGCTCTCAGAGGGGTTGGCGCATGGTCTCTTCCTTGGGTCCTCTATATCTCAGCCCTAAAGGTGGTGGTTGCTCCTTATATTTCTATATTCTATTTCTATAGTTCTATATTCTCTTTCCATAATTCTATATTCTTTCTCAATTCTACAGAATTGTTTACTTATTATCATTGTCCAACCCCTTGTTATAGCTAATGATTCTTAACATTAAACTTTCCCTGTACAAACTACTATGTGGTTTCTGCCTCCAGTGAACTAATGGATACAACCCCTTTACCTACAAGCATTCCTGGGGTAGGCCCCCCTGGCAACGTGTAAAAGAAAGAGCACGAATTTGCATTTTTTGCATTCTGTCCCTAGCTACATGGCCTCTCTTGATTTGCTAAGTGATGTATAAAAATGTGCCAATAAAAACCTGGTGAGGATGTGCTTAATTCTCTGCACACCTGAAGGAGAAATGCAGAAGCTGCCAGAAGCACTTCTCACCTTACTCCCTTTTGCATCTCCTTTGTGGCATCAGCTCCTATCTGCCCCTGAGTTCTAATAACAGCCTCCTCCAATTGTCCCTTCAACCTGGGGTTGGTAATGACTTCCTGCAGTTGCTTACCTCTTGGTTTCTTCAATATGCCCTGATTGGCATTATGCTTCCACCTGTGGAAGTAACTTCACTAAATTCCCTTTGATGTAAATATAAGTGGCTTTTTTTCCCTGCTTAGGCCCTGACTTACCAGTTATAACAGAGTGGTTGCACATACATGTGCTGAAGATTCACTGTGTCTACTCCGGAAAGCCATCATGCTCTGCTAAGATCCAAATTTTAAACTTGTGGAAACCTAAAACAATATACTTTCATTTGGCCTAAAAGAGCCAGAGTTAAACTCCTGAAATGTTTTGATTTATACAGGACTTCCTCAGAAATGGATCCAACACTGTTAATAACTATTTTCTTTAAGGCTGAACTTTGGCTGAATCATCTGCAAATTTTTATCTATATATGGAAAACTTCACTTAAAAAAGTGGCTCCCCTTATTTAGCCAGTGTATATCACACAGTGCTGCCCAACAGAACTTTCTGAGACAATGGAAATGTTCTGTACCTGTTGTACTCAATACTGTAGCCACCAGTCACATACAGCTATTGAACACTGGAAATGCGCTGAAGAAATAAGATTTTTAACTTCAATTAATTTAAATATCTGCATGTGGCTAGTGGCTATCGTATTGGACATCAAAGGTCAAGCATATGGTCGTCTCTATTGGGAGAAGGACTTCCGCTGCCAGTGATGTTCTTGTGTACTTTGGCAGGGAACAGGCAGGTATAGAAAGAAGCAATGTAGAAGTGTTAGCCCCTTCATTCTGTTCACGGCTTAAACATATTATAACAACCCCTAGCCTACCTGACCCCACCCACCTACAAACATGGACACATAACTTATTCAGATAATTTTGATAACAAATTCTTAGAGAATAAAACTCACCTGAACACAATAGTAGCATGAGAATGAAGGGGTTTGAGGGAAATTCTGGTGGTTGAAGAGAAGTGTTAGACTAGAGTCCAGACCCAGCAAAGGGAGACAACTCTCTTTGGAAAGAGATAACGTTAGAATTCTTGCTTTGTTTTTTTTTCCCCTTTTTGTTGATATATAATATTTTACATATTTATGGGGTACATGTGATATTTCATTACATGCACAGAGTGTGTAATGATTAAGTCAAGGTATCTGGGGTACCCATCACCTCAAGTATTTATCATTTCTGTGTATTGAGAACACTTCAAGTCCTCTCTTCTAGCTGTTCTGAAATATACATTATTGTTAACTATGGTCACCCTACTCTGCTATCAAACACTAGAACTTCTATCAAACTATATGTGTATGTGTTTCCTATTCTTCAACCCAGTTGGAATGATCCCCTGTTTATTTCCTATTGAACTAACCCAGCCCATTCCTTACTCTTTTTCCAAGAGGATTCCCAGTCTTACTGGGACTATATGGTTTTCATATCACACCTATCCTGGCAATGCTGAAATTGTAAAAGACATTCACTTTGATATAGACTGATGATAACTAGTTTCTGGGTTGGAACATTTAATTTCACATCTCTGACCTTTACATAGACATAATCAAAATATATTAAATTAGGTTCCCCATTCTCCTGAGAAATTTGCTTCTAAAAGTAAGCGCTAAGGATTAACAGTAGGAAACTGCTGTAGGAAACTATTTCAGTGTATCAGTGGGACTATAGGAATATTAAAAAGGATAATCATAAATGAAGGAACTTTAAAAGTACCCCAGCTTCTGGAACCCAATGCCCAAGAAACTATATACTGCCTACTATCCTGAGAACCAAAGTATACTTCACGAGTCCACAAGTATTTTAGCAACGCAAAACCACACTGAAAAATTTTGTGACATTTTGGCTATGAACTGCTTTGACTAGGGATTTCTATAGTTGTTTGGTAATTTGTTGAATTTAAATGAGAGTTACAGGACATACTAACAAAGTCAGAATTAGTTTACCTTGTAATTGTAACTCTTAACAACATACTCTAGTTTGCTTTACTCATGTTTACATGAGTCACTTGAAGAACAGAACACATTTCCACTGTGAATAAGCACTCAGTGATACTCATTTTTCTTCTCAACATTTCCTAAACTGCAAAAAAAGATAATGGTACTGTGATGATCATCACACTCTAGTGCTGCAAGTCGCACAAAAAAGGGCACTCACAGTGAAGACATGCAACCCTTGGGAAGCCAGCTGGCCCTTGGAGTGCAGTATCATCTTGGCGACTCAGCACAGTCCAAGGCTGGCCCTTCCTTGATCTTGCACATTCATAAATATAATGACCAGGAAAGGGCTCATGCTAACCACACTCATGGTGACATTAAAGTAAAGATACCAGATTAATACCTTATTGCGAAAAATATTAATATAAACTATAATGTAAACTGGATGCTGGTATCTGCTCTTCAGTGTGTCTCTGAAAAGCATAACCACATGAGGAGACCAAATTACAATCAGGAGGGTGCACAGTGGGCACGGAATGGAAATATGTTCCGTGGCTGCCTGTGTGGCCTGACACCGTGTACTGTGAGGGTAAGGCAGGCTCAGCCACACTCACTAATGAGGGCAAGACAGCTCTCTGAGTCAGACGTGGAACCCAGGCAGTCTGATTCCAAAAGCCCACAGACAGCCCCAGCCCCACCATGGGGGAAGATCTACACGGCGACCTGTTAACGCTTCTCTGCACACAGACCAGTTTGGCCTCTCAATCTAAGTCTTCCATCCCAGTCTCCAAGTTCTACTTCTCTAAATTCCTCTTCAAACAAATTGTCCTTCAGAGTAACACATTACTGCCTTTAACCAAGTTATAATTCTGCCCTGAAAGCCATTTAATCTCTTTGCTTACTTTGTATCTTTGCTGTGATCCATTCATTACTGGTTTGTTTTACAGTTTCTTTTACAGTCAGGTTTTTCTTTCCAAATTCAGAAGAGGGGAAGTGGTCTGTGGACTCTCATGTATGGTACACACACCATACCTGTAGTAGCAGCCAATAATAATTCCGGTGAAATGAAGGCTTTAGGAATTTCAAGGAAGAGGGAGGGACCTCTTTAAAAAAAAAAAAAAAAAAAAACAGAACTACACCATACCTGTATTTAAAGAATTCATTAAATGCCAACCTTAAACTCTAAAAAATGCAAGCTAACAGACCTATGACATGGGTAGTGAGGCACACTGTTCCACTCTACCCTGACTTAAATCTCTTTGTTTCTTCTATGGCTAGCACATTTTTGGGCCTTTTGGTGAGACCCTTAAACATCAAAATGCAAAGAAATCCATCTTTACACCTGTTGACTCAGCACAAGTCTGACCTTTACATAGACATAATCAAAATTGGAATTTTGGTACCAAATACTGTAGAATTACAACAAATTGATGTCCAGGAGCCTTGCAAATACATAATTAGCCTTCAAACATTTTCCACAACACTTCCAGCAGTACGTGGTAATTTCTAGCCTCATCTACATCTAAGAAATCAAAGTGATGGAATACACCTAAAGTGGAGAAATCATCCATCAGGTCTCAAGAGTTGTGGTCACTGATACCGTCTAAAATTGTAATTTGCCTAGTCTTTCATTTATTTATTATTAAGCTGACTTTCAGCTTGGCTTGAACATCAAAGTCCTGGCTTCTGACCCCGTGTAGGTATTCAGTATTGTGTAACCAGTTCAGGATTCTGTTAGAATCACTAAGATTCTGCCATCACTGCTTACCCAGCAACTCAGGGGCAGCTTAAGGCCATGAGGGTCTGTCTGGAACACCACCACCTATTTCTGTACAATCAGGAGAGTTAAGCAAGCTCAAAGGTTAGCTTAATGAAGGCCTCCAAGCATGAACGGGGCTTAGTCTGTGTCATAAATCTCCCAGGAGTGTGTTTTTATCCCCAAGCCCTTCCCATTCTACATGCCACTTACCCTGCGGCTGCTGTACTTCCCCTTGGGCAGCCACCACTCTCCTGGGGTGAGCCAGCTGTGAACTCTCCCCACTGCTCCAAGAGGAGGGATTTCCTTCCAGACACCCACAGAGAGGCAAGCTGCTGGGGGCAGAGGGTACTAACACTTGCTCCACTTGAGAGTTCAAGTCTCACGCTCATGTGAGGCTTACATAATTCAGTTCCAATGCAGTAGGGACCTTGAGAAAGAAAAGTAAGAGCAAACTCTTTCAAAAAATCACTAACTTCAATTCTCCAACCTGAATAAGAACCTTTTCCTAAGCCACAGAACTTTTCATTGCTGGGCCTCTTATTGGTAGCCCACCCCCCGGAAAATTAACAGAACTGCAACACATTCTGCCTTTACAAGGTGGACAGCAGGTGGATACTCTGAAATCTTCCCACCCAACCCCTATTACACACAAAAAGTCACACCTTTAAGCCAAATACTGTCAACTGCTCTTAGGGATCAGCTACTCTAGGTTGCTATAAAGGCAGGAAAATGGTGGGGCACGTGAGTGGTCTCCAGACTCCTAGTTCCACAACTAGGCTGATACACAAGCGGAGGTGACAGAAGGAATGATTGCATGAAAGCTTTATCTTTTGCGGGGAGGCTGAGAGGAGGGTACAGGAAATCACTAAGACAACAAAACTGACACATTTGCACATACATTGGCTGGGTACGTTGCTTACATCTTAAAACCCTGGAAAATATATTTAAGAAATCATAATATCAAGAATAAGATGAAAAAACAGAATTATACTGCTTAACAAACATTACAAGTTTTTTTTTTTTTTTTTTTTTTTGAGACAGAGTCTCGCTTTGTTGCCCAGGCTAGAGTGAGTGCCGTGGCGTCCTCCTAGCTCACAGCAACCTCAAACTCCTGGGCTCAAGCAATCCTACTGCCTCAGTCTCCCGAGTAGCTGGGACTACAGGCATGTGCCACCATGCCCGGCTAATTTTTTTCTATATATTTTTAGTTGGCCAGATAATTTCTTTCTATTTTTAGTAGAGACGGGGTCTTGCTCTTGCTCAGGCTGGTCTCGAACTCCTGAGCTCAAAGGATCCGCCCGCCTCGGACTCCCAAGTGCTAGGATTACAGGCGTGAGCCACCGCGCCCAGCCCATTACAAGTTTTTACAGTGGAGCAGTTCACAAACACAAAAGTTACATTCTTGGCTAATTCCAGACTGATGTGAAATAGCTGACCAGACTCTTGTTTCCCATGCAACTTATTCCCTCTCCCTACCAGGTACTTCTCACCTTAGGGCCAAAGTGACACCTCCAGAGACATTTACCTCCCCTAAGATTTTATCTCCTCTGGAAGGTAAGAACCCTTTTGCTTTTCATCTTTTAACTATTAAAAATCTAATTTCCTTATCTACCCTCTTTCCAAATCTTACATTTTAATAAGTGCCACTGAATTCTACTACTCAAAGTAATGTAAATTTCAAAAAACAGTAGTTATAATTTACTACTGTGCCCAAGGACTGTGCTACATAATTTACACGTATATCCTATTTATTCCTCTAAACCCTATGAGATAGAGATCTGGTTTTCACAGATAAAGAAACTTGCCCCAAATCACACAGCTGGTTAAACGGGTAGGTCTGAGATTCAAGCCAAGGTTTATCTGACTCCCAAAGCACTATAATATATTCCTCCAGGAAATGGAGCAAGTGACACTTTACTGTGCTGCCGAGGACAGAATATGTACACTGTATACACCTGCAGATTTCAGAATACATTACTCTCAAAGGCCCTTTCATAAACATAACTCTTAAAGCTACTTGGTGATACCTGTTAAAACAAAGGTAAGTATTCAAATTTCACAAATAGAAGGGTTTCTCAACACTACTGACATTCTGGACAGGATAATTCTTTGTTGTGAGGGGCTGCCCTGTGCACTGTAGAATTTTCAGCAGTAGCACATCTCTGCACACCCAGCTATGACAATTAAAAATATGTCCAGATATTGCCAAATGTCCCTTGGGGGGCTAAAATTGCACCCTGTAAAGAACCACTGAGTTAAGCTAATTGCCCAAGAGTACACAACTGGTTAAAGACTGAACTGATTCCAGGAAAGCACTCTCCTAAATCCTAATTTAGTGGAGATTTCTCTTGTACCAAGCTACAGCTCCTTAACAGAAAGCATTTATTAAACTGGATGAAATGTACAGAATTCAGAATGTGACCATCTGTATTTCACCACACTGGCAGTACCAAATAAGTACTGTCTCTCAGTTTTTACATTAAGGTAAAAATGCCCAGTGTCTTCAAACCACTGTTCAAATAATAGTTTCTAGACCCTCTCTCCAACATCTGATTACCCCATTCAGGATACATGTTTTAACACAAACCCGGAAATGTGCACAATGCTGCCTCAAGTAGTAGCAGTAAAAGTAGCAGCAACAAGATTAACAGCTATTGTATATTATTTACTGTCAGATTCTGCTTTAAGAACTTCACATGGATTATCTAATTTAATCCTTCAACATCTTCAACTGCCCTATGAGGTATTATTATCTGCATTTTATAAATGAAGAAACTGAGGCACAAAGAGCTCAAATAACTTGCCTGGGGGTCTGCCTCCAGAATCCCTGTTCCTAACCACTATCTACAGTGCTTCAAAGAACTGCAGGACCATCATCTCCTTGGTTCTAAATACTCTGTCTCTAGTAATGTGCGAGTGTTTTTCCCTCAGCTAAATCAAGTGCCCTCATCAAGGCACACTGCTGGCATTGTGCTCAAGTCTGACATCACTCTACTGATCAACCTTTGGCTACAAGGCACAAGCCCACTTATCGATACTACTGTGCAGCCCACATTGTTCCATCTTGACGAAAAAAAACACACATAGCCCACTCTTTGTTAAATGTTTGCTGAAGCAGACATGTCATATATATGGCAATGCACTGATATACTTGTCCAATTAATGTTATCAAAAAATAAGGTTAACTGGACATGAGTGATCCTTAGCAAACATATGTTAGATACTGATTATCGTCACTTTTTTTTTCTAAGTGATTCCGGTAATTCTTTTCAAAAATGTGATTTACAATTCTGCTAGATGCCGCTGTAAGTCTGAATCTAAAGTTTTCAGAATTGATCGTCTCTCCATTTTTGAAAATCAAGTCTTATGGCATGCTTTCCCCATCTCCCTGATTTTTTCAAGATTACTCCCAAGTGGTTAGATCACCACAGTGGCATGCTCTTTCAACACCCTCAAGAACAAGTCACCTAAAGCAGCTAGGAGTTAGAGAGGTCTAAGGAAGTGGTCAAGGTGTCCTTTCTTGGCCTAGGAAAGTGGATGGGTGTTTTGTGAAAAATAGATGGTGAGGGTGATGCATTGGGGGTCTGAGTAATACCCAGTCCTAGAATAGATGCTGTAGTCCATGGTCCAAGAAGACGGCACTGTCCTCTTGTACTAAGACATGCCAACAGATGCTCTAGCCGATGGACTCTCAGAACTGGCTGCCCCATCAGACACACTGAGACTTGCCCACTTCTAAACGAGTCAAGTTTTGGTGCTCACAGAGTGTGCCTTTATGAACTTACCATTCTCAACAAACAGGTTCAACACCAATCTAGGTGCTAACATAAATTTAAAAACATTTTACTTAGCACGTAAAATACTGCAGGTATGCACTCATACACAGACTGTTCAACTGCTAGGAATCGACAGATCCAGCTCCTGGTTCCACAATTAGAGAAAGCCTGAGTTGCACTTTGTGAGGAGCAGGAAGAATATGCATGCACAGAACAAACAGGGCTTCCACAAAAAAGTAGGAGAAAACCACCAAGGATCAGCAACTCTAAGGCAGCCACGTGTATTAATTAACAGGTTCACCAAGAGTAAGGCTCCCTCAGTTAATATTGGAAAACCACATGCTTCCAGAGTAAATGCATCATTCCTTTAACTTTGATATTTTGGCACTGGGGCATTGAGGAGCTTTCAAATCTCTTAAAAATATGCTTTGAACCAAGAACCTCCTCTGGATCATTTCACACAGAAAAATCAGAACTATTTTAGGAGCAATTGGAGCCACAGGGGAAAAATAAGAAACCTTAAATGCTGATTTCTAACATAAACTACATTAACTAGCTGTGAAATTTGGAGGTTATATAACCTTACTGAGCCTGTTTCTTCAACTATAAAACAGGGACAATAACACCTCCACCTCTTGGCACAACTGTGAATATTAAGTGAAGTAATTCATGCAAAGCATCTCAGTATCTGATAAAAGGAGATCCTTAAATATTTAGCTTTATTAAAACTATTAGGTGAAACTAATAAAAATCCAAATTTAATTATCCCGTTAGATTTTAAACATCTTAGAGATTTAATAAAATATTTTCCCATTCTCACCACCTGAGGGGGCTTTTCCAAGGCCCCAGTGGACTTAGGCCATTTTCTGCCAACATCATACTGTTTCCTTCACACAGAGGCATTTGATCAGGTAAACACAAAGCAACTGAGCTTAACAATGAGCCTATGAACCTGAAAACGGTGTAAATAGGCACTCATAGGGTAACCTAAACTTTCCAAAAAATTATTTTAATTATTTCATTCAGAAGTGATTTCTTTGCAGAGAAGTTTCCTTCAGAGACCCAAAAAAAGTCAGCTGCAAAGAAGTTTTTTTACTCTATTACAGTCTAATGATTGCATCACAGTCTGTATCTTCGCATAAGTGTAATGATACTATTCATAACTTCATAATTCAGTTTACAATTTTTCCCACCATCCTTTATCCTACTGGGCCATCCTGAGCCTGCCTTTCCAGTACACAAGCAGTGTTTCTGACTGGGATAACTTCGGTTGCAGTGTGTAAGTCCTTAGTAATCATAAGATTCTGCTTTCCCTGTCCCCCACCTTCCCCAACCTCTTGCAAGAAAATATGTTACTTGCACCATACAAATGAACTTGCTGATTAATTTCTTTCATAGCAAATCAGACTTAAGAAGCTCACTGAGTTTATCTTTACATAAATTTAAAAGTTGTAACTCAACTGAATTAAAAATGGAATGATTATTTGTAGCATTCAGGGGAACAGAACATGGGTCTCCAGATTCCTACTTTGGTACAAGTAACAATTAATTACACAGAGCAAAAACAAATAGGAAAAAGAAAGAAACAAATGCCACGCATTCTTCCCCGTGTATTTATTTCCACTCATTCCACAAGAGCAATTACCTGGCCACACTAAATAGAAAGCATAGCTATGGAGTAAACATGCTCACTCCAAAACACGGGAGCACGTGCTTCCTCCTGGCACTTCATACAGAACTCACTCACCAGCTAGCTTCCAACCTGCCAAGGGAGTTGGCAGAAGGACGGTTTTGTACAGGGACTGGAGTTTGACAAAGCAAGTACTTCCCGAAAACTTAGTAACCAAAGTGCAAATGCAATCCCATTCTTTCAAAAAACCCCACGAGGAAAGCTTTATATCCCCAAACACAAACCACCCCTGAGCCCTGGCTCTCAGACCACATTAGCTAGGTTAGCATCACACAACATTTAGGGCATTTGCGGGTTCAGCCTACTTAGATCCTGACGCACTGTTTCAGCAACTGCACCGAGCGTTCTCAGGTGTAAATAGCTATTGCCTACTTTGTCCTTAAAGCGGGATCCAGTAAAAACTAAGCTTCCCTTTACTTCACCATACTAGAGGAAATAACACTGACTGCGATGCTGGGTGTTTTCTAGAAGGCGCGAATGGTTGTTTCTTCCCTGTTCTTAATCGGGTCCCACCGTCTGTGAGAGCCTTTAATGAACGCATCCCAGAAAGAGCAACACTTACAGTCTCTTCTTCCCAGAGGCAGCGTCTCCTGGAAAGTTCTCGGAGCACCAAGTTTTCGCAGGGCCACGGCGCGCTCAGGGAGCGCGCTGAGCGCGCGTCTGCCCGGGCGCGGGCGGAAAGGCGAACGCGGGGAGCTGCGCGCCGACCCCGGCCCGGATCCTGCGGGGCGGCCGCGCCTCGGCTGGCCCCGCCGCCCGTCTCCCGGCCTGCCCGGCCCGCCTGCAAGCACCGCGGCGCTGCGGAGCCCGGCCCCGGCCCCGGCGGGCAGGCGGACGCGCCGATCCTCTCCCGGGGTCCGCGGCGAGCTGGGACGTCCAGCCCAACCTCCGAGGCTCCAGCAGCGAGAGCGGCGGGCGTGGCCGGGCAGCAGAGGGTTTTTGGAATGCAGGGTGTGGCCCTCTACCAGGGCAAAAAAGAAATGAGTCAGCCCGTTCAATCCTAACCAATAAGCATGTTCACTGTCGGTTAAGGCGGAACTTGCCTTTCTTGATTTATACCAGGCTTAACAGCTTTTTTACAATCTTTTTTTTAATCCCTTAACAATGGCACTACTTCTAGAAAATGGTAGGTTGCCTTTTGAAAACACTTAAGAAATGCGTTTTGGATTAAGGATTAATCGTGATATGATAGATAATCAGTGAATATTCGTTAGCTTCTATTGGTAGAAGTTCTTGAGTTAAGCAGGGATTCTAGGTGCAAATAGCATGGGATCTGGTGTCAAAGCAAATTCAGATCTGACTTCTGACGCTATATATGACCCTGAGCAAGTTAATTATATGCAATGAGGGGGATAAAATGCCCACCTAACAGTTTGAGAACACATCACAACAGTCTCTCTTACCCGCGGTTTTGCTTGGGAGGTTTCAGTTACATCCCCCCCAACTGCAGTCCAAAATATTAAATGGAAAATTCCAGAAATAATTCTTAAGTTTTAAATTGCATAGCATTCTGAATATTGTTAAAATTGTTCTGTTATGTTGTTGTTAATCTCTTACTCTGCCTAATTTATAAATTAAACTTTATCACAGGTATGTATGTATAGGAAAAAACATAGTATACATAAAGGTTCAGTATGACCTGAAGTTTTGGGCATCCACTGAGGGTCTTGTAACATATCCCCAGAGGATGGGGGGGGGGGGTACTGTATATTACTGCATGTAATAATACATGCAAAGCATTTAGCACAGCCTTTGACATGAGAGGAGGCATTCAAAAAATGCTAAGCCTTATCCCTTTGAGTTCTCAATCAGAATCTCCAAAATTGTAGAAAACTGGTCATAGGTTTTAAAAATTCTTTTCTATGTTAAATATCCAAAGAATTTTAGGACTGAAATAGTTCTTTGATATTGTCTGGTGTAAGTCCCTTAAAGTGGTGAGAAACTTAAGAAGCTTTTTGGCTTAAGATTTTTGAATTTCCTATTCTTATTAGACAATAGAAATTTTATTGGTGGTAAGAAAATAAGGCTTAAATTGGAATGATTTCATTTAGGCCATAATTAAACCAATTTTTTAAAAAGTAAGAGTGATTTTGGAAATATTCTATCTGGGTCACTGTGCCTTAAACATTATTTTGGAACAAAAATATTTAAAAGAAACTACTTAGGAATTGGCAAATTATAGGAGCCTATAGAAGTGCTGAATCCTGAGGACCCATTAAGAAATGAGTCAGTTATTAGTGCCAACACAGAGTTTCTAGAGGAAGAAAAAAATTTTGACACAAATTAAACCTTATTTGCTTTTGGAGAAGATCTCCACAGTTTAACTTCCTTATATTTGCTTAGTCATTCCATAGGCCAAGATTTCTTCAAAATACTCGTTGGCCAAACATCTTAAGTGAGATCAAAGGCCTTTCCTAAAATGGTATTCTTTTCTCCAAAACAGCATGGGAGAGTGGCAAGAGAGCCAAGAGCTCCCTTCCTGGTCTCAGCTCTGCCACTAAGTGACCAGGTAAACTGCTTCATTCCTCTCTGAGGATCTCCAAGAGTGTTTCCAGTTGGGAGACTAAGCTGTGGTCAAAAAGGGTGGAAGTAACATAGGCCTATAGCCTAATGTTTGTCCTTAGCAACAAGCACACAACATGTGAAGTTGGGCTGTTTCCTAGATGACAAAGCTGATACACATCTCTCTAGACTCTCATATTCCTCATAAAGGTAATCTTATTCTAGACACTTTTAAGTTAAATTCTGGAATCATCCAAGTGCCCTCCTTCTCTCTTGACAATTCACGATCAATAGGTGTAATATGAAGGCGTCTTTTACATCTGGACTTTTTCCATTTCTGGTTCAGGCATTCATCTTCTCATGCCTGGGTCACTGAGGTTGAGTGTCTCCTGAATGAGGTTCCAGCTGGCAGGCCCCTCCCTCTGTGCCTTGCAACATACCAGCACTGTCATATGACAAATGTCAAAGTCTTGCATGCCATCAAATCCTAAACCTTTCCTCTCTCATCAATTAAATAATTACAATTTTATAGTAGAGATCAAAAGGAACACAATTTGCTTTATGGGAAACTTTGCTCAAACATTCATGTAAATTTAATGTGTATTTTTAAAAGCACTGATGTTCTATTTACAAAACTATTATTGGCTGGGCGTGGTAGCTCACGCCTGTAATCCTAGCACTCTGGGAGGCCGAGGCGGGCGGATCATTTGATCTCAGAAGTTCGAGACCAGCCTGAGCAACAGAGAGACGCCATCTCTACTAAAAAAATAGAAAGAAATTAGCTGGACAACTAAAATATATATATAAAGAAAAAAATTAGCCGGGCATGGTGGCACATGCCTATAGTCCCAGCTACTGGGGAGGCTGAGGCAGGAGGATTGCTTGAGCCCAGGAGTTTGAGGTTGCTGTGAGCTAGGCTGACACCACGGCACTCTAGTCTGGGCAACAGAGTGAGACTCTGTCTCAAAAAAAAAAAAAAAAAAAAAACAAAACTTATTATTACAATGAATTATACTGCTCCAACTGACAGTATGTCGACTGTTACACCAAGGACAGCAGCTCTTTTATGTAAGGCAACTACATAAAACCTATGCATATATGAGTAATTCAATAAACTTAACACTGCAATCTGAAAAATACAATTGTGTTTGTGTGTGTAGACATATATAGATACTTTGAGATAATGTGACAGAGGAAGGGAAAAGGCAGCACATACAGGAAAAAGAGATGATCTAGCTTACTCCTATTGTTTAGAATCTGGCCAAGCTTAAAATTCAGAGTAGATGCCTTCCCAAGGAGAAGGAAGGCTTCATAAGTATGTTCAGCTGCAATCATAAAGCACTTAAAAGATGTTTCCAAGAGTCTTTATGCTTCAGAAACAACAAGGATACCATTACCAATATGGTGAGAACATTCTCCCAAGAGAAAAAGGATAATTATTTAGGGAATAAACAATTTTGTTGCCTAAAATTAAAATGCAAAGTACAAGGACTCTTAATATACAGTTACCCCCCAAAAGTGATGACCCCACAGGCCCAGTGTTCAGATTAATTTAAAGGTTGGCCTCCACCTCTCGAACCCCCATCTTTAAAAAGCCTCAGCCAAATAACCCATGTTGTTCCCCTAAAACAGCAGCCCCCAACCTTTTTGGTACCAGGGACCAGTTTCTTGGAAGACAATTTTTCCACGGACTGGGCTGGGTAGAGGGAGTTCTGTGGCCCGATCCCTAACAGGCCACATATAGGTACTAGTCCGCAGCCCAGGGGTTGGGGACCGCAGCCCTGGAGCAATAGGCATTTTACCATCTCTACACCGAGAGATAGTGAGTGCTTATAATTGTATGTTGTCTTGGCATCCATTTTTAAATATGTTAAACTTTCTCATACCAGAAGCAAGGCTTGGCTACCCTTGACACAGTTTCCAATACTGTACACCCCACCTGAATGGCTCCAGCTGGTGGCCAGAGTTAAAACGTAGAGGCGTCTCACCCCCACCTGCCCAGCAGGCTTGGCTCCTCACTTTCCTACCACATCCTTTAAATAGACCGTTCAAACATTTGCCTGCAAATGTAAAGTGACTACCTCTAAGTCACAGTGTGACCTCCTGGAACTAGTATCTGTTTGCTTTAAACCCACCAATTAAAGCTCCCCGTGGGAAACCTGTTTGGATAAAACTCTGGAGCCAATAAAGGCGCTGGCCATGGTTCCATTCTCTCTCTACCTGTGCTCCCTAGCCTACGAAGGGGAGGGAGTGGATTGGGGCCTCAGGTGTGCTGTGTACCCCCTTCCAGGATCTGTAAGTACTAAAAATTCTTAAACTTTTACATTGTGCTTGTGTCACTGAAGTTGTGCCCACGATCCCAACCCTGATGGAGAGGCTGCCCCAAGGAACCCATGCAGGAGGATCCCCTTGAGTCCAGGCCTCTCAGCGGCTGGTAGTGACCAGCTAAGTTGATAGAGTTTCATTCAAAGCACTAAGCCCACACCATGCCCTCTGTCTGATGACCTGCTCTCTTTCTTTTTACTATTTATCCCATTTGAGACCCACTCAAACCTTTCCTTCTCCTGGAACCCCACACACTGGCCAAAGCCCTGGGGATCTCTCCTCTCCCCCAAATGCCTACAGACCTTATTCTTTACACCTCCATTTCAGTTTCTTTCATTTCATAGCATCCTAGCGTCTTCCTTCTTTTTGAGATCCCTGACCTTTCTCTGTTACCAGATAATAAAAGTCCATCTGAAGCAGGGATTGTGTTTCAGAGGCTTTGTGTTCCCTAGGGCTTAGCTGATTCTGAATAAATAGCCATTGTTGTTGATATAATGATGCTTAAGTTATATAACAGCCACAAAGGAGAAAGGGAAACTTTCCCTTTGACTGCTGACACATCAAGAATAAACAAATACTATGGCTGTTCGAACCAGTTGGCAGGCAAAACCCAAGCAGCAGATGCGTTTCTTTGCTCCTTATGACATGTTCCAACAATGCAGAATGCTACCGAGACGGCAAATCTCATGTTTCCTAGAAGGAAGTGGAGTTTACAAAACAGTGTCGTCACATAAAATCTCAGTTCTCCAAACACTAACCCACTGAAGGGAACAGAGGCAATAAGCCATTCTTCCCTTTCAAGTAAGGAGCACATACACACATATTTGATAATCTTACAAAAGTACCAATTCCTCCTTAAATATAAACATCTCTCTCAATGTATGTGTTATAGCCACAAACATCTATCTATTTACCTAAAAGTGCTCCTAACCATAAATATTTCTTCAAGACAATTTATAACTCCTAGAACCATCATAGGTACACATTTGTTATATGACATTTTCATTATATGGCATCGCAGGTATATAAAAGTTATATGATGTTTGCATTAGAGCAAGCCTTTGTCAAAAGAGTCATTAACACACCCACACGCACAAGTAAACTTTGATAAGTTTCAACATTTTTCTGCTTTCATGACAGATGGGAATAAACACTACCACTGTTCTCAAAAAGCTATGTCATAAATCAGTTATCCTACTATGCAATTAAATACTTCACTATAATTGCCCATGGCAAAGGCATTGATTTGCTAAATAAATATTCCAAGTATAAACAACCAAATGAATTAGTCAGCATTGTTTAACTTGCAGGTAACAGAAAGGGCACTTGAAGCAGCAAAGGCAAACGCAAGGGGAGACACACTGACTCTAAATAAGCCAGCAACAGAAAAGCCATAGAAGTAGCTGGGCTTTGGGATCAACTCAAAATAAACTGCACCAAGATGACATCTTTGCTTCTATAGGTTGAATCTGTCCTCCATTCCCGAAGCCTGCCTTTTTCCCCTTCACTCCCAGATTTGCACTAAGAGGGACTATTTCTCTTTTCATAGAATTTTAAAAACTCTCGAGACAGTTTTTCTAAGCTGGGTCATGCACCCACAACTGGCTGGTCTGCACTAGGACCACCTAGTTGGACTGGTGGGAAGAGTCGTTAAATCCTCCAGAGGAAGGTGGTTTAACTTCTCAGAAATGGGAAGAAGGGCTCATATGTCTGCCCAAAAAACATTACTGTCAAGGAATTCTATTTTATACCTAATGTGGAAGCTTATCCAAGCAGTCTTCAACCTGGTAATAAATTATATTCTACAAGTTCACTTCTAGAGTCAAAAGTCAGTGAACTCCAATGTGACACTGGGAGTGCATTTCACTTGAGACAACATGTCAGAGCCAGCTTCCCAGCCATGTCTGACCCCAAAGCTGGGACTATTGTGTCTAACACTCAGAGCAGCCATACGGGGGTAGGCTTGCAGATGAGGAGACTGAATGTTTTAGACTCTGTGTAAATACTTAAAAAGAGAAGTGACTAGCGGGCACTCACAGTCACTAGCCAGACTCTTTAACTTTCTGTTTCTTAAAAGAAGGTTCTTCTCTATGGCTGAAGAAAAGAAAACATTTCTCTAGGTAGGCTTTAAACTACCTTACACTTGTACTTACATGAAGATCATCTGAAAATCAAGGATTTATAAATAGTATCTTCATTAAAAAATTATTTTATCCTGTTAAAAAAAAAATTACTACCTATATTAAAATACCTGTGTAAAGTGTTTTAAGAGAAAATTACAATTAAAAAAAAAACACTGACACTAATGTGACTCAGATCTGCCAGTATAAACAATGGACACATTTACCAGCATTAACTGTTTCATAGCTTTAAAAAAATTTGGTTATGTAGTATTTAATATATACAAGTGAATACACTGAACATATTTGTCATGAAGCATAATGTTACAATCAACACACATGAACCCCCCACCTACCCTAAGAAGCAGACCACATCCATAAAACACGGCAGCTGTCTGGGGGCTGCTTCCCCCAGCTGCCTGACGCTGACAACCACTTCTTTCTGTGCATGTTGACAAAACGTTTGAAAGCCCCTGGTCCAAGATAAGGCTTTAATAATAAATTACCCCTGTGCCTTTTGACATTAAAGCAGACTAATGGCCAAAGGTAAATCAGATAGAAAATAGCAGAATTCAGCCATGAAGGAAAAGGAACAGCTAAATCAATTATACACTGGCTTAACATGGAAACTACCAGTCAGACGGACCTCTGTGAACTCTTGGTTTCACTTCATAGCCCAAAGCCAGGACTAGTCACTAGGAACATGAAACTAAGTTGGATCTTCTTGACACAGGTCAGGTCATTAGACACAGGGCCCGAAATTATGAGAGGTCAACTCCAAATTATTCCAAATTGCAGTAAGGTATTACTAAGCCTTAGGAAAACCGGTTTTCCTAGGACAGAGTCTTAAACACATTAGACACCATAAAAAGCAAAAGGAAAGAAGCGTCTCAATGAGCAACACTGAACTGCATTTCACACACTGTGGAGAAGAGAACCAATAACTTGAGGGGAAAAAGTAATCAAATCAAACAATCAATAATTTACTTAACTTTGTTGTAATAGTGTGTTAAACAATTTATATGACAGAAGAAAAATTAATACATCTCCCTTCAAGGCTTGAGGATAAACAAAAATAATAAACAAAAAAAAAAAAAAAAGAAAAAAAAAACGAAAAATTAATACATCATCTGTGAAATTAAAGAACTTAACAATGTATGTCAAAGAAAGGACATATACCCTAAACTGGTAAATAAGGCAGTATAAACTGAAAACTAAAAATTGAGAACACAGTAGTCTAGTATGTAGCATAAATTAAATGGCATGGTAAATACATGCTATGGAAGGCAGGGAAAGGAAAGGTAAGCTGAACAGGAAGCAATGGCACTAAAAGAGCATCCTATGTTGACGTACGACATAGTGGGGACACAGATGAACACAGTTCATTGATGATCAAAGCGGCGCTCTCCTCTAGCACCCAACACTGTCTGCCCTGTTTGACAGCTATTGGATACACAGCCTCTGCGCCACACTCAGATTTCTGAAGGCTGGATCCTGGGCTTGGGTTACTTTAAACCTCTAGAAGTCCAACCTTTGTTCTACAAATAATAAAGGGTCATCTTGGTGAACCCGAAATACCTATTTATTATAAATGCCTCATTTGAATTGGTAAACTCTGATGAAGGCTGACCTCATTAATGCAGGAGGAGGACTGCGGTGCAGCAATTGATAGGGAGTACCACCTCTCAGATAAAAAGGAAGCTCAGCTCTGTGTGCGCACCTATGTGCGTGTGTACATGTTAGGCCTGAAAGAGAGAGGGTGGTACATAAGGGGAGAAAAGGGGGCAAGTCAGTTTAGGCTAAATTATGCTGCAGAAACAAATCACCCCAAAATTTAGGGTCAGCAATGGAGAGAGGCTTATTTCCAGATTCCTGTTTGGCTCCTTGCAGGTGAGCTGTGGCTAGGCTCTGTGTCTTCTTTACCCAGGGACCAAGACAGAAGGGGCACCCTGCTAGGACACGCTCGTCTCATGGCAAAAAGAAGAGAGATGACAGAACCAGGCCATGCCTGTTAAAGTTTCTGCTCAGAAATGGCATATTATTGTCACATTTCACTGGCCAAAGAAAGTCCTACGGACAAGCCAGCCAGCCATATGGGATCAGAATTCAGTAGGGTGGGAAAGTATAATCCTCTCACAGGGCGGGAGTTACATGGATACATAGCATCCGCACCATGCTCTTACAGGGAGCAGCAAATGTTTTGACAATTAATATAAGCTACCACAAGGAGAATGGAAAATGGCGAAAGCAGAGCTTTCTTCCCTCCTGTAATGACAAAAGAAGGTGTCATGTTATAAAAAGCAGTCCCTCCATTTCTACAATACTTTATGCTGTTCTCAAAATCTTTCAGATACTGCCTCATTGTATCCTCACAATCATCCTACTGAAATTCCTGGGCTTGCCAAGGCCTCAGCAGTGCCTGAACTAGAACACCAAATCTGGTGCTCTCTCACCCACCTTAGGCAAGTCAACCATTGAGGACCTGACTTTGCCTGCAAAATGCAGATAATCCTAGACTCTTCCTAAGAAGGTTGTTGAGAGATTAAGTAAAACTATGTACAGACGCTCCTCAACTTTGGATGAGGTTGCATCTTGATAAACCCATCATAAATTGAAAATATCCTTAAGTTGAAAATGCATTTAATACACCTAACATACCAAACATCATAGCTTAGCCTAGACTACCTTAAACATGCTCAGAACACTTACATTAGCCTACAGTTGGGTAAATCATCTAACACAAACACTATTTTTTACTAAAGTGTTGAATATCTCATGTAATTTATTGACTATCCTACTGAAAGTGAAAAACAATGGTTGTATGGGTACTCGAAGGACAGTTTCTACTGAATACATATCACTTCTGCACCACTGTAAAGTTGAAAAATCTTAAGTTGCACCATAAGTCAGGGACCATCTGCATTTAAAACACATAAACACAAACAAGTATAGCTGTGTGCCATACGTAACAATGTATCGGTCGACAATCTGCCGCATATATGACAGATTGTTGTCCCATCAAGATTACAATACCGTATTTTTACTGTACCTTTTCTGTATGTAGATATGTTTAGATATACAAATACTTACTCTTATATTACAATTACCTACAGTGTTCATTACATTAACTTGCTGTACAGATTTGTAGCCCAGGAGCAACAGGCTATACCATATAGTTACTAGGTCTAAGTATACTCTATGAAGTTTGCACAATGATGACATCGCCTAACAATGCATTTCTCAGAACATATCCTCATTGTTAAACAATGCATGACTGTACCCAGTAAATAAAAGGTAGTATTATTATGACATGTTTCCCCTAATTTACATCTTTCCCAAATTAACCTTAAATTTTAATTATAAATAATTTTTTGAATTCCTTAAGTGTAGAAAATAGAACTATAAATGATCTTTCCTTCACTTTTCAAAACCTCTAGTCTTATAATTTTTTCTACACACACACACACACACACACACACACACACACACACACATTTTTCCCAAGACTTCTATTACTTGTTCATGCTCTGGTTAGTTTCCTAAACCTCTCACAAAAGTTTAAAAAGATTGTTCTTGAGCATTTGGAAAGCAGAATTATTAATTTTTATTTCCTCCCAAAAAAAGAAAATTAAGGACAACTGAAGATATTCAGAGTCATTCATTTAAGGTATAATATCTCTATATCCAAAATGGCTCCCATATGAAAATGAATAAAAGACTTAGCATCAAAGACCCTCTATCTTCTTTTTCCAGCCTAATTAGTACCCCCTCCCTTCGCTCTTTGCATTCTACTAAACTACAATTCTAGCCTTTTCCCACAATGCAATCTTTCCTTACCACTTTGCCTTTCTTCTCAAACTGTTTCTTCTACCTAGAGTGTTCACTAAGCACTGCCCCTAACTCTGTGCAAAGATCCTGTCCAGATAATTAAGTGCACCACGACTGATGCACAAAGATGTGCATCACAGTGTTCTTTACAAGAAGGAAAAGAGGAAAATGACCAAAATGTCCAGTAACAGGAAAGATTATAGACCACATACACATGAATGCTACATGGCAACAACAACAAAAATGATGTAGATGTATATTTATTGATGTGGCATTGTCTCAATATATTGTCAACTGAAGCAGATTTTAAGACAATAGTCACAACTTGACTCATTCTGGAGGGGAAAAAGCATGTATCTAATCTAGGCATAGAAAGAGTATGGCAGAATACTCTTTCTGACATATTATTATGGCAGAAACCTAATATTAATAATGGTATCTCTGGACAGTGATAATATTGATGAGTTTTTAAATAATTTTCACATTTTAAAGTTCTTTCCAATTAGCAATGTTAACTTTTATAATTTGGTAAAAGGTATTTTAATAAAAAGGCATTAATCATTAAATACCTAATTCAAACATCATCTGCTCCTAAAACCTTCCCTGATCTAGCCTCTTGCTACCCAGGTAATTTCTCTCTTCTGTTTCCTAAGTATTTTATATATCTTTTATAACATCTACGACATTCCGTTTGAAATTACAGTTTTCTATATTCAGACATGATTATCAACTCCTAAAGTCAACTCTAAAAGTGGAATAAGCCTGTCTTATTTGTACTGGAATCCACCCTCAAAACCCATGACTCCCTAGTGTCCAGCAAACTACTGAGTTTCTTAATGTGAACATAATGCAAGACTGTAAAATTTACACATCTGAAGACTACACACCCAGCAGCTCTCTCATAAAAAATTCATCTATACTGGGGATGTTCAGAAACAACATAAGGCCCATTCTGGGGGGAGAGATGATATTAATAATATAAATCAGAACATTTTATCTGTAGTAAAATTTCTCTATTAATTATTATTCCCACGTTTGCTTTCAAAGTTACCACAGATACCGTTACTTAACTTGATTAAGCCACAAGTCAACATTTCATAATCCAAAGGCAAGTCCCTCAGATTTTAATCACAAGGTTCCTCTTGAAATGGACAATTACTTTTGCAATAATCCAAGTCTATCCCTGACTCAGTGGGTACTATAAACACCCTTTGTGTTAAGAGGAAATAAGGGAAATGAGTGTTTTAAGATTATGTAAGTCTGATTCAAAGAACTGACACAAACGAATGTTTTGAAATATCCAAGGCATTTTTTAAGGTTCAATAAAGAATGTGTTTTGAGAACTAGGTGGGTGAGATTTAAAATAAAAACAACCACCACAATCTTAGCTGTTACTTAGCAATTTCAGGCTTCAATTGTTCCCTTCTAAAGGGCAAGTTTCAAAACTGAAGAAGAAACTGCTTCTAGAAGAAACATTGAGATATCTGATCCAGTTTCCTTGCTTTCCTCCATTTTACTTCCTAAAAATTAATCAAGCCAAGATGAACTTTAAACTGCCCAGGTTTTGTTTTGTTTCTCTCTCTGGAGGCAATTCACTTTTCATTAAAACTCAATTTCTGAATCAAAAGCAAAGCTGCCTGAGGGTTTAGCCCGGAAGGAACCCCGGCTGCTTGTCCCCCCCAGTGTCATTACCTAAAGGAATTCAGACTTGAGGGAGTATGGGAAGGGAGAGAAGAAGTTCAGAAGGTAAGTCAGCAAACTGACCTGTCTCCACAGCCAGAACAGGCAAAGGATGCCAGGGGTCAGTTATGAAGCTGAGTCAACAACTCAAGAACTCTAGTCACACTCTTAAGTAGGTTTAAATTCTAAATTGGTCTTGGCATTTATTTTCCATTCCAGAAGCTATGAGAGCATGACAACTTGGGTTACACCAAGCACTGATTCAAAAATCAACCCTGCTTTTATCAACCAAACCAAATTCTTCCCACCAGGGCTGAGACAGATAATTGAAGAATTGTGGCTTAGAAATGTCTTTATAACAGGAAACCTACAATTAGTGAGTGGTGTGTTGAAGCCAGCTTATACCAGTCCATTAGAGCCAATTCTAATTGTTAAATTAGAATTGTTAAATTCTAATTGTTAATCTAATTGTTAAATTCTCAGGATTTTTGGCAAGCTGATTGTTAAACACTGCCATCATTAAAAGTCAAATTATATAAACTTAAAATTAAAATAAATTATACTAAAAAAAGGCAATAAATACTCAAAACTCATCACTTTGTAATTACTTTACTATTTATTCTTACTGCATCTGGTTGGTAGAAAACTATGTAATGGTGTGCTACTGCACATCACTTCCCAACCCTGGTTTCGGTAACTTTTGTTGGTAGCCCTGGCAGGAGTATTTACACCAGGGAAACCTCCAAATATACTACAACCCCTCCTTCCACTTCGGCAACTTGTTAGCATTTAGCATACGCTACCTACAATGTTAATCACCACTGGACAGCAGCTAAGGAACTCAAACTGGCCAATCTTTTGGGTCAGAATAAAGTCCTGTAAATTGTAAATCATGATACAAATACGAGGCAAAAGAGTACATTTATTGTGATCCTATAATGTACCAGTCATAGCACAAAGTACTTTCCACAGTCTTTCATTTCATGAGAGGTATTACCAAATCCAATATACAGATGAGTCAACTGAGGTTTTGAGAGGTTGAGTAACTACTAAAAGCACGAGAGCAAGTCAGGCGTAGGGATGTCTGACTCAAAAATATATGATCTTTCCACGAAGCTACCCCATGTATTAACATTATCACTATCATAATGAAACCAAAGTCAACCACATTTAACTGTCAGATAATTAACAAACATCAGTGGCCTCCAATGTATAAAAAATGACATACACAAAGAGGGATATGGAGAAGGTGTAGACAAAGAACTCAATTTTAATCATATTTACCAAATTTCTTCATATTTACTTCAAAAATATACCCACAAAAGGTCCTTAAGTAAGAAATGCAGCCCAAAGAACAACTGGGACCCCAAATGTCTGCATGTCAGACGGGCCATTCCAAGTTTAATTTAAATGCAGACCTTATGCAAAGAATCTTCTTTTAATTATTCAAACACTTATGCTCTATCCACCAAACTGATGTGCCCAACATAAAATGACACACCCTACCAAGAAAGAATTACTCAAAAGTAAAATTGCTCAAGTGTTAGCATCAATTATCTGAAGCATTTGGATATTTACTTTATAAAACATTTTCTCTTTTACATTGTTAAGCTGTTTGATTGTGCTATCTTTTTACCATGGTTTCTTTAAGAAATAACAAAAATTTACTTACGGATTATTTAAAAAAGTTCTTGTCATCTTGGCTTCCTATAAGCTACCAGCTCCTCCCATTTTTCCAGCACATTTCCATCACCTGATATAAAAAGAAAGAATCTGATTAGTTACATGTCTCATAAAGGCCATTAACTGGTTTCTACCATTAGTCTTCTTTTCTTTACACCCAAAACATAGAGAAAGGTACAGTCAAAGTCATTTCTTCTCTTTTTTTCTGAAAACAAAAAGGAAAGAGAAAATAACAACATAGAAAAATCACCCTAAGGGGAAAAAAAATTAAAGAGAAGTATATTTCCACTGTTGAAGAACCCTTAAAATAGTCTCCATTATGTTTTCAGGAAGAGATTTTTAACATGTTACCTAGGAGGGAACAGTATTAGAGTAACCTACTTCATCTCTCCATCTCTCCTCGCCAACCCCCTTCTTACTTTTCCTCAAAAGTGAGGGATGAATCTGCCTGGGAGGACCGGAAGAGCCACTGCTCTGAGCCAGGCACCAAGGGCCTCCTTCCAGTTCCCTGCAGCACCTACAGCCAGCTAATTTCCACTTGGCAAGCAAGTCAGTGGCTTCTGCTCCTAGAGGGCCAGCCAGCTCCCTCTGTCCCAGCTTCTCTCTAGCTGTCACTGGAGGACTCAGTCAGGGTTGCTAGGGTCAAATCCATGTTGTAGTTGCAGAGAAGAAAGTAACTGACACTTCTCAGTTCTCCAATCCTGATTTTTAACAGTAATTAAGCTACTAGATATGCTGACTCCCATTTGAATCCTTGCTCCATTTCTCAAATTGTTCAAAATTTACAGGATAGGAAAGTTGAGTAATTAAGCAACCGAAACCACCAACATCTACCAAAGGATGCCACACATAGATAAAAAACAAAACAAACAAAGAAAAAGCCTTGGTCCAAAATCCTATCACTTACTAGCCATGTGACCTTGGGAAAACCCGTTCACCTTTTGCCAGCCTCAATTCCTTCAACTCTAAAAGAGGATCAAATGTCCCCTACAATACTATGTGGCAGTGAGAAATAAATAAGATGAAAGTCAAAGTCAAGTGTGTTTTGATCCAACAAAGGTATTATGCCACCACCAGGGACACCTAGTGCTTAATGATCAGAATTGCTACGTTGTCCTTATGTCTAATTCACCAAATATTGAAGATTCATATAAGTCATGGAATAATGGAATATGCCCAGCAAAGGTGCCTTCCTTTTTCTAAGAGAAAGTCATTCAGCACAATATGTAACTTTTTGTTTTTCATTTCTTTTTTTTTTTTTTTCTGAGACAGAGTCTCG
>CM052446.1:30626989-30639233 GCA_028533085.1 Varecia variegata
ACTACAGGCATGCGCCACCATGCCCGGCTAATTTTTTCTATATATATTTTTAGTTGGCCAGATAATTTGTTTCTATTTTTTAGTAGAGACGGGGTCTCGCTCTTGCTCAGGCTGGTCTCGAACTCCTGACCTTGAGCGATCCACCCGCCTCGGCCTCCCAGAGTGCTAGGATTACAGGCGTGAGCCACCGCACCCGGCCTTGTTTTTCATTTCTTAACATTTTAGGGTAAATAACCTAGAAATAGGACTTTCCCTTCTTTCCTTTCACAGAAGGACCCCAAAATAAAAACACCCCACTTCTACCAGGTAGAATGCAACTATTTTTCATTTTATGTGAACAACATGTGACTCCAAGTAGACAACACTGATCAAACAGAAACCTAAGTTAGCTTTCATTGCCTGAAGCCTCAATGTTAATTCAGAGAGATGACATTAATAATAATTGTGACATGGCTCCACTAATATACTGAGGTACCATGAGAGACAGCGTCACCTCAGTTACTTTAAGAATAAACAGAAACTTCAAGTTATGCAAACCATAAGTGGGGAAGAGCAGGCTAAGAAGGGAGGGGATGGAACAAACACCACATAAATCTCCATATAAATCTAGAGAGCTTCTCTAGTAATAAAGAAAGAACTTGCCAACATCAATAAAAATAGCAGGGAAGAACAGAAGATTATACCCCACACTGAGAGGAACATGCTCACTGACTAGCTATGGATTTATGTGCCTGGCCACTTGGCATAAAAACCTTTTAAAAGCATGAGAAATGCAGTAAGGTTTGACATAGGTTTAAAATAAATAGGTGTGAACCCCACCTGTGTTATTTAAAAGCAGTGTGATCTTTGCCAAGTAATTTACTCCTTCTAAGGCTCAGTTTCCAAGTCTTTAAAATAAGGACAATAATACATACCTTGCAGAGTAGCTATGACACACATAATGTATGCACAGTGTCCACCTGAAAAGATTATTGCAATTATTGTGCTTACTAAAGCAATTATGATAGAGAGTCTAATAAATTCACAGACTCTTTCCCTATGTGATCATTTTGGAGATAGGTTCAAATCATACTTTTGACGGCAACATAAAACTCTTCTAAGCTGGGCACAGTGGCTGATGCCTGTAATCCTAGTACTTTGGGAAGCCAAGGTGGGAGGATCACTTGAGGCCCATAGTTCAAGACTAGCCTGAGCAAGAGTGAGACCCCATCTCTACAAACAAAAAACAAAACAAAAAAAAAACTCTTCTAAATTGGTCTGAATGGAGTGCTAAACAAAAAAATCTCCACCTTAGTTAACAGTCTCTACTAACATGTTCAAACAGAAAGCTGTAGCTATGCATTTGTTAGCATTCTTCGTAACAGTAGTGAGTTTCTTTTTTTGATGACAAATTCTTGAACGGAGGGAATGAATCATTTCCATCAGTGCTAATTCTGCTGGTACACGCTGTAGTGCTGGGCACTCAATGGGCATCTGTGGGAGATAAAGGCCTTGCTGAAAACAGCAGGCAGCCTATCACCCAGGCTGTCCTCAGCACCACATTACATACAGCTTCACTGATGGCAGCATGCACTTGCCAGCTAGCGAAGGAGGGAGGGAGGGAAAGAGGAGAAAGGAAAAGGGAAAAAGAAAAAAGGAAAGACCCACCAGGTGAGGCCATACCAATTTTGAAATAGAAGTGCCAGAACTTTATGTTTGAGAAAAGCACTCCTTGACTCCTTCCAGGTCATCCTCTTTGGGCCTCACTCCAATGACACCTAATTCCTCAGAATAAGCTGAGTACACTTCTTTTATCTTTAGACTCTGTGTATATGGTCACAAGAAACATTACAGTTTAGTTACCCTTGATTTTTTCCTAACAAAAACCACTTTATTTGCTATAATGGAAAATATTTTAATGGATTAGTTCAAAGACTCAAATTCAGCCTCAAAGATGGTAATTTACCACCACTGTGGGTATTCAAAAGCATTATAAGCAACTTCAACAACTGACTTTAGTGAACTTCCCATTTGGCAGAAGACACTGTGCTAAGCACTGCAGGTGGGGAAGGCATTATAAGGTGACAGAGATGAAGTTCATTTAAAAGAATGCAGAATAATGGCAGTATGGCCAGAATATAAGCAATTAACTCGGCTGATGCACTTAAAGAGAACAATCTGGATGTATGAAATCTGGTTGTGATCTTTAAAAGCCCAGTATTTCCTAATCATGCATCATACATATACAATGTTAAGATTCCACAACAGTCACATAAAGACCTGGCTAAAAAGAATACACTCCTTTTTGAATGCATGCTTTACTCCCTAGGGTGCGGCCAGGCCAAGCCTGCTGCCCCCAGGCTGATAACAAAATCAGGAGAGTTCAAAAGCTGAATCGAAGGAAAAAGATCTTGTGCCCATGAGACATGATTGTTTTGGATTTTTAGCTTCTTTCTCCCAAGGAGCTAGTTCACTACGAGGGGTCTGACCTTCCTCTATGGGAGACAGTGTCCTGTGGTCATTACAAGGACGTGCTTTGCAGAAATAGAGCTGAATTCCTCAATCAGCCCTGAAGACCCTGAGCATGTTAATTTCTCTAAGCCTTAGTTTCTTCATCTCTGGTATGGGAATGTTATCGGTACAACCACTAAATGTTGACTTATGGGTTAAAAGACATGATGCCTACAAACGGTTTAATAAAGCTCATGGCTAGCAGTAAGTGCCCATTAAATATGCCATTGGAAAAAGGACATAATCCTCATCCTTAGGAAGCAAGGCAAGTACTTGGGTGAAGTCAACAACAACAAAAAAAGAAGTATCCTCATAAGTTCAAATATGTTCCCGCCCAATTTGCCAGGAGACCAGAAAAGGGCTTGGGGTGAAGTTTCCCGAAGTAATAAAGGGCAAATAAATGGTCTGCTCCTGTATCTGTGCATGTATCTCGGGAGCAAAGCGAGAGTGGCAGCAGCAATTGGAGGCTTGTAGGCCAGTGGGAAATTCGGACATGTTAACGCCAGCCACACAGAAACAAAACTGAATAACTTGCTCAAGATTACTTAGCTAATAAATGGCAGAAGCTGGGTTCAAGCCCAGGCAGTGTAGCTTCAGTCCTTGTTCTTAACCACCGTACTACACAGTCTCCTCAGCAATGAGGAAGAGCAATAACTGAAGACTAATACATGCCAAAGAAAAGCAAGAAACAACATCGTACAGAAGACTGGGGAGAAAAGGAAAATAACACAAAAGAGCAGTTAATGGGGACAAAGAGTAAAAGGACCCAAAGTGCTAATTATTCTAAACAAAAATCCATCAAGACTGTCAGAGCAAGAGATCCCAAAAGGTGGCACTGTGAAAGTGAACAAGGTTTGGAATTCAGTGCTTGCTTAAAAAGCACAGTGATCAGAAGACACAAGAGCTGAGAAGATCTCAATTAGGTCCTTTATATAAGCTACACTGTGACTTAGAGACACCTGCTTGGAGAACACATCACACACTCAAAACACTGGTTGTCATGGGAGAGCCTCAACAGCATGAGTTGCTTACTAAGGCAGAGTTTCCTGCTACCTTTTCATTTGCATTTGTACAGCAGAAAAGAGGAGGAAGAGTGACCCAGGGTTGTTGAATTCTTTGTAGGTCAGAAGGAAGGAAAAAAACAGAAAGGACAAGAAACATCCTCCTAGTTAAGGAGGAGAATGCCCAGAGAGGCAAGAATGAAGAGAAGCCATATTCCTGGCCACCTCAGGTGTGGCAGTCTCTAAAGAGACCTCTGTCTCTTCTTATCCCTGCCTTGGGGAATCCCCTGCCCTTGTGTGGGCAGGTCCTGTGACCTGCTTGTAACCAATAGAGTGAGGCAAAAATGACAGGATGTATGTGATTGTAACATCCATTCTGCTACAAGTTTCTCTCCCTCGCAGCCTTTGAGAAAGCGAGCTGCCCTGTTGTGAGCTGCCTAACGAGACAGCCACGTGAGGGGAACCTCCGGCCGACAGCAAGAAACTGAGGCCCGCAGTCCGAGAGCCCACAAGCAACTGAATTCTGCCAACCACAGGAGCTTAGAAGCAAACCTTTCCCAGTTGAGCCTCAGATAAGACAGCAGCCCTGGCTGACACCTCGACTGCAGCCTTGTCATTCCCAGACTCCTGACCCGTAGAACCTGCGTATTATTTAAGCTGCTACGTTTGTGCTATACTGTTATATAGCTATAGATAAACTAATACAGAAGGAAAGAAAGGTACTCATGCCACCACATGTCCCTCTGAAAGAAGAGGGGGCAGGGCCTGGGAGAGGGATCCTGCCTTTCCATTAGCACACACCCTCCCGTTCAACCATCTCTGGCTCAGACCCTCAGCTTCTTCCCTTACCACACAGGTCCTCTCATCGTATTCTTGCTGTTTGGAGGATACAATGAAACGTACTTACCAAGGAAATAACAATCTAATAAATAGTCATTGGGTTTCCCTGGCTGGCCTTCAAAGGCTATTCAACACGCCAAACACTGACACATTCAGAAGAGCAAGGGAATTTTGGCCATTACGTGAGCTGTATACGATGACCCTACTCATCATAAAATAATTTCAACAAGAGTATTTTTAATTTGATATATTGGACATAAACACTGTTTAAAACACATGTTTGGAGAGACAAGTTGGAGACTTTTTGTACTAGTGGTTTTGAGAACCAAATAAAAATTAGAACCAACAAAGTTTTGTCTAAATTTTCCTAATATGAGCTCTTTAAAAATCAAACATATATATTCTTAAATCTTCTGAGCAAATACCTGTAGCTTCTACAAATCAAGTAACAATAATTCTGAACCAGAGAGTATACAGCTAAGACTAACTCAGCAAACCAGAGACCTCTCACCTCAATGGGCCAGCCTGCCACGAGCATAATAAACTGGTGAGGAAATCCTACCGTCGTGTCATTAGGAAGCTGATAACCCCTCATTAATTTTCCAGTCCTAGTCACTCAGTGGACAGCTGATGACACACAGACCCAAAGACTGAGTGACTTGTTCAGGGTCACTCAGTGAACAACATAATTTAGGCCTCCTGTTTCCCAGGCTTCTTCGTGCTCAGGTTTACTGAACTTGAGCTTCAAAATGTGAAATAATGAAATCAATGTACCAAATATTCTGTCAGGAGAAAAAGGATGGGAACTTTTCATGACACTATAAAGTTCCCACAGTACTTCTAAAAACTAAGCTCTGTGGCAAGAGGGAAAAATAACACTGTATAAAACATTCATACTAAATGTTCAACCCATTTTCAAAAGCAATGCACAATATTTGCTAAGTAAACTGGGATGCCCCTAAAATAGGCTGCCTTTTCTCATGAATGATTGTTAAGCGTTAGGGTGGAGACATGAGAACCCCAGGAGTGGGACAGGATTTTGCCAAAGAGCAACCTGTGGACATGTCAGTTCACTGAGCAAAAGCTGCTCGACCTTGAGGGGGACATTCCACAGATCAGGGAGGTCTCCAAATGGACCCCGCCTTGAAGCCTGAGGACCACAGCCTGGATGTCTGCAAATGGACCCCGCCTTGTAATCCAAAGGCAGAGAGAATGATCCAAGGATGTCAGCCCAGCAGGTAAGAGTAGTTTGCTATTCTATGCCTGAGGCAATGTTCCTATCTCTCTCCTGAGTTCATTTCTCAGTAAATGAGGAACTAGGTAAAGTAGAAGGAAGTGTGTGGTCTCTTTGTTCCCATTTAGATTATATACTTTACTGCTAACCCACGATCTATAACATGAAAGAGTGAATAAAAAGGGGTGCTAGACTTCAGTCAGTACCACCTGGCTCATGGGAATGCTGGTGGTCCCCTGACTTCCCCACAACCTTTTACTTTACTTTTTGTGTCCGTGCCTTTGTCTCTCCCATCTCTTGTAACGCACACTGCCTGGGGACCCGGTTATATCGGGGGTGTCGTGAACCCCCGATAAATGATCAGCTTTTTTTTTTAATGAACCGTAAGTAAGGAAGAAAATCAAAAAGGGCTGGCCCTAAAACTCATGCAAGTATGTCTACTCCATTGCTTCATCTCTCTCCATTCCTAAATTCATCAGTTCATTCAACAGATATTTTGGGAACATCTGAGATCCCAAAGCATAGTAGTATGTACTGTAGAAGTCTGTCTGGATATAAGCAAATGATGCTTACTAATATTTTCAGCACAAGTAACCAAATCTAAATAAGCAACCAATGCAGAGAGATTTCCAGTATGTATTTTGGTAGGCTATTAGGAATGCAGACCACAGCTCTTTTCTCCTGGAAACTTCCATATTTAAAATAAATAGCAACTGTTTTTTCTGTATAATGATACTGCCTTTAAGACAGCAGTGAGAGGTATCAAAACAAAGGGGTTCAAATACCCCCAGCTCACACTTCTCTAGAACTCCTGTTATGGAACTCTCCCAGCAGCCTAAAACAAAAACAATTTTTTTTTTAAGGAAAGTGGCCTCTCACTCAACATTTACCTTCCTAATCCCTTCCCCAGTACCATGAATAAATATATGCTTAAAAGAAACCAAAAGTAAATAAAGACTTATTTTCTCCCATGTAGCTAGCAGTGTTCTCTCCTCAACATGAACTGAAACCTCTATAGTTATTACCAACACTGGACATTATTTAACTCTTTCATGTTCTAAATGCATCTGAATGCTTTGACTAATAATTAGTAGTAATAAGTAATACTAACATCACTAAAGGTAAAAATAGCACAAACTATTTACCACATGCCAGGCTCATTTCTGAATGTTTCAAGCGTACTAATTCATGTAATCTTAGCAATAGCACCGTCGGCATGTGACTACTATCCTCTTCCAGATGAGGAAGCCGAGATAGAGTTACTGAGAAAACAGACGTAGTTAGTCAGCAAATAACTACTGCATGAAATGCACATAAGCTATCCATTTAACAGAGATTTAGTGGGAAACTTCACTCCCCCAGCTTCATGTTTTCCTTTGGAGAACTTTCCATTAGCCTAAGAATCCAGTCTCTCCCCTTTCTTCTCCCTGGTGGAGGAGGAGCAAATTATGAGAACGGCGAGTTTAGGAGAAGGCCGAGCCTGCCCACAGATAGGTGCACTCCGTGCTGCTCTCTCCCATACCGTGAGGGGACAGTCTATCTCACTCAAGTATGAAATACCAGAAAACTCCCTTGACCACAGTTCTCCAACCAGCTTTATTTCTAAATCTCTGTATGTCTAAATCCTATTGGTCTATCCATTGGTCTCAAAATTGGATGAGAAAGAAGGATGTTATTCAACAGTCCACCCTCCCAAATTCTAACATAAATAACTTTTAATGCCCACTAGGTGGCAAGATCTTTGTGAAAAGGCAAATATTTCTTTGTTTGTTTTGTTTTGTTTTGCCCAACCCTGTTTAGCTTCTAAGAGAGGGGAAAAAAAAAAAGGTAAATATTCCTTTTACAGAAAAGGAAACAAGGAATTAAGTTCTAATGTTTTACAGCACTGGAGGATGACTATAGTTAACCATAATATACTGTAAGTTTCAAATAGCTAAGAGGAGGATATTGAATGTTTCCAATACAAACAAATGATAAATGTTTAACATGATGGATATGCTAATCCCCGATCTGATTTTTATACATTACGTGTATCACAACATCACTATGTACCCCACAAATATGTATAATTATGTGTTAATTTAAAAAATTTTTTCTGTATTTTTTTTTAATTCAGTCTCCATAGAGACTGTCAAAAATTGCCAATGCCAACTATATTTCAAGTCGTCATGGTGGGGTATTGGGAAAAGTTTTCAATTAGCAATAATGGCGCCTTGGATAAACCTCACTGGCTACGATACTTCCACGCACAAAGCTGATTTATTTTTTATTTTTTATTTATTTATTTTTTTTTATTCCATGGATGGTGAGAACACAAAGCTGATTTAAAAAATTTTTTAAAATACCAGAATCCAGTCACTCCTGACTACTCCCACCTCTTACAAAAAAAAAAAAGGAAACTAAAACCCATAGGTAAGTAAAAACATAACCAACTCAGTCCAACAAGGTGTCTGCAGAGGGGATCATGAATGAACCTGCTCCTTTAATCACTGGCAAGTGGCACCTAAAAGACAAGATTATTCCTCTACTTTCTGCACCATGTTTGACCTGGAAACATTGTCTCCTTTCCAAACAAATAAAATGTATACAGGTAACCTTTTGTATGATAGTACTCTAATTTAAAGTAGTAGATAATTCCTTAGCAGTAGTCCTATTATCGTAACAAAACATGCAAATTATTATTATGTTATTCCAATAATGCACTTTATCTTCAGCCTGGAAAAGTCTGTATTTTTATCCACTGCACAGATACTTCTACCATAGAGAAAGTATAGTGACAAAAATACTACCCACAATTCTGTCATCTAGGAATAAAAATTTCTGTAATTTCTAAATTTATCATTTGATCTTTCATATCACCCTCAAGCCTCAAAATGCAGTGCTTCTGGTTTTAAAAATATATTTAAAAAGGCATTCATTCAATAATACTGATTTTTTTTGCTGTAGAGATATTTTAATGCTGATAATTTGAGCTTCAAGCTTTCCTATTCAAATCATATTTAATAAGAATGATTTCCTTACTGTTATCTGAGCAAAAATTTCAAAATAATAAAAGCCACATTTCTTCCACAATAAATTTAGAAGTAAAATTTACGTTTTCACAAATGTACGGAAGTGAAGGAAGTCAGTCAACCAGCACTCTCAGCTGTATGGAAAAGAACAAATGATAGATACACTAGCGCTTTACTTAGATGCTTTGATACTGTAAGGCATCCCTATATTCAGAAGGAGAACCTGAGGCTCAGAAAAGTACAATGACATGCCTGAGTTAACCTACTTCCTAGGTGGCAGGGCTTAACTTTAAATACAGTTCTTCTACTGGAGCCAATCAATGTTTATGCTTTTTCTCCACCAGGCCACTATGAACCAAGACATAATGGAAAAAGCTTCCGAGAGTGAGCAAGTGATCAAAATTTAAATGGAAAAGATCCAAAAACAAACACTGACAGTGATGCAATGTGATATGATGTAATATGATATGTCAATCCCGTTTACTTACTAGCACAGCTTGAGATAACAAGTAGGAAAAGAAAGAAGAAAGAAGAAAGTGGACAGTAGAGATGACAAACAGTAGACTGGCTGTGGAGAATAAGAGAAGCAGCAATGAAAGAAAGAAAGAAGAAACACCAAGTAGAACAGAGAAATTATGTGAGGGCATTTGGTTATGGATTGTACGTAGACCAGAAGTCAGAAATGTTTTCTGTAAAAGACTGGATAATAAATATTTTAGGCTTTGCAGGGCATGTGGTATCTTTTTACAATTACTCAACTCTGCTGCTATTATATTGAGAAAGTAGCCAAAAATAATACTTAAATGAATGAGTATGGCTGAGTTGCAATAAAACAGTATTTATGAAAACAGGTCTCTGGGCAGATTCGGCCTGCAGGCTGTAGTTTGCTAACTCCCAGCCTAGACAGCCACTTGGCCTCCACAGGAAGCCTATGACATACTGAGGCAGAGAGGAAGATGCTACAGCCTACGTAAAAAATCTGGGGACATCGCAGCCATTCAGCTGGCAACAAGTACCCTGAGGGATGCTATACCCACAAGTGCCTAGTCTGTGGGGGGCTCAGCACAGCTTTGTGATTAGGAGAGGGAAATGATGTATTCCTTCAGTATTCGTTTATACAAAGCAATTAGCAACATTCAAAGACCTAATCTAAAAAATATTTTGTCGACTGACTCACAGAACTGTTAAACCCTGTTACCACATATTTTACATGGATGATTATGAGAAAAATCACTCCAACGTTCCAAAAGTAACTGACAAAAGAAAACTGTCAAAAACAAATGACAACTAAATGAATCCCGGTTTCTGTCCCTGACAGTTCTGCCTGGAAGACTCTCCTTCACTTTTCCCAACCCATTTTTCTACCTAACTCTTATTCCACATTGAGGTGCCAATTTAATCATTTTTCCTCCCCAAACACTTAAACATCCCAAGTAAGGTCAAGACACCTGCATACATATCTGTGACACCAAATTCTTCGTTACTCTCCGTATCTGTATGATTCCTTGTTCAACGTCTGCTTCCCTACTAGGTGATAAACTTCCGTAACACTACCCTGTTCAACTCCCAGGTACAAGGCTGGCAAGGAGACACTATTGAATAGAAGAAGGCTTTGGCATTTCAAAATGACACGCTGTATTCAGTGACTAAATATACAGGTGGTGGAGGTCAGCAAAGTATGACCTTGCAGAGCAATTTTGGAGCTTTTCCAGCCTACACCATGGACAAGACGATAAAGGTAATGAAAGAGGCTGTGTCCAGTTGCTGGTAAGCAAAGTGCCTCTAGATTTAAGCAGAATAAAAGCAGGCTACCCATTCTTAGGTGTGTTAAAGTAGAAGCTACAAAGGCGTTTCTCCAATGCTCTGTCACTTGAGAAAAGCAAATGTGGTTTTAGTTAGTGATAAAATTGTCATTATTCTAGGCCCTAGCATATTCAAAAGTATTTGGCTGGATAGATTTAAAACAAGTATCTGCACGATTTCTTTCTGCACAATTTCCTTTTGTGTGAGAGATATTGTTTCTAACTTTAATCAAAGTACGTTAAAAAAGAATACAATGTTTAAATAAATAAGAACAGCATATATAAATGCACACATACACATATAGAACTGTTTGAACTAATGGGGGAAAAAAGTAGCTTATAAAATACAAATACTATGACCTACTTTTCTAAATTAAAACAGAAAACTGACTAAAAGGATATATGTTCTCCAAAGTGGTTACACCTAGTGAAGGGATTAGGGCTAATTTTATTTTCTTCACTTTTACTTATCAATATTCTCTTCATTTTATATAGTAAACACATTTTCGTAAAGAGGTTTAAGTTATTTCAAATAAAAAAATCTGCTGATTAAACAATACGTCAAAGCTGTTTCAAAGAAACATTTTATATAGGGAAAATATGAAACAGGGAAATGTTATTATTTAACATAGCTTTGCTGACAGAGTAGAAATAAAACGTTTCTGACCTCCTTAAACGTTGGCCCATTGCAACCAATATCATAATGATGACACATCCTACCACGGTGAGCATCAGCAGACAAAAGCAAAATAGTACCAATGCTGAGGGTATGAATTTCAGTTTCTAACTGCACTCTTACCTTTCCCTGGAGCATGATGTATTTTAAGTTGGCCTAATTTCTCTCTGGTCCTGGTCTCTGTGAACTGTACTAACATACCTGGCTGATTTTAGTGACCAAAATGTTTTACATACTGATAAGAAAACTCAAAAGTGAGATCTCCTCTCTCTTAAAGGTTATTTATGCAGGTAAGAAATTGAAAACCAAATGAAGTAGTTACTTGATATTTAATTCTAATGCTTACACTGGAGTCTTTAAATACATATACTAAGTATTTTTACTTTCAATTCATTTGGTTATCTAACATCAGCCTATGCCTAAATCAGAGAAAGTACCAAATTTCCCATCTTAGCCTGTGCTTTAATCTTACATTCTTTTCATAATACTGTCCTGTGTTTAAATAATGCTCCATTGGGCAGCAACAACCGTTTCACCTGTTAAAAAGACTTGAAGACATTTGGAAACCCCAAACAGAAATGAGGTTTAATATCTCTTTACAAATGACTGAAACAAACCACACAAAACAAATTCTTTAAGAGATCTGGCTTTGTAAAGGCAGAGTTTCCCCTCTATCCAATAACAATTATAAATCGTGGACAAATATAAAAATCAACTTTTTAAAGGCAGTAGAGAACAACCGAAAGCAAGCAGAAAATGGATAGTCTATAGCCCTTCAAAGAAAGGAACCACACTGGATGATAATTTACCTTTATACAGTTTATCCCGTGAAGGCACAACCAAGACTGTGCCACAGCAGACGGAACTCAAGCAACAAACCACAGTCTTTTTGGTCTAAGGAGTCAGAATATGGGCCTGTCAAGGGATCTAAAAATTAAGGAAAAAAATTCCAAAAAGGAAGAAGTCATAGAGGGTGAAACCCCAAATTTGCAAATAAACTCACTACACTCTTTGACTAACCCTATAACTACACATATGCTGGGCAATACTCCAAGGATCCCAGGGAGAAAATAATAGTTGAAAAGTTTTAAAAACCTGACAGACTCCAACAGCTACACATCTCAGAGAAACCAGAGTTTAAAGCTCAGAGTTTAAAGCAAGTTACAGGTATCTTGTCAAGTCCTCAGACT
>CM052446.1:30639733-30672354 GCA_028533085.1 Varecia variegata
ATGGTCTCTCACAGGTCAAAAGTGTTTCTCTTCTTCTTATCTTGGGGACAACTTCTAAAGCTTCAATAACAGGTGTGTGTATTTTCTCAGGCCATTTTTTAAACGTACACCCAATCAAAACAAAGGAAAAAGAACTATTGTCTGCTTCCCATCAAAATACTCTTTGAACCTTTGTTCCAACTCAAAGGAATTAAAAGCAATGTGTCCCTTCGGTTTTGTTTAATTTTATTTATCCCATTAAAATTTAAAGGTTACTTGTAACAATGCAAGGGGAAATAGTCTCAAAAAGAAAATAAATATAAAACAAATCCAAATGTTCTAGTGTCTAGAAAAATAAAAAACTGACGTTGAGGATTTCTCAGTCTGGTGGAAAAGATATACATGCACATCACATCGTATGTTATCAGGCAAAAGCAAATTAAAACAACAATGATATATCTAGGCTCCATGGCAAGTGCATGTAGTCTCAGCTACTTGGGAGGCTGAGGTGGGAGGATCACTTGAGGCCAGCAGTTCAAGGCTGCACTGCACTATGATCGGGCCTGTGAATAGCCATTGTACTCTAGCCTGAGCAACACAGTGAGACTCCATCTCAAAAAAGTACACCTATACGAACGGCCAAAATCTAGCACTCTGATACCACCAAATGCTAGTGAGGATATGAAGGAACAGGAACTCTCATTCAGTGCTGGTGGGGCTGAAAAATGATACAGCCAATTTGGAAGAGAGTTTGGCAGCTTCTTACAAAACGAAACATATTCTTACTATATGACCCAACAATCAGACTCTCTATTTTTATCCCAACTGAACTGAAAACATATGTCTGCACAAAAACCTGCACACAGATGTTTCTAGCAGTTTTATTCATAACAGACAAAACACGGAAGCAACCAAGCTGTCCTTCAGTAGGTGAATGGATAAACTGCAGTACATCCAGACAATGGGATATATTATTCAGTGCTAAAAGAAATAAGCTATCAGTATCAAACCATGAAAAGACACAGAAGAAATTTAAATGCATATTAATAAGTGAAAGAAGCCAAGCTGAAAGTCTACATTTTGTATGATTCCAACCATATGACATTCTGGAAAAGGCAAATCTATGGGGAAAGTAAAATGATGAGTGGTTGTCAGGAGTTAGGGGGAGGCAGGGCTGAACAGGTAGAGCACAGAGTAGAGCAGTGGAATCACCCTGCATCACACTATAATGGAGACACATGACATTATAAACCCACAGAATGTGCATCAACAGTGATCCCTACTAAGTTGGAGTGAGAACAATGTGTCAGTGTAGGTTCATCAACTGCAACAAATGTATCACTGTGGTGAAGAAGACCGATACGGGGGAGAGACTGCATATGCTTGAGAAAGGGAGTATACGTGAAATGTCTGTACTTTCTGTTCAATCTTTTTATGAACCTAAAACTGCTCTAAAAAATAAAGTCTAAATAAAAAATAAAGCACTTAGTTAATAGTTGATATTATCTTTAGAGAAGAGACTATATGAAATCATTAATAGAGTATTTCTTAAAAAGCGATGAGAATAACAATGTCAGAGATGACACAAGACAGCTGATTAAGCAGCAAGTGAAAGAAATAACTGCTATAAATCCATGGGAGTGAGATCATTTCATTCTGGGTTATTCTACATGATGAGACTAAGAAATCTATACTTTACAGAAAACAAAGTTTAAGAGAAAAGTGAGCATGAAAGCAGATCATAAATCTCAAGTGGATGTTATTTATGTGTTCTTCACCCCCTGGGTACCCATCCCCCAGATTGGGCCCAATAACTGAAAAAGATAACTAAGTCAGTTTCACTTTACTTTGATTCATTCACTTTGACAGAGGAAAAAGCAACAGAATATAAGAATGTCAGGACAATAATCATGCCGTCAAATATTTTTCTTTAACAACTGCTTTTCTGACTGTGTGGGAGTAAGTGAATGCATTAATAATTAACACTTTTACAGCAAACATTTTGGAAGAAAAAGATTCCATGAATGAGCTATTACTTATCAAATCTTTGTTTCTACTATGGTTTCTTTCACAAATTAATACAGGAAGAAATAACTATATAAATCAATACAGAAATACTCAATACATTTTTGGAGGTGATATAAAAAAATTATCAAGATCACCAATATTAAAAACTCCTGCATAAAAAGAAAAAAAGACTTATCCACACCAAGACAGCTTTCTTCATTTTCCTGAAGGATTTCCAAAGAAGTCCTTTAAAATCAGTGAACTTTCCTTGTCAAATTAAATTTATTCAATATATTAAAAATACCATTGATACAATTTCCAGAATGTACTCATTCCGTTAAAAATACAAACACCTGTGATAAGAAAAATAAAACTAAGTTTATGTTCTCAAATTTGAGCAAAAAATAATAGAGGATGCTTCAGAGTAAATTTTAAAGCCTGAAAATATTCATAACATGGATACAATTTTCTTCCTTAGAAACTACTTCCAATTTAAAGTAACTGTTACAATATATTTTTTAAAACAACTATTTTTTCACGACTAAACGTAGAGACCTGTCATATCAACACATTTTACAAAACTAACACTTTCAAACACAGCTACTCAAAAAGCAATCATAATAAACATTTCTAAGCCCTCCAAATATTAATTTTAAAATTTCAAGTAATAATTTGGTCTTATGTAAGCATATGGCTGACAAATCTCTGCTATTAATCCAGCCGGCGTGTTTACCATGTTATGTCTCTGGTACCTTTCATGGCAGATATTTAAAATATACTACTAACTTTCAAAATCTCAAAATACATTAACTGTAAAAGCCAATCATCATCCCTACTCTGATCAAAATTTGAACATTTTAACAATTTAAATCAACATTTATTCCATTTAATATTTGCTTAATACCATAATACATTTCAAAGAATTATTCATTAGATTAAGTCACCCAAAATATATTGCTGTTTCTAAGAAATTATGTTCTAATGTAGGAATGCAGACTGAGGGGTGGCCAGGGAGGGTTACTTGCATTAGAGCAGTAACATGAGTAGCAGGCCCCCTCTGCAAGATTAATATAATATGGGATTCCGGAAAAAAAAGAAAATTAAAGTTTGCAACAGCGTGTGACTCATTTGGGTGAGTGGCACATGTACGTGTTACACATTTCTAACAGATGGCAATGCTTCTCACTGTGTGTACCCGTATTTAGTGCTCCAAGAGTACAGAGTCAGCTGAATTTTTAAATTGTAAAACTGATTATATATACATTTAAACCATAACATTAAAAATATCATCTTGAGACTGGGAATTTTTGTTTTGTTTTATTTTAGAGACAAGGTCTTGCTACGTTGTCTAGGCTGGTCTTGAACTTCAGGCCTCAAGTGATCCTCCCGCCTCTCCCTCCAGAGTAGCTGGGATTACAGAAGCAAGCCACTGAGCCTGGCCAAGAGTAGTATTTTTTCTTTAATCATTGGCATATTCTACTGATTACAACTATTTTTGCTTACAAATAATATTCCACTAATTTAAAATCAAATGAAATACTAATGCTGAATGAAAGGACCAAGGTACATCAGAGCCTCTCTCAGAACATCATTATGTGGACCCATGGCAGATACCATGTAACAAATAATATTTCCTTATAATTGGGTGTTACTTAGGGCTCAAATCCTACTTAGAAGGGAAAATTATATGATACAGTAAAATATTAGATAATTAACAAATCAATCAACAGAAGTAAATCTCATTTCACTGAATAATATCTCCAAGGTATCAAGGTCTCAGCTAACTCAGAAAGCACATTATAATATAAGGGATTATTCTCCACCTCACTCCTATCCTAATGTGACTAGGGACAGCAGACATTCAAATTAAAAGAAGAGGCTGGGATGCACCTAAGTCTTTAATATAAGCTCTACCCTGTCTTCCCAACTCAGCTATTAGAAGCCCCTACTAAAAACAAAACAACAAAAATAGGTTTCCCACTTTTGCAGAATGATACACTATATACCTTAAACTACTCTCCCAATGAAAATAACTGAAAGGGAAAAACGGAGTATAATGTCTTTGCAAATGCAACAGTGAGGAGACAACGAAGTAAGGAATTCACAGAGGCCAAAACAAAGGAAAAGTGAGAATGCCAGCAGGTAGGAAAGCACCAAGGCCAGAACCCTGGTAATCTTGAACTTCCATTGTAATGACCGCATGGAGCAAGGGAGAGAAAAGATAAAACCAGGACCACTCCAGCTGGTGAGTTTAACAGACCCCTACACGAAACCAAAACCTCACAGAACTATACCCTCAGTATATGGGCAAATTAGAAATAAACTTGTTACACCAAAAGAGAAACTGTTTTTTAACCCTAGCATCTTCGGGGGTCAGGTGGGGGGTTCAAAATCTCCCTTTAGAATTCATAACCAACAACTAGCACTCATGTGGTTTTGTGGTCCAAATCCATGCTGTGTGTTGAATTCTCTGCTTGAGGTTTTTTGAAATTTAAAGGCTGCCCAGACTGATAGTGTCTCCAAGCACCTGGCATAAAAAAATACTACCTGGAAAAATCTGCCTTACACCTAGGCCTCAGAAAACTCGCACAGATAAAACTTCTAAAGAATATAAGCTCCCAGTCAATAAATCAAAGACACAAGGAACTAAGATACCATGGGAGAGCCAACAGAAACACGCAAAATGAATCAGATCCGAAAGGACTTCAAATACTTGAATTATCAGCATAAAATAAGAATATTTAATATATCTCAGTAAGTAAGAGAAGTTTGAAAAGGAGTAAAATTTTATCTAAAAAACTTACCAGGCTCACTTGAACAGGGACCAAAAACAGTGGTTAAAAAATAAAAAACTCATATTAATTCATTCAATGTATTAATATATTTATTGAGCACCTATATACTAAGTGTTAGACCTTGGTCTAGGTTCTAGGGATAAAGCAGTAGGATAAAAAAAATTAATTAAAATAAAATTTCAAAATATAAAAATCCCCTTCATCAAGGATAGTTTAAACAGCAGATTAGAAATAGCTGAAAAAAGAATTGGTGAACCAAAAGACAAATCCAAAGAAACTGTCCAGAACTGTGCACATAAGGACACCAAAAATATGGAGGAGAAAGTGAGAGAGTCTAACATGTCTTATTCAATTATTATTAATATACTAGAAGGAAATAATAAAGGGAATGGGGAAGGGGTACTATTCTAAGAAATAATGATAGAATGTTCCTAATAGCAATCTTCAGACCCAGGAAACCCAAAGAATCACAAGCAGGGAGGGAGGGAAGGAAGGAAGGCAGCAGGAAGGAAAGAGGGGGGGAAGGGAATTCCCCCACTTGGACATAAGGAAGCCACAGACTACTCAAGACAGCAAAATCTTTAAAGCAGCCAGAAGGAAAAAAGAGATGATCTATTTAAACTGGACTTTGAGCATCAAACAGGATTTACACAGGCAAAAATGGAAAGAAATGAGTTTTCCAGCAGTAGCTTGAGCAAAGGCACAAAAGCAGGGGGAACAGAAAGTCTGGATGGAACCAAAGGTCTACACTGTGTGAAAGCAGGGATAAGGTTGGAAGAACAGATTGGGGACACATCACGGAGGGCCTCAAATGCCACGCTAACGAGTCTGGCCTTTATCCTGAAGCGAGTGGACAGTCATCCCTAAAGGCTTTAAAGGAGGGAACAGAATTATGAATGTATCATCAGAAAAACTAAACTGTATTAGCTAGACCAGAGACAGAGATACCACGAGGAAGGCTGTTGAAAGAGACCAGCCTGCTGTCATAAGGAGATAATAAGGACCTCACTAGAGTGGTGACAGAGTAGTGAAAAAGAACAAAAGAAACAGAGAAAAAAATAAGGACATTATAAAGAGGGATTTCACTGACAGTGTTTCTAACAATCACACTGCCTTGCTGATTACACACAGCAGGGACATTTAGATCACAAACATGTCTAGGAATTTTCTTATGTTCTCGTTCATACAAAGGCAATCTTAAAACAGTTAAATAAGCCTTATCCTCACAGAAGCGAAGGTTTCTAGATGTGCCTGGTGCTATTCACTGAGGAGGTTTTAGCAGGACAGGGGCAATTCTGGTTCACGAGGGACGGAGCCACTCTTGAGAACTGGGAGATGTTTCTGCTCAGGCTCCTGTTACCCCCACCTTGTGTTTATTACCACACTGCCGGTGGCAATTAGCGGCGACTCACCTTAGCCATTGTGTGAGCAGCTGTTCCTTCTAAAGCAAGCTGGGACTGGAATTTGGCCACAAAAATCACACAGTCGAGGACACTCCTGACATTTATGTATGAATCTCAGAATTTTAGGTATACCATATCATTTCGGTAAGTAAAATTTCCTCTTGTTTTTAAATGTATCTTTTCCTGATTCTACATGGAAAATGTGGTAAATAGTGGAAAGTTTAAACAACAAAATAAAAACCACCACTGAGAGAGATAGGCATTGATAATATTTGGTGTAGATGTATCCACAGCTTTTATTCCTATAAACATATATGCCTATTTAGAAAATGTAAAATTAAAATCATAGTGTTCTATATTCATTTTTATTTAGTATAACTGTAGCATTCTCCTCATTTGCTTAAATATTCTTTTACAACATACTTTTAGTGGCTACAAAGTATTCTCTTTGGGTAAGAGCATAAGTGAGTCCATCCTATTATTAGGTAGATGGAGTCCTCATTCATTTGAGTTAGAACCTCTCCAAATTAGGTCACTGTGTTAGCACAGATGTATTAAACAAGAACTTCATAATTGCCACTAGTTTTCATACATTTTTTAAAACAACTAACAATGGTTTAGGGTATGATGAGAAAATCCAGTTTTGAACATTCCCTCTGTCACATCGTACAGTGAACCTGACTTGTAAGCTTCCAGTACAAATGCTATGCATGACTGTAGCACTGGAAATTCTCTTCTCACTGGGAAACTTTGAAACCTCCTTTTTCTCTTTTCTTGAGGTGGCCATCTGTGTGTGAAAAGTAACTTCAGCTTTTTCACAGCACTTCTCAAATCCTGATTTGCAGGTGATTTGGCCCACCTATTTGACTATAGTAGTTAATTAAACCTCTTTCCCCTCTCCTTTTTGGCTAAGTATTTCATGTGGGCTAAAACCCTGGGTCAGTAGCTACACTGACCTAAGGAAGGCCCAGACCTAATGAGTGATGCTGCTTTTGCATTTTCTTGGAGAGACATTCACAATGCAGTCCTAATATGGCTTTCCTGAAAACAAAGAGGTCTGTGCTCCTAGGGATTAGTTACCAAACTGAGAAGTTGATTGCAACTGAGATGGGTGAACATTTAGCAGAAGCACTGTACTTAGAAAAGACTCCTACTAAACCAGGACTATGATGTATCATTAATTATTGTTCTTCTCTTAAAGGCTATCATTATTAAGTTAAATCATTATCATCCTCACCAGATCGTTGCTTTTCAGACATAGTTCCTGACTGCCCTTGGGATTCCAAAGGATCGTGGCGTGTGGGGGTGTAAGGGGTGAGGGAGGAAGACAAGGCCATTGACCACCTTCTCCCATCAACCAGCAGCTCTGCTTTTATGTTTTATGAATTGAACTTCTGCAAATTTTTGCTAAATTTGCTTAAATTTTGCTGCTAAAGGAAGTAAAGACTGTGAAAATCACTGTGATATATAGGTCCTATGGGAGGATGAAAAAGAGATAGATAATAGATTTTCACACGGTATTAACATCCAAGTTTCCATCATGCTTGTAATTCTCTTACAGTATCACAGTCCTTCTTGGGTTGGTACTTACTGTAGACCCTCCAGTTGGAATTCTCACAGACTGACCCGCTTTTAGGACAGTGGTTTTCAGAGGCACCTCAGAAATGTTAGGGTTAGGAGAGATGAAGGGATGATAGCAGTGTTTGTTCCACAGCTCAGCTGACTGGTAAAGAATTTCTCTAACAATATTTTTAACCAACAAAGACTGAGGAGCTAACTAAAGGATTTGCAATGAATATAATAATTTACTGTTGGCACTCAGAATCCTTAATCAACAGTTAAAACTCCTAACTGTTTATTTATAGGACAGTTGATGCAGGGGTATCAATATATAAAGACCTCACCATGAATACATATTCAGTTATTCAATGAATGCACTGCCCCATAATCAACTCAGCAAACACAGGATTAGCAAAGATATCAGAGCCTATGTTAGAAAGAGGGCATATTTTAATGTCTCATACCAATAATACATTCTCAGTGAAATTATGAAAACAGTAAATGTTGAAAATATTTAATTTTAATATGATGCAAATTAACATATTGACTGCCACGCTAAAAAAAATTTTTTTTCCTTGGGGCCACAGTGTTTTATTATGAAAATAGAAAATAAATTTCAAAAACAAAATAATCCTTTCTAACTTAATGAAAAATTTGTTATTTTTTATTGTTTTCTGTGTGTGAGTTATATGCAATTAAATTGCTAATATTAATTGTAACAATAAGAACACCAACGAGTAAGATTTGCACGAACCAACTGCAGTTACATATGTTTAACGAGGTCCCGGGCTCAAAATAGCCTGAGTTAAATACAACTCACATGGCAGTTAATGTATTAAGTGTGATGAATATAATTATAAATTCAATAAGATGCCATGAAATGGAGAAAAGGTAGAAAATAATGGTGAAAAAAGTAGAGAAGAAGATTAAAATTCCAGAAGAATTAGGATGTTTTTAAAACCCTGCTTCAGAAAGGGAAATAGCATGGCATACGATTTCCACAGTGCACAGTTTGAGACAAACAGGCCCAGTGCTGAATCCCGTACTGCCACTTACTCTCTGGAAAAAGAGTAGATCAGTCATTTAACCACTTGGAACCTCAGTTTCCTCATCTACAAAACGGGACTTATTTACCACTTTCATGATGGTGTGACAATCAAAGACATGTAAAATACCTGGTGTAGGGTACATCTGTAGTGTTCTGTATTGGTAGAAGGAAAAAACCAAAAACCCTAAAGGATCAGGTGACATATAACATGACATTAGGCTATGCCTTAGGAAAAGAGCCAGTGCCTCAAGAGCCAGACATCCACTGAAGGTCACAGAACATGCAATACTGGGTGACCCTGACCTTGACGGTAAACATTGCTGAAGAGATAAAAATTAAAGGCTAAAAGCAAGAAAATGAAGTGAGCATTTAACAGGGGTCAAGGAGACAAGCAGGTCAAAGTAAATGACTAACAGGGAACTGGTCAATCCGTCACAACCACCAGCCAATCAGAAATGGCCTTGATGACGTTCAGGGTAAGAGTAAAGACAATAAATGACAGTTCAAAGGACACACATTTGCTGAGCTTTGATACTGACTGCTCTACTGGCAGGAGAGAAGACAAGGAGGTCTTTAGCTAGAAATTTGCTATCACTTTCATCTGACCAGAGCCTAAGGTTACCTCTGTCTTCTTTATAGTCCTTGAGGCACTAGGAAGGACTCTCAAGGGGCTGAATCAGAGCTTCTCAGAGTGAAGAGCGACCATCCCACCACACAGTCAAGTTTAGAGAACAACAGACACTCGTGTAGTTGAGGCCAGAGGGTTCTGCCCTAACAACAGTCTCTCATCCCAGAGAATGGCTCAACTTGACTCAGTAGAGCAGGGTGGGCTACATCAAGTTCAATACAAGCTCTCCGTTATTACATACCTCCAACAGCTACTGTTTTGCATTTATTGATAGGTTCCTTTAAAATTATTCTCATGTACGCTTGCTGAGGCAGGGTCTTGTCTTCTAGTTCATAAGTTTCCCAACCAGATGCTTTTGTGCATCCCAAAGAACTCAATGGTGTGCCTAGAACAGAGGAGCAATTTAGCTTCACCACTTCAAAATGTAATCACAAAACTCTAAAGCTAAAAGAGACCTTATAAATCTAGTGCAGCTCACTATAAATAAACATATTCGAGTATTTATCAACTTGGAAACAAACAATTCACAACAGAGCATCCCTACCTTTCCCCGTCTTTTCTTTTCTTTAGCTTTATAATTTTTGTATTTTTTATTATAGTAAAATATAAATAACATAAAACTTATTCCATCTTTTCATATTAAAAACTAAGTCTTTAAAGTGTTTTTGTAAATTTATCTATCTTTAATTGTCGATAAATAACTGATTATCAAAAATTAGGTATAAGTTTAAAGTTTCAGCTTAAAACTGAAAACAAAGGTAACTACTGAATTACCCTCTTTATAAGCTGACTGATAAAAAGGTAGTCATCTCTCTGGGCCAAAATACTGGCCTCATAAATGATATCTTTTATATGTGGTATACATTTTCTGGTAGCTTAACTAGGAAGCTAATGTTTTATGCCTGACAAAGAATAAAGGTTATTCATTTAGTGCCTCATTCATAGTAATTTGTACTTACATGTGAAAAGACTGTGGAATCTAATGATAGCTAGAGAGGCAGCATCTTTTATTTTGATATTTAATTTAATCAGTGACATTGTCTTTTTTTTCTATAATAATCTGTAAGTGGGCTCTCAGCCCTTTCCAAGATCATATAAGCTCTATAGCATTGAGTATGTGATGAAAACTATGGCTATCCTATACACACACACACACACACACACACACACACACACTTAAATTTCAGGAGAATCATGAACTCCTTGAAGCCATCCTGGACCCCAGGATAAAAACCATAGGGGCTACCAGGTACCACCTGGACAGCTAATATCTTGAGCTAACTGACACACTTAATTCTATAAAGAAACAATTCTTAGGGAACAAAAGAAACCACACTCTTTATAGTCCTAAGGACCTAGGTGTATCAGGCAATCTCCCCATTTAATCATTCTTTATCCTATTTGTAGATAAAAGTACTATACCTGTAAATAAGTAAACACAGTCACAAAGAAAACAGTTGTCACAAACTAAAACAAAACAAAAAACAAAACTAGGACTCCTGCCATTACATCAGCTTAAAAGTGTTCAGTTAAAGCTTCAAAGTAAAATATATTTGCATAAAAGAACATCATCTCCTGATGACAACAGCCTAAATATCACTTAAAGCCAAGAGTGTTTTAAAAAAAACAAAAATTATACCTCTGGAAATAGGGTGTGTCTCTTTAAATTCAAAATCTCACAAAGTCTCATATAGTAGACAATAATCTCAATTTATTTTGAATATCAAAATAATGTTTGAGAAAGTAAACTTGATCCATGCTAGCTGGGGATGCTTATGGGTCACTTGACAGAAGCTGGTTAACAAAAAGGAAGCAAAGAAATAGATTTAACAATTATTTTTGGAGGCTGGACCTAACAATAGGAAATATGAGATACCATTTTTTAAAAGCTTTTTAAATGTCATTTTTAAAAGCTGTACGGATTTGGGAGCTATAGATGGCCAATGGAATAGGCCTGTCTATCTCTGCTTTCCTCTAAGGTCCCACTAAGATGATAGTAAAGCGAGAAAAAGATATAAATGCATAAAGACAAAAGGAATAGAAAACTATACTAGAGCAGACAATATACTTCAATGTGTCTAGAAAACAGAGGTGACTGCAGAAGCTGAGCAGAGCAGGCAGGAACCTCACTGCCCGAGAAGCAGAGTCAGCTGACTGCTGCAGAAAAGGCTCAGGAAACAGAGCTTCCAGTTCCTCCAAAAGAAAGGTTGGGGACACGACAGGTAGGACTGAAAAGGGAGTGGCTGGTTGACAGTCTGTATAAAACAGTTAGACGTTTACCTTATGCCATATACAAAAGTTAACTCAAAATGGATTAAAGACCTAAAAGCATGACATAAAACTATAAAATTCCTAGAAGAAAACAGAGGAAAAGCTTCATGACGTTGGAACTGACAACATTTTTTTTGGCTATAACACTAAAAGCACAGATAACACATGCAAATAGGCAAATGGAACTACATCAAACTTAACAAGTAAAGGAATAAAACAAGAGTGAAAAGGCAACCTACAGAATGGGAGAGTATATTTACAAACCATATATTCACTGAGGTGTTAATATCTAGCATATACAACGAACTCTTACAACTCAACAACAAAAAGCCAAATTAACACAATTTAAAAATGGGCAAAGGATTTGAATAGACATTTCTCCAAACAAGATACACAAGTGGTCGAGAAGCACATGAAAAGATACTCAACATCACTGATTATTCATCAGGAAAATGAGAATCAAACCACAATGAAATATCACCTCACACCTGTTAGAATGGCCACTATCAAAAATAAACAAAAAAATACCCCAGAAAATAGCAAGTGTTGGCAAAGATGTGAAGAAATTGATCGGAACCCTTGTACACTGTTAACGGGAATGTAAAACGGTACAGCCACTATGGAAATAGTCCGGCAGTTCCTCAAAAAATTAAAAATAGAACTGCCATATATGATCCAGCAATCTCATTTCTGGTATACATCCAAAAGAAGTGAAAGCAGGGTCTTGAAGAGATACTTGCACAACACTGTTCACTGCAGCATTATGCACAATACCAAGAGGTGGAAGCCACCTAAGTATCCATCAACAGATGAACAGATAAAGAAAATGTGGTATGTACATAAAATGGAATAGTGTTCAACCTTAAAAAATAAGGAAATCCTATCATATGCTACATGAATGGATGAACCTTGAGGACATTAGGCTACATGAAACAAGCCAATCACAAAAAGACAAATACTACATAGTTCTATGTATAGGAAGCATCTAATGTAGTCAAACTAACAGAAACAGAAACAGAGTGGTTTCTAGGTGGTTGCCAGGGGCTGGGGAGAGGAAGAAAAGGGTAGTTGTTGTTCAATGGGTATAGAGTTTCAGTTCTGCAAGATGAAAAAGTTCTAGAGATCTTTTGCAGAACCATGTGCATATACTTAACACTACTATTCTGTACACTTAAAAAAATCGTTAAGATGGTACATTTTGTGTCCTTTTTACCACAATAAAAAAACCCAGGGAGCTTATCCTGGATTATCTGGGTGGGTCCAATGTAATCACAAGGGTCCTTAAAAGTGGAAGAGGTAGACAGAGGAGGAGGTCAGAGTGACGCAACGTGAGAAATATCTGACCCTCCATTGCTGACTTCAAAGATGGAAGAGGGCCGGGAGCCAAGGAATGCAGCCAGCCTCTAGAAGTGAGGGAAAGCAGGGAAATGGATACTCCCCAAGAGCCTCCAGAAAGGAGCACAGCCTGTGGATGCCTTGATTTTTAGCCCAGTGAAACACCTGCATCAGACTTCTGATCTACAGAACTGTAAGATAATAAATTTGTGCTGTTGTAGGGAAAGGAAGAAAGAAAAGGCAGTTAGAACCTCAACCTGGTAAAGCCAAACAAATCACCCCTACTGAGGTTACTCTCTGGAGAAAATGATAAAGCAATACTTCAGACTCAAACACCAGATAAGGCTGAAAAGAGGCATTAGGATTTAAGCAGTCACAGGCTTTGATGCTAAGACCTCTGGCTCCCTTCCCCTGTGTGGCTCCCCCAAATCCTCACAGGCAGACTTACTCCCCACACAAAAGTAAACAGAGCATTCCTTTTTGGAGAAACTGAAAGGTCCAAGAAGGAAGATCTGTAGATTCTGATGCGTAAGAGTCACCCACTGAAGCACCCAGGTCCCTGTTCAAAAACCCTAGAGTGAAGCTCTCAAGGAAACAAATTTCCAGTCTACTGTTTATTGTCTCACTCTTAAACATGAACAAACAAATAAATCCTCACCATTCATTTGAGAAAAGCCTCTAACATTAAAATCAAGAATCAAAACAAGCAGATAAAAAGGGGCAACAACAGGAAAATGTGCAAAGAGCAGAAGAAAACAGCAAAATAATTCAATTCACATTGTCAAAGGAAATAAGAAAATACTGCATCTGTGAAACAAAAACAGGATCCTATTTTTTAAAAGGAAATATTCAAAGACCACAAAAGATTAAATTCAAAATTACAAACATGCTAGCAGAAATTAAAAATTCAATAGATACTAAGAAAACCTCTTAGAACATAAAGCAAAACCACAGAGAGATGGAAAATAGCTAAGAAAAAGACATAAGAAATTTAGAGGATCAAACCAGCAGGTCCAAATACCCAACTAAGAGATTAGTAGAAAACAGAGAAAAGTGGGAAAAGAAAATTACCAAAAAAATAGTGCAAGAAAATTTCCATATTGAAGGACATGAGTTTCCAAGCTGAGAGTACCATGAATATCAAAAAACCATAGGAAAGAAAAATGGGCCAATATGAAATTTCAGAATTCTGGGGTTAAAGAAAAGCATCAAACATTTTCCAGAGACATGAAACAGTTCACAACCAACTGGGAAACAGAATGGCCTGAGACGTCTCAACTTATATCACAGAGCTCAGCCACAAATAAAATATAGTCATAATAAAGGAAACATTCATATTTATTTAAACACAGCCTGTAACATGACTGCATCAAGAAAATGGAGACACAGGAAAAGTAGGTGTGTACTAAGAGTAAAAGGTAGTCTATGAGAAATAAATCCTCAGCAGGAAATCAATACGGAAATCAATAAGTCTAAAATTTTAAAAGTAATCAATAAATGGCACTTAAAGCATACAGTGTGGTGTTTAGAAATAGGCAGGTGAATACCAGAAAATACAACTAAAAGAGTTGAAAAGGACTATCTTTAGGCAAAGTGGCAGTAAGAATATAAAAAGAACAAAGAATGGCTATTGTAGTACTACTGGAATTATTAAACAATGTAAATGCAATTACCTCGAAAATAAACAAACAGATGAAGGAGAGAGAGGGAGGAAGGCAGGCAGGTAGTTAAGTTGCCTGATTTAACAAAGCAATTCTACAAACTGTTATACAATGAAGATCTTCAATGTTCATCCACACAGAAAGAACGAAAATAGCAACTGTCCTAACATTATGCAAATGGTTACTTGTATCTTGGAATAAAATTTTCAATTACAGCACCGTACATGAATTCCAAAAATGCTGTACTGCAAATAACTAAAATGATAACATGCTGTGGAAAATAGTATTGAATGCTTCAAAAATGTTACTCAAATAATGAAGACACTGATGTCAAACATGTATGTAAAGAGTTGGAAGAAAATTATTCCGAGGTAGGAAAAAAGCATTAGTTATAATATTGTTTTGTATAAATACATAATTATTCAATATACTATGTAACTAAATTAATTAAATGGTATAAATATGTATTTGACTATTTCATCTATATTCTCAAAGTATTCCTTATATATTCAAATTGGCCACACAAAAATTATTTGTTTAGATCTTCTCATTGGGAAAACACAGAAAATAGAAACTCAGCATAAAAGGTACGTAAAGAAATTAAAAATCCACTTACCTGAATCATGCTGTTACTTTTCTTCACCAGTCTTCCTTCCAATCTAGGAGAAAATAATAAGTAAATTACAGCACAGTCCTCATGTAATGAACTCTTTACAAGAAAAAACTAAAATCCAAGGAAACTATTATTCACTTCTGATCTGTCCACAGGGGAAGAGAAAGTGTTCTTTTCCCGATTCCCAGCTAATTTCTGACTATCATGGTATTCAGAGTAAGTTTACATTAGGCAAAGCCAAGCAGAAGCAAGCATGTAAATCCAATGCCAATAAAAAAAACTGCACACAAAGTACATCTAATGGTATGAGTTTTAAGATGATGTACTTTTATAAATTATCTCCTCTCCATTCAGGTAAATAACTGCTAATTGGCTACATAGAAAAAGATAAAGAAGCAAGAAAGCACATTTTTCAAACCGTGAGAATTACTACCCTGGGGTAAAAAGGGGTAGCAACATGTTTAAGTGTTCAATGAAAATGCAGTCAATAGCAAGCTAGGCAGAACAACCGCAGACCACATATATAAGTGTATGATCAAAGAGCTTATAAATAGACTTTAACCCACATCGCCCTAAAGGCTTGAAAATGCTTCCTCATTTCATTTCATGAAAGACTTTCTCAACTAAAAATGAAATATTACCCTAAGTAAAATATACATGTGAAACTAGGGTACCCCACAAAAAAGGGAAAAGGTACCTTTTAAAAAAATTAATAAGCTCAGAAATCCTTAGCAGCTTAATACATTTTCCTAAAGTGAACAACACTCTCCCAAAAGGTCACCACTGCCCTGACTTCAAGTAGCACACGTTAGTTTTGCCTGTTGGGCAAGGTGTTATTATTCAGGCATCTGTCTGGGAGGCTAAGAATCCCTGTATCTGGACCAAAATAAAATGCTTTAAGGAGAGAGGAGCAAGTAGTGGCTGAGTGCAAGGTGGTATTATTTCAGGAAGATATTGAAGTGTCTAAGGAAGGGGGTTTGGTTGGTTGGTTGCTTGGTTGGTTAATTGAGGTCAACCTTCAAGTTCTCCAGAGACTATGGACAGAGAAGCTGTTTAATGATAGAAATAGAAGGGAAAGTGCCTTTCTACTGTCTAGATGAGTATATTGTTGAATGTAAGATGGGAGGAGGAGCAGGAACAGAGGAAGAGGAAGAGGGGCAGTGGAAGGGGGAAAAGAGGCTGGCCTCCTTTCTACATATACAAAGACATCTATAAAATAAAAATAATAACCAAGCTGGTATGTGCTAGAAGCTAGACTAAGTTACTAATGCATCATCTCACTTGATCTTCCAACTCCTTTGAAGTTGGTTTTGCTATCCTCAGTCGACAGATAACAATCCTGAGTCTCAAATCAGCAGTAAGGTGTCTAAAGTACAGTTAGTAGGTGAAGCAAAGCTATTCTTCTTTTCAGCTTGTGTGCAGGGCTAAAGACGCCATCAACAAAAAGAGAGATGTTCACAGACACGAAGCCATATAACTAGATACAGAATATGCTGTATTGTCCTTGCCTGTAAATCATTTAAAGGAAAAGAATTGAGTTATTCAGGACCCACAAAGTCTTCTGAATTACCAGAAAGTTGAATAGCTTTGTCACTGGTAAAGTAGGCCCACTTATCATTCTGTGCCTCAAAGGAGAAGTTTCAAAAGAAATCCTTACACTTCACAAGGTATAATTTTCTGACATGTTAACTGGTTTTATTGCACTGTATACTTTCCCACTGAAATAGGAGAAATCTCTGTCCCTTAGAGACGGTCACAGATGCAGAAAGGCAAATTACCACGATAGAAATATTGAGGAAGCTGTGATAGTGCCACCTCCAAATGACATGCCACATCTGCACGAATATTCAATTTCTATACATACTTTCAAAAAGCACGGGCCAAAATGGGAACACAGTTAAAAAAGGGAATTTTCCATTCTGCCACTTGAGACAGAAGAAATAAAATATCTACTTTTTAAGACAATAGGTGATGTACCAAAGACGTGTAGCTCAAAAGATCTTCCTGCATCCTCACTGGTCAATATGAAATCATTCCTCAATAACAATAATATGACTGTCAGACATCATGAAATACCTTTACACTGAATTCTGCAATAACCCAGTATATGTGCATTGGGGGCAGGTAAAAAAAGTATTAGAATCCCCAACTTAATCAGAGGAACACCTTTAGGGTATCATGTTGAACATAACAGTTCTGGCTTAATGATGAACATATCCAAATCTGCTTTTCCATACCAAATCATGTCATTATCCTTTCACTGTTTTCCAGTTCCAAATTGCTTTTGATATTGGCCTGAGTAAAGGATATTGACCCTCATGGGAGATGGAAGAAGTGTCTTGTTAGTGAGTAGCTTGATGATAAGAAACAAAAATAGGTCTGGAAAGACTCTTAGAACAGATAACTGCAAAAGCCTCTGAGAGCACCATGATGACTCTCCTCATACAAGATCTAGCACAAGGAATCCATAGTAAAAGTTGCAGGCTTGATTTTGCAGTGGACACATGCCATGAAGATACAATGCAAGAAGTTCTTTTTGGGACTATATGAGTAAGCAAGTTAACTATGCATAAGCATACCATGCACAGTAAAGCATCTGTGGAAAAAGTTACCCAAATTATACTTAAAAGACTGTGGCTCTAAACTTTCAATCAAGACTGGGTAAAAGAAGGCAAGAATCTTTGCAGACATTAACCCAATGACATTCAGAAGAATACTAGCAGCACAGAGGGCAGAATAAGGTATCCTTCCCTATTCCCAATAATTCTGGTATAGCAATATTCAAACCCCTATTTGTTTACTTCTAGTGACTTCCTCCCAAGAAAAACACACTAGAGTAGGGTAAAAAGGAATGGGCAGAAGAACAAAGGCTGTTGAAGGAAAAGATTAAAGTTCACAAAATTTTTGCAAGGCACTGGCAATCCCCCACTTTACAAGTGTACATTTGTAGGGCCAGCCCTTTCAAAGTTTACTACTTCCTCTTAAACCAGGGAGGGCAGTGGTTTTATATTGGGGGCCAATCTGACTGACTGACAGCCAGTAGCTGCCCAGAAGCAATGCTGGCAGACAGTGCCAAAATCAACAATGGACAGTGCCATTGTCCACTATGGACATATGACATGGAAATTGCAGCAGGAATTCTGCATTTTTGACAGCCCTATCCCAAACCCCATTATTAGAGTTCAACTGTTTCTTCTCAGGGGAAGATGGTATATAATTAGAGATGAATAATGTACAGAGACCAGTAACAGCATAAGATCAATGTAATTATATTTTTCTATTAAAACTGCACCTTAGGCCAGGCACGATGGCTCATGCCTGTAATCCTGGCACTCTGGGAGGCCGAGGTGGGAGGATCGCTCAAGGTCAGGAGTTCGAGACCAGCCTGAGCAAGAGCGAGGCCCCCATCTCTACTAAAAATAGAAAGAAATGATTTGGACAGCTAAAAATATATATAGAAAAAATTAGCCGGGCATGGTGGCGCATGCCTGTAGTCCCAGCTACTCAGGAGGCTGAGGCAGGAGGATCACTTGAGCCCAGTAGTTTGAGGTTGCTGTGAGTTAGACTGACGCCACGGCATTCTAGCCAGGACAATAGAGCGAGACTCTGTCTCAAAAAAAAAAAACAAAACTGCACTTTATTAGAATAGTAAAAAACACTGGAAACTTTTTCATTCTTACTCATAAACAGCATGTTATGCATATTAAAGCTTCCTTTAGCTCAACACAAAATCCAAAGTACAAAGTTGGCATTATCTTCTTTTATACAAAGTTGGGGTTTTCTTCCTTTAATGTCTAACTCTCAATAAACACAGCTTACCTGAACCTTTTCTTGCTTACCTCTGCTTGGAGTAGAACCTTTACTGTCTCTCAGAGGAAGCTGACCACTGCTGCAAAGCCCCACGCATGGTCTCTAGCTTGGGTGGCTGCACGCTGCCAGTCTCCCGCGGGAGTCACCCACAAGCTTCCTCCTGCCTGCAGCTGGTGCCAGCTCTCTTCACAAGGGAGAAGGAACTTCCACTACACTCAAGGAAGGCCTTCATCTCCCTTCCCTAAACCTTACCCTGCATTCTTACTTTTTTCTAGGTTAAAAAAATAATGTAGAGAGTAAACTGAATGACTTGTCCCAGCCCTTCCTCAAAACTTGCCTCAACTTACAGCCAATCAGATTCTCTCAGGTAAATCACAGGGCTCTCTTCTCTGAGCTGCTTGGCTGAGGTGTCAAAGAAAATACACAACATAAAAAATCATCTTTTAACTACCCTGGGAGTTTAGCAACCTGCCAACCTGCCTCTCAAACCGGCTTTTCCTTTCCTATAAAACACATTTGAATAGAGGAGTTTAGAAGAACGGGTTCACCTAGAAGCAAAGGACAGACTTACACTTTATATACTAAAATGTGGGAGCTGAAGGAGATTTAACAGGGGATAAAAAATTCCAGAGAAATATACTCTTTAAGGAGACAGATACTCTAAAAGATGATAAAGAGCGAAAGCAACTATGCTCCAGGAAATAGTAAGATAAATTCATGAGAAGAAAGCAAAACTGATCAAAGCCTGGACTCTAATCCAGTTTCAAGAGTGACCTCAAAGCAAACAACGGCTCCTCCTCTTCTCTCCTTAGCACAGCAGTGACCAAGTGCCTTGGCTTAGTGCCGAAGGGGAAAAAGGTACTTCATCCCTTCATTCAGCAAATGTTTACTGAGCGTCAGGTGGGATTACATAGAGATGAAAGACTGGCTTCCCTGAAGGAGCTCACGGTTTTGAAAGGAGAAAGAAAAACACATAAACCAGTATTTACATTTCTATGTGGAACCACAGAGTGTGATACCACTGAGGTAAACTTCAACAGAACACAACTACTTCCCCTCAGGAGCCGGACACAATTCCTGGACATTTTATATATCTCATTTGAATCCTTGAAACAGGCCTGTGAGACTGGCAAATACTGAAGAGAATTAGGTAGGGTGTATGGGACCCCAAAAAGGATCTTTCAAACAAAGATTTTTTTTTAATTCAAGTCAAATCTTCAAATGATGGCCCCCTCCCCGCATCCAAATCTCAACCCCAATTTTACCATTTACAGGCTGCCCAGCAGTGTCTAAGCTTCCTGGATCTTTTATTGAGAAGTTCACAAACTGAAGAAATAACTTTCTAACATTGCAGGTCTTGTTATCAAGGGCCACATCAATAACGCCCTGCCTCAGTTTAATGAGAGCAGTTTTGGTTGTTTGTAAATCCCTATGGCACAGATGTGCCAAAATAATCTTCTTCATGTGTTAGTTAATCACAGAGTATCTGTGCTTGCTACATTCTCAGTACCTAGGACAGGACTGGTAAGCGCCCAGGAAATCCTATCATATTTCTCTGTTACCAATCATCAAATCAAGCTTCTCAGTCACGATCAAGATCCCCCTCTACTTTCCACATTTAATCATTTATTTAAATTTATTCTTGTTTTTAATTGACCAATGATAATTGTATGTATTTATGGAGTACAGTGTGATTTTTCATACATGTTTACAATGTGGAATAATTAAATCAGGCTAATTAACAAATTCATGACCTCACATACTTATTTTTTTATGGTGGAAACATTTAAAAATCTATTCTTTTGGCAATTTTGAAATATATAATGCTTTTTCTTTCTTTTTTTTTTTTTTTACTACAGTCACCATTCTTTAGAGCTCTTGGATTTATTCCTCCCAATTGTAAATATGTAACCTTTGACCAACATCCCACCAATCCCTCTCCCCCTTAACTGCTCCAGCCTCTGGTAACCTTCATTCTACTCTCTATTTGTATGAGTTCAACTTTTTTAGATTCCACATATATAAGTGAGATCATGTAGTATTTGTCTTGCTATCCCTGGCTTACTACACACTGCATAATGTCCTCCAGGTTCATCCATGTTGTCACAAATGACATGATTTCCCCTCTTTTTTAAGGCTGAATTGTATTCCATAGTGTGCATATGACACATTTTCTTTATCCATTCATCTGGCGATCTAGGTTGTTTCCATATCTTGGCTATTGTGAACACTGCTGCAATGAACATGGGAGTGCAGATATCTCTTTCGTATACGGAGTCAATTCCTTTGGATCTATTCCCAGAAGTAGGATTACTGGATTGTATATTTTTAGTTTTCTGAGGAACCTCCTTTACATTCCCACCAACAATGCACAAGGGTTCCACTTCCTCTACACTAGTCATTATTTTTAAGACTAGATTACCACCCACCCTCAAAAGATGTATTCCTTGCCAGCCGTTTCCTACTGCAGTTTCCTATGATGTCCTTCCCCTACCCTGCTCCCCACACTGTTAACCCACGCTCATCACCTGGCTTAGAAAGAACAACGGAAATATGTGCCAAAAAATTGTGGATTGGGAATTAGGTAATTACCTCCACATTATATTTGAATACAATGTATCTTCCATTAAAACCATCTTTACACAGCCTTATTCCACTATCAAAAATTTTTAAACCAAAATAGGATTAAAAACTGTGAATCCTTTAAAAAAATAGTTCTCTACACCTATGGTCCCCCACCTTTGGGCTGAGGACTAGTACTGGTCCCTGGCCTGTTAGGAACCGGGCCTCACAGCAGGTGAGTGGTGGGCAAGCGAGTAAAGCTTCATCTGTATCTACAGCCACTCGCATCATCACATAAGCTCCACCTCCTGTCAGATCAGCAGCAGCATTAGATTCTCATAGGAGCATGTGCGAGGGATCTGGGTTACCCAGTCCTTATGAGAATCTAATGCCTGATGATCTGAGGTGGAGCTGAGGTAGTGATGCTAGTGCTGGGGAGCAGCTGCAAATAGATTATCATTAGCAAAGAGGTTTGACTGCACAATAAATGCAATGCGCTTGATCATCCCAAAACCATCCTCCCTCCCAACTCCTGTGGAAAAATTATCTTACATGAAATCTGTCCCTGGTGCCAAAAAGGTTGAGGACCACTGCTCTACACTATGTCTAATCTACAGTAGACCAAGTAGCCCCTGTCTGAAACAGTAACACTGTCTCTCTAGTCAGGTAGTCCCATAAGCATAGGTTATGTCATATCCCAAATATAAAGTATATAGTCCAGCAATTTAATAAATATTTTAAAAACTAATCTAAATGCCTTGCCTTTGAGCCTGGATTCTTTTTAGATATGGAAAAAAATAAATATTTATTGGAAATTAAAAGAACTCATAGAACAATGAGAACTTTCTAATTTCCTTTTAAAATACTTTGAAGTAACATTATGGCTTCAAAAGAAAATTCAGCATGAATCGTCAAACCAAGCTATCATAATAAACTTTGCAAGTCTCAAAACCTGTCTTTTGTGTTCCTAAGACAGGCATAATTTAGCTAACAAGAATATGAGAAATAAAAAACCCCAAGTTTATTACTCCAATGTAGAAACAAACTAAAATATAAAACCCAATTCCAAGGCAGATTAGGAAATGTTTTTAACAGAGAATCAACTAATTTATTAAAATTGGATTTGCAGTAGATACATTTCAGGGTGTCTGTTCACCCCCTCCTATTTCTGGGGGACTCTGCCTCATTCTCAGGCCAAGTTGCTTTTCAACTGCAATCTTCTGTATCACCTGATGCATGTACACAGCCATAGCCGATTGGACCAGAAGTAACACCTGACTCAAAAAGAGCCACTCATAAGCTGGCTAGAAGCCTAAGATTTGGGTTTACTTACTGGCTAAAATTATGGGCTCACCCAATCAGATTCTCTGCCTCAAGAACTGAAATCAAGAAACTCTAAAGGAAATTGCCAGTTAGATACGAGAGTGAAAGGTCAAGAGGAACACTTAGGGTCAGGACAATCGTCATGGGCCAAGTCTGCCATAGAAAGCAAGAACTAGACTGGAGCCAGTTCCTAACCTGGGATTCTCAGGAGCTCAACATCCTAACTCCTACACCTTTTCTAGAATGAGAATGACCTGGTTTTCACAACCAAAAGACAGAGCTCATGATAGCAACCTAAGTTAAATTTTTATGTAAAGATCTATTGACACATTTAGTTAGGATAAAACCACCTTCTTTTAGATGAATTAGAGAAAACAGTTTATATCACTTAGTAAGAAATCTGGGGTCAAGTTTTTAAAGAAATGAAGTTTTATTATTTTCAACTTCTCTCCTCTCGACTCTGGTTTCTCACCTATAAAATGAGGTCAATTTATGAGATGGTCTCTAAGTTCTCTTCTATGGTTTACAATCTCAGTACATACAACAGGCAGTCTCTGACAAAGGGCACTCTTTGTGGGCAAACAGTTTGGGCAGTGGGGGAAAATTCTCTACTACCTGGGCTGTCACATGATGAATTCTCATCCTTTTAAATTCATAAAAAATGAGTCAGTTCACAGGCTATCTGATTTTAATTATATTTAGTAAAATATTATAATTTTTCATACTGTTTGATCATTCTATTTTCATTTAAAATATACAGTTATACTCGATACCTTGCCTCTCCCTTAGTTTAAAGAAACTAAGAAGCTCAAAGGATGCTATTCTATTAATAATTATGGGAAATATTTAAATCTGAAATTGTGCTATAATCTTAAACATAATATTTTCAATACTCTATTTTGGGGAGGGAGGAGCATGACAACAAAATAAGACATCGGAAATCCAAATATTCTTGTTATTCAAGTTTTAATATAAAAGAACATTTATCGCAGAGTTTAAAATTGTAACCATTCAACGACTGAAACTGCTCCAAATGTATTTTTTAAATGACATCAGGAAAAACTGTCCAAGACTTGGAAATGGCCAAAAGAGACTCCTCAGTGTCTTTTCAGATTATCTGAGTCAATAGGGCTACGTACTGTTGACTGACTTTCTATTTCACTGGCAGTAATTCCAAATAATTTGTACCCACTGCAATGTAAACAACTGATTTCTGCCTAGAAGAAAAAATAACCCCAAACATTACATTTTATTGCTTTAGAGATATTAACCAACTTTGTTACCTATTGATAAAGTTAGTTCAGCATTCCTGGGTTTTTTTTTTATTTTTTTCAGTTTTTCAAATTCCCCTTTAGTTCCCTCATTTAACTGAGTTGAGTAAATCTTTGATGTTTGTTTGTTTTATATCTATATTCAGCATATTTTTAACTTTTGAAAATTAGTCTTTAACAATGATGGTCTGTTTTTAAAAATCACTCCACTGTAACACCTAGAAAAGTGTATGCTATTGTTTACAGCAAGTGATAAATATATAACCCACCAGGCTATGAATAACTGGTCCATGATATTTGGAAGCCAGATCCAATTCAAAGTGATACAAACGATAATAAAGAAATGGCAATGACATCACAGCAATTGCACCAGGGAAGCAAGTTACATTCCCTGTCTCTTATGTGTTCTCAGTGGGCAACAACTGATGTACAGCCTTGAATTCCAATTGCATAGATGTGTATCATACATCTGCTTCAGATCTTAATGGATACAATATAAATAAAATCCAAGTCAATGCATGTAGAAGACGGTATGAGTGTACATGTGTGTAAAAACATGTCTAAAAACACAGATCCATGCAATGAAGACAGCTGGAACACATAATAAACCAGAAAGTGATGAAACTCCATTTATTAAGAAACAAAATAATCTTATCCCCAATATGACTGCCTTGTCCTTAGCTTTCTGAGCTAAATAGGTACATATCTAAATTAGCAAAGCAAGGCACATATTTGTAAGCAAAATTTTTTAATCCTCTGAACCTTTAAACTCCCTAAAATAGGGGTTTAGGATTCTCTACCTATCCCTTGGTAAGACTTCCTTTACAGAAATACTACAGACATTAAGAAAATAGAGTCAAATGATTCTTCTTTACAGAAACAGTGAGTAGGAAGCTAACTGTATCATTCATTTTTCTAAATGTTATGAGAAAATCCAGCAACTGAAAATCAACAGAGAAGTTTCTTGATATAAGTAAACCTGATGCATACAAATACATTTACACAAAGGACTTACACAGCAGAAATCACAAAGATTCTTGCAAGTAACAAGTCTCCTACTGAGATTTAAAATAGGGATTTATTTTTGTAATTTACAAAAATGTGATTTAAACATAAATTTTTCAAAGTTACAACAATCTATTCAATCAGGAAACCATTTCAAGCTCCATGCGAATGTAAAACTAAAACTGCCCCTGTTGCAACCACATACTGTACTTAGGTTTGGGGAACTAAAGATTTCATGTTACTCCCATACCTGCAGGAACCACCTTGATCAATAAGGTCCCCTTCTCTTCCTCTTCAATTTCCATTCTCTCCTTTCAGTGACCATTAACCCCTCCCACCAGTCCCTAGAAGACAAATTCCATTAATAAACCTTTCTTTGGGGCTGGGTGCAGTGGCTCACGCCTGTAATCTCAGCACTTTGGGAGGCAAGGCTCCAGGATCATTTGAAGCCGGGAGTTAAAGACCAGCCTGGGCAACATAGCAAGACCCTATCTCTACAAAAAATTTTAAAAATTAACCAGGTTATCATGGTGCATGGCTATAGTCCCAGCTACTTGGGAGGCTGAGGCTGGAGGATTGCTTGAGCCCAGGAGTTGGAGGCTGCAGTGCGCTATGACCACACCACTGCACTCCAGCCTGGGCAACAGAGTGAGACCCCATCTCTTAAATAAATAAACAAACAAACAAACAAACAAACAAACCTTTCTTTGGCTGCAATTAACATTGTTTTTTTGCTCCAGAATTTCTCACAGTCTTGAAAATACTAGTGAGCACTGTGACTCTCGGGTAATACACCACCTGTTGCTTCTCAGAACTCCAAGGGCTATGCCTGAAAATTAATGTCCTATTAAAACTGATTCACTTAGCTTGGCTCTCAGGTTCCCTTCATTGTGTGTATTCCTCAGCCAAAAGATAAATGTCCATCCAAGCCAGCCATATGCAGAGACAAAGAGGGCCTCACTAGCCAGTGTAATGTGAGTGCCCAAGAATCATTCGTCCGCAACGTTACTGCCCTGTACCTTTGCATGGTTAAAGCAGTAACAACCACGGGCTACAAGGCATCGTGTCCCTTAGGAGGTCTGGGCTAAAACAAAAATCCTCAAATGGGGTGGTTATCAAACCATATATTGTAGACATAACTGTCTAGGAAGCAGAAAACTCTGTAACTTTCTGGGATGAAATTTTTATTTTCTCTTTTAGTAAGTGAAAATCTTTCTGAACTGCATTACACTTTTATTTCTTACTTACCTCCTGTTTGCAAAAGTAATAGATGTTCTTTTAAGAATATTTAAAAAATAAATACCATTTTGAAATATTTTTTACTGGCTTTTTTTAGCGCACTCCCAGGGGAGGATCTTTGATTCACTGATGTGTAATTTAAGCACCAGGACCAGTACTTGGCATATAGCGCTAAATAAAAGCTTACTTTCTGTATAATTTTTGTATCCCCTTTTGCATTTTTTGCATATTTTGTATGATTTTTATTTTTTACATCTTATACTTATTGTATAATTTCTTATTTTATAAATTCATTCATTTTATAAGCTCAGGACTATTTATACTGCTTCATAATCCTTTTCATATCACAACATATGGACATATTTCCAGGCTATTAAACTATGAAATATTCTTCCACATTTTTACCTCCTTTTTTTGAGAGATGGCTGATTTACTGTTTTGTGGAGAGTTGGGGTGTTTGTTTTTTTTTTTCTTATAAGAGTTACTCAGGGCTGGGCGCGGTGGCTCACACCTATAATCCTAGCAGTCTGGGAGGCCGAGGTGGGAGGATCATTTGAGCTCAGGAGTTCGAGACCAGCCTGAGCAAGACCGAGACCCCATCTCTACTAAAAATAGAAAGAAATTACCTGGACAGCTAAAAATATATATAAAAAATTAGCCGGGCATGGTGGCGCGTGCCTGTAGTCCCAGCTACTTGGGAGGCTGAGGCAGGAGGATCGCTTGAGCCCAAGAGTCTGAGGTTGCTGTGAGCTAGGCTGACGCCATGGCACTCTAGCCCAGGCAACAGAGTGAGACTCTGTCTCTAAAAAGAAAAGAGTTACTCAGGTTCACTATAAAATTTGGAAAAACAGAGTTGGATTTTACCAAATTGAGGGTATACATGAACATTATTTTACAAGTGTTTTCACCAAATGTTTGCTGAACATTTTCTTATTTCCTTAAATAAACTTTTGGGATATTACCTAATTTTTAAAACAATAATCCCAGATCCCAATTTCACATGGTCTTCATGAGTCAAAGTCATCATTAAAAACATTGATTATTATAATACACTACAGCCATGGGTGCAGATGTCTACGTAAATCAGAATGAATAATCCCAGGAGATGCCCTAAATCTGTTCTGTTTATTTTTTAAAGAAGTTCTGTAATCAGCAGTCTCTCTCCCGTGAACGTAAAAGAAACATGAAATGGTTCTCAATCAGTCTAGTGTCTACAAATTAAGTTAATAATTCAAATAAACTTTTCCCAAGTAACATTCCCATTCTCAGTATAAGAATAAGAAGGAAAAGGAAAAAATTATTTTTCTATTATTTTGACTTGGGTGATTTCAAAACAAAACCTCTAAGATTTCTGACTCACGAATGAAAGGTCTATGTCAACAGCTTCAATTAATTTCTTTTACCCCCAGTAAGAAATGCATATCCTTCAGCACCTCCCAATTTGTATCAGGGCATTTGAGTTTCCTTCAAACCTGCCAGTTCTCTCCCATCATTCGAGACATTTCTGCACTGGTCATAGTTTCTTCAAGCTCTGTGGCTTAACTGATTTATTATGATCCAAATTTCAGGCCCAAGCAACTCCATGAGATTAAAGATGCTTTTCTAAAAGATATATTCATTTAGTGAGCTTCCCTGCATAATGAATCAACTTCTTCATGAAATCTGTTTCACGAAAAAACATTTCATATTCTATAGACACACTATTAAACAAATGAGGCCAACGGTGTCAGGCAAAGAGGGGATATGTTTGCAAGAACTGATCTCTAATCCTGTTCCTATAGTGTGGGCATGACAATTGTGTAATTACTTAAGTGGATAGAAGGGGTGATTTTTTAAAAAAATTATCTTTCATTGAAGATACAGAAACGGCATGGGAACCATCAGCACCATAAACAACAGGCAAAATCTATACCTGATCCATCCACAGAATTGACAACCGTGTCTTCCACACAACAGAGACATTCAACAAATTCTCTGAAACAAGTGGACGTTCTTAAATGACGAAATTTTTCATTCACCAAAAATTCTTTCCCTCCATGGGAACCTTCAGTACGTACAGATTATTTAACCTGCCTCTTAAATACACTTAAATTCTGAGGGAGCCTGATTCAAAAACACCTGCTAGAGTGAAAGTGACAAGTCTCGTGTAAGCATCCAGTTTTGTTAGCATTACACAATTGCTTAAAGGAAAGACCATATTTGAAGTAACTTTTCCAAAATAGCCACAAACTTGTTCTGTAGCTCTACGGTGTGCTGTTCCAACTCAATTACATCAACCCTCCAAATGTCTCCCTTTGAAAGGTCAAAATCACTCATTAAAAAACAAACATGGCTCAGCCAACACATTTGCCTGAAGCGAACTGGTAATGTGAAGAAATGGCCCCAGTATCAAGTTCAGAGATGTGGGTTGAGTCCAGTCAGCCACCAATTCGTTTTTTGACTTTGAGAAGGTCTTTGTCATCTCTGGGCCTTGGACAGATGGAGAAAGGGAGAGAAGTAGAAAAGGAGGAGGGGTAGGGAGGGGAGAGAGAAGGAGGTGAGGAGAGAGGAGTGTGTGTTTTAATCTATGAAACAGGGAGTCGTTGTAAGATGTTATCTCTCATCTGTGATTCTGTATTAAATTTGCATTTATAATTATTCCAATTATTCTAACTATTCCAAATTATGAGCAAGAGTCAAGTTTGATTACTGTTGATTAAAAAATTGCCGTGGGAGGTGATATAGAATAATGGTAAGAGATAAGCTTTGAAATTAAGAAATGTAAATCTGATACCTAGTAGAAGGCATTAGAACCATGTGGGGGCATTTCTAAATGGCACAGTCATTAGGGTCCCTACTGTCATTTAGTGGGTGGGGTCCAGGGAAGCTAAATGTCCTGAAATGTGTGGAACAAGTCCACAAGTGAGGTCCTGCCTTAAATAACACCTGTGAGTACCACTGAAGAATCTGGATTTCAGACACATGGTTTCTCATTAGCTGTGTGACCTTTAATGACCTATAATTATTTATTTCTAAGCCTCAAGTTCTTCAAAGATAAAATGGAAATAACATTATCAACCTCAATGAGTTCTCCTGGAAACTCCGGTGTAATGACATGGTGTGGGCTTGGAGCAAATCTTTGCTCCCTACCACTTAGTGACCGTGGGCTCAGCTTTGCTTCTCTGATTTCCTCATCCACAAAACTGAGGCAAAAACATTGCAGGGACTTGATGAGTAGTGGCTCAATACCTGTCAGCTATTATTAATAGCAGTGCAGGCCTAATTATTAATAGGTGCTCAGTGGGTGCTCCCACTCCATGGCCTCTTGAGACCACGTTATGGGACCTACATACACACGTTCAAAAGCTCAGTTAACTACACCCAGCTCAGATCACCCTTGACGAAAACAGTTAGTAAAAAGCAGTATGACTTATTCATTAGTGATATTAACTGACATTTTAGCAAACTGTCTTTCAAAACAAATCGGCAAACTGGTATTTAAAAAAAAAAAAGGCATACTAATCGCATTGACTAATTAGGCACAAGAGACATAGAGGTCTCCAGGTGTGTTCCACAATCTAATTAATAGCCTAGAGGATTAAATGGCAAAGCTGAGGTTCTAAACTCAATGTTAAGTGCTGAAACATCTAAGCCAACAACAACAACAAAACCCAGTATCAATCTCTTTAAATACTCTCACACCGCCCATTAGGTTTCAACTTTGGAAAGATGGTGAAAACTAAGTTTCATCCAGCAAAGTGAATGCTCTGCGCCTATCACAGCCTGCAGTTCCTGAATTTTAATGGGGTACTGAGGAGTCAGAATCATGACTGTGCTCTATCTGTCAAGGAAGGGGGGCTTAGTTAATGGTTAAATTGTACCTCCCTAAAATAAAATTTGGCTGAAATACCTTAATTTTAGGAGAAAATGTTTAAATAGAATGTGATATATTTAATATGTACTTTTTCACAAATGCAAGTGGGATGGAAACCATGTTAATCAAGGTAAATTTTATAAGATGACTATCCTTCACACAATAGATGTTCAAAATCTAGCTTTACAAAGCCCAGCGGTAAGCCTCCCAAGATTTTAAATGTGCATATACTTTGACATAGCAGTTTTATTCTACAGATATACTGCGGCATGTGTGAAATAACAAATATAAGGACATACTTCTCAATATTGTTTATAAAAGCTTTGAGTTATCAATAGAGAGCTGGTTAAATAAATTCTGGTCATTTCATACACTGAAATTATGCTATTAAGACAAGTAGAATAGATTTCTATGGGCTGATTGGAATCATCTCCAAGAAGAATTACAAAATGAAAAGGGAAACATTTGGAATGGTGTGCATATTACACACAGAGTATATTTCTATCTACATATAACATATATGGAAGAATACATAAGAAAACTGAAACTCTCTCTGGAGAAGGCAAAGGACAACTGGGATGAAAGGGAGGCTTTTTACCTTCTAAAAATCCTTCTATGTTGCTTAGGGAACTTTTTAAAGCTGTGTGCATGTGTTTCATTTTTTAATTTTAAAAAAAGTAACTTAATTTTTTAAAATAAAAGAACAGGTGCTCCCTACTTGTCAGTTTTCCTTTAATACTGAATTCAATTTATTAAATGATAATCATGATCAATGCAGGCAGATATTACAATTCCTTTCTTCTCTGCAAAACCAACAACTACCGTCCCTAAATTTCATGGATGAGGCACACACTTTGCACAGTCACCTGCAGGAAACAGTCTACAAAACATTTGAAAAGTCTGTTTTTGTATTCTGGTATAAATAATTCTTTAATAGCTCTAAATGTCTTGCTGCCTTTATTATCAAGCAGGTAGTAGTGCCAAGCACACTGTTTTGCATAAAGTAAACTTTCCAAAAAGCTCTCTGCTGCTTGACAGCTGCTCTTTACCCTCCAGCCAAATGCCTAAGGGACCGTATGAACCTGTTCACATCAATAAATATCCACGTACAACTTACTCACTAAACAGAAGCATACTGTGTATTCTGCCACCACCCCTCACCACTACCCAGAAAAGCAAGGAGGCCCAGCACTAGTAAATGCCCCCAAGTGGCCCATTCGTCAACAAAACTCAGGCCAGCCCAGCTGATAATGGACAGCAGCTGTCATATATTCCAAGAAAGGACAGACACAGCCAGAGCTGCCCCATGACTCTCACACACCAGATAAAGGCAATGAGGCCCTCAGCCTTCCTACACCACATAGCAGGTGATCGCATGGCTTTGGGAGAATAAAAACAGCTCTTGGAAGACTTCCGGTTCCAAAACAGCAGTGTAGAAGCAAGCTAGCTTCACTCTCCTCCACAGAAAACCAAAAACAAACATACAGCACTGAGATTATCACTGAGAAATATCCCAGAATGAGACAGCTCCCAGAGTCACAGAGAAGAGAAACACTTCAAACAGCTTCTCTCTACAAGCATCTAGGCCTGGCCACCAACCAGGATCCATTTAGCATGAGCCGTGTGTGACCTCAGGCAAACTGCTTAGTCTCTCTGATCCTGGATGTCCTCATCTGCAAAATGGTGCCAGTAATGCCACCCACCTATAGCTCACAGAGCTGCAGTGAGGATAAGGCTTTTGGCATGTAAGTAGCCCTCCACACGTGAACTAGTATCATTACCATCATCTTTAGGCACAAATCCACGGCAGTCTCCTATTTAGTCTCCCTAATTGCACTCTAGCTTCCACCCATTAGTAAAAGTGCCCATAAAAGGGGGGAAGGACAACATCATCCTTACATCCACTCCCCTCCCCCACTGAAAAGTAACAATAGCTCCCGCTGTCATTAGAATGAAGTCCAGAATGCTCCATGCAAACTTCTCCAAGTCTCACTTTAACCACCATTAACTAGGGGAACTCTGGTTCTACCCATACCGCTGCCCTCCACAATAGATTAGCTAGATGTTCCCAATACTCTTCACACTTATACATAGGAAGTTGCCAAATAAGGATGATTCTGTACTAGAGGGTGAGCTCCATTCACCACTACGCAGGTAGTACCTTGCACAGTGACAACTCAAACAGCTGTCAACTAACCAGAAATGCCAGGACCCATCTTTTCAAGTATTACAATCCATACAACCCTTAATGGTTAAAT
>CM052446.1:30672854-30721010 GCA_028533085.1 Varecia variegata
TAGCATTACAAAAATGCTACCTGTAACCTACAAAGCATAAAGACTTTTGCCAATTAGAGACATGCCTAACCTAGCACTTTCATCCCCAAATCTACACACACCTGTCAGATCTGTGTAGCCTCTAAAAAAGGTACGGTTGCCTACAGGTGATTATTGTGCTGTAGAATGAATTAAAAAAACTATTAAATCGGCAATCTCATTTGACATCCATTTTGAAAGAATTTTTTTCATGTGCCAAAGCCCAAGGCAACTTTAACATTTGATAGACCAAAAATTTCACGCTGCTTTCTATGCCTATTAAGGAGATGTAGAATGTAAGAATGTGGAGCTTACACAGATGATGCCTCTAACTACAACAGCAAACATCTGTTTTCTGCGCTCCATGTGAGGAAGAAAGGCATCCACAGGCAGAGATCCATAACTAAATCTTTATATCTCTAGGATTCTGGATAGAGAGAAAAATGACACTTTGACAGAAAACAGATTGAGAGGCACAATAAATTGATGCTGAATAGGTACTCTGTTCTGATGAGTTATTCCAAGAGTAGTAATTCAGGGGAGTAAATATTCAATATTAACTAGAAAAAGAATCCAGGCAAATGTGTAAGGATATAGTATATGATGTGGTTTAGCTAGCTTTCAAGAAGATCATTATTTTATTATTTTCTTTATCCTTAGGTGAAATAAAGGAAAGTAATTTAAAGTTTAAAAGGTTTTTTAAAAAAAATGATAAAGGGCAGGTACAGAAAACTAATTTTTAAAAATTACTTGGGCATGCCTAATTCAGGAATTATGGTGGATTAGATATTTGCAAGGCCCTTCTGTTATACTATAATTAGATTCAGGATAAATTATTTTTAAAGACACTTTTTAATGCATTGGTTAGCTCCAGGTAGAGAAACAAAATCCATGAGAATATGGCAGGAACAGTGCACTGAAACCTAAGCAAAGAGCACTAAGGAGTGAGCAAAGAAGAAAGCCAAAGCTGCCCTGGAGGCAACCATGAATACCAGCCATGAGATGGGGTTTCCAGACCTCCAGCTTTCAGCAAAGTGGGGAAGGCCCAACCTGACATCAGGTTTCCAAAGGGAACAAAAGTGGTCCTGGGTCTGTAGCATCCTCCTGGCTGCTAGTACAAACACACACATATCTCAAGAAATAAATACCTGAAGATTCCAAGACATAATTATCAAGCAAATATTAGCATATAATCAAAACTTACCATGCACACTAGGAAAGAAGCACAAAAACAGATTTAGAACACCAAGGATTTCAGATACTGGCATTATCAAATACTGGATATAAAATAACTTTGGTGTTGTCTGAAGATATGAAAGATGAAGCAAAAAAAAATGAGCAAGCAAAAAGAAACCATTAAAAAATATCTAGGCAAAAATACAGATTTTAGAAACAAAAAATATATAATCATTGAAATTACTCAATGGCTAGGTTAAATAGAAGATTCAACATAGCCGAAGAGAGAATTATTGAACTAGAAGCTAAATCTTAAGAAATTACCTAGAATAAAGCAGAGAAAAACAAGGGAAAAAATACTGAACAGAAATATAAAGACATGAAAGATAAAAAGAGAAGTTCCAACATCCATTTAATCAAAACCAGAAGACAACAGAGAAAATGGAGAAGAGACAGCATTTAATGCATTAACAGCTGAGAAATTTTCAGAGCTGATTAATAAAATGAATCCACGGATACATAAAACACAACAAAGATAAAAAAAAGAAAGCTGTACTAGACACATTGTAGCAAAATTACAGAACACCAAGGACAAGTCAACAAACTTAGAATAAGTCAAATCATCTACTAAAAAATGGCAAATGAAAGACTAACAGATGTCCTAATAGAAAAATGAAAGCTATAGAACAATGGAACAGTATATTCACAATGCTGGGAGAAAATACCTGTCAACTAAGAACTGTAAGAGTAAAACAAAGACATTTCAGAAACCAAAATTGAGAGAAGTTGCCACCAAGAGATTCTTAGGGGGGGGGAAATCTGAAGAAGGTAAATACCATCAGAGGAAAGGAAGGGGTGAGGAACAAGAAATGGTAAACAGTCAATTAAACAAATACCATCTCTAAATAATAACAATTGTCTAATTGGTATGGTGAAACAAATAACAGAACTGAAATACTGAAAAGAACATGTAAGTACAGAAGGAGAGAGTCTTCATTAGGTGTTCTTTCGTATTATTCTAAAAGGTGATTAGATTACCTTAAATACTTTAAAACTGTTTTAAAACTGTTTTTAAATACTTTTTTAAATACTTTAAAACTGACTTTAAAACTGTTAAATGTGCACAGTGTACTTTCTAAGTAATCATCAGAAGAACAAAAATAGAATGTATAATTTCCAAATCAACAGAAAAAAAAAATTGAAAACACAAATGAATAAAAATGTCAATCCAAAAGAACAAAGATTAGCAATGAAAATGTACCATGTACATATAGTTAAAAGAGAATTTCAGACTACACTTCAAAAATCAAAAACAAAAACACAGAAATAAGCTGTATTAGCCATATAAGAAAAGAGGGAAAATTTGTCTACATTAAAATCACTAACTCTGTTCAATCTCAGTGAGATGTTCAATTGCACTATTAATCAGTGACAATGATACACTATTTTACACATGCTAGTCTGGCAACAAAATACCAAATGTTGGAGAGAAGTGAGACCACAGAGGAACTGTGATAGACTATCACAATAGAATTTTATTTAACTAGAAAAATTTATTGCCATTACATGCAACAAGTAAAGCTTACAACCAGGCAAAAAAATGCAAGTTGAAAATATACTACATGCAATATACCATTCTTTTCAAGCTTAAAAACAAGCAAAACTAAGCAATATATTGTTTGGATATACATACAAAAATAGTAGTCACACGCCAGAATGGAAATCAACAATGACACTAAAAACACCATTTAGTTCAGCTAAATGACTTTTATGTTCTAGATCAAACTCTTTAACTCATCTCACATTGGCACCCTGAGTAGCCCTGGCCTAGACTGTTCAACTCCAGAGAAGAGGGCAGACCTGGTAACTGTAATATAATCTTCCAAGATAAGAGCCTCAATCAAAAGTAATTCCAAATTAAGGGAAAAGATCTGGCTCCAAAAGACATCCTAGAACCTTTCCCACCTGGTTTAAGCGACTCCAGATCCAGCAGTGCCCTTTTCTGTCATTTCCAGTGACTCGGGCTGATACTATTTCCCGTGTCCTTTGTTTTACACATTTCTACCACCCTGGCCCATGTTGCTTGCCTCCTCCAAGGAGGGAGCTGGCCTCTTCAATTCTTTTTCCTACTTTCCCCAAACCACACAGGCCTTTCCTTGGCTGATTTCACCCTGGGGCACCACGAAGGCCTGAAGTTCCCCATCCCATCAGAGCCTCACATGCAATCTCAGAACAAAGCAGGAGCGATTACAAGGAACTTCAGATCCATGAGTTCTTTGAGGATGGTGAAATGCTGATTTTGACTCACCTGTATTGCCTTTTATATACCCTCTGCTGTGCTCCAACTTCACTGTTTTTAAAATTCAGAAAGTCCACAATTCCTTCAGTCACTGAAGCTTTAGCCTGGAATAATAAGGGCAGGAAATTAGGAAGGAGGCAACCAAAAAGAACCAAAGGGTCCACTGGGGAAAGAAACTCCCTCATATAATCAATCAAGTAAAAACTTGATCTTTAATAGGAAAAAAGCCACCCAAATTAAGGAAAATCTTTATCTTAGTCTAAGCCATTTTAATCAAAACTATTACTAGTAACTTAATGTTTGCAGAAAAAACCATTATTATTTACAAAGCGTTTTCTCATTGGAGCCTTAAGATCTTGAGAATAGACAAGTGTTATTTTAAGATGCAGCAACTGAAGTTCCCCAAGGTTAGGGAACTTTCCCTTGACCACTCAACCAGCAAGTATCAAAGAATAAATTAGAGCCCAGCTCTATGATCCATTGTTCCAAACTCTTCTATGACACCGAATGGCATAATAATTTCAACTTGAACAGCAATATTATTACTTCTTGCATTTTTTTTTGTTTGTTTGTTTGAGCTCCCAGTCTGGCAGGAATACTTCTTGCATTAGATATGCTTTCTTAGCCAATAGGTATAGAATGGCTTTGCCTGCTAAGTGACAGAGACACTACCATAGGATTAACGTATTTACTGCAGACAAAGCAAAGGGTAGAAATTACCTTGGTGTGGACCAAGGTACTTAAGAGATGCCTCATCTTTTTCACATGCCTTCCTTTTCTCTTTAAGTCATAGTTATAATTGCTGACCTTTTTAAAATGTATTATTTGGAAATAATTTCAAGCTCACAGAAGAGTTGTAGAATAATAATAGTACAAAGAATACTCATGTACTCTTTATCCAGATTCATCTACTATCAACATTTAACCCATTTAATTAATTATCCACTTGCTCTCCCCACACACACTCACTTGACTTTTTTTCTGAGCCATGTGGAGACAAGTTCCATACAACATAGCCCTTTAACTCTAAATACTTCAGAATTTCTTTCCTAAGCATAAGGATATTCTCTTACATAACCCCAACTTAGTTATCAACCTTAGTAAATTTAGTATTGATATAATACCTTCATCTGCTGCTATATTGAGTTAACCCAATAATGCTCTTTCTAGTATTTCTTTTTCTTCCTATTCAGGATTCGGTCCAGGGTCAGATATTGCATTTAACTGTCATTTCTCTTTAGCTTCCTTTAACCTGAAACACACAGCTTTCCTTTGTCTTTTAAAGACAGCATCTCCCCTTTTTTATATTAATAGAACATTTCCATTTTGACTTGTTTGACATTTCCTCAGGTGATTCCTCATGATTCAGTTCAGATTATGCATTCACAGCCAGAAAACTACTGAAGTGATGTTTTCTTCTCCAGATATCACATCTGAAGGCGCATAAAGTCTACCTGCCCCAGCGTGGTGATGTTAATAATTTTGATCATCCAATCAAGGTGTTGTCCAATTTCTCCAATGAAAAATTAGTACTTTTCCCCTTGCAAGTAATAAGTAATCTAAGGGGAGACACTTTCAGACCATGCAAATAACTTGTCCCTCATCAAAATTCCCCCCTAGATTTGCATCCACTGGTGATGCTGCCTGATCTAAACTTTATACTGTGATGGGTGCAACATGCTGACTGTTGCAACTCCAGCATTCCCTCCGTATTACCATTGATTACTCAGCATTCTACATTATGTGTTCATCTATTTATCTACTTAGGATCAGCTGGGATGCATGAAGTCCTACTTTTTAAATGATTTATAATTCATACCTGTACTTAATTATTTTGATGTTCAGATTGTCTCAGACTTAGCCAGGGAGAGTCCCTTCAAGCTGGCTCCCATATCTTTGTGACGTACCCCGTATCTTTTTTTTATTTTCTTACTTTTATTTTCTTAGTTTCTGACATTAAAAAACAAAATTGTCCTGAGCTCATCTCATACCTTCCCTGCCTCTGCCCTGGATGTCATGACTTCTCTAAAAGGAAGCTCCTCTGTAGAGGATGCTGCTAGAGACCAAGATCTGGTATAACACTGTTTTACAGTCACTGTCTATTTCCACTGATTGCTTTTTATTTTGAATATGGGTCACATTTCCCTGCTTCTTTTCTATTATAAGGCAATTAGAGGGTGTTCAGTTTTGTTCTGGTGGCAGCTAAATTACTGGTGGATACTCCTGATCCTGTCAGGTCTGGCTTTATGCTTGGTTAAGATGGGTCTATTTCAGTTAAGTCCTTAGTCCTAGCTTATCGCCCTTACTCTAAGGTATGGTCCTTACACATCCTGGGGGGGTCTCAACAGAATGGCTAAGGTGTTCAGCAAGGTCTCCCCACCCGGGTTAGACCAGACCCCCACCTCTCTAAGTAATGCATGGCCTCTGGCATTGCCACCCTGTTCTTAGTCTGGTAGCAGCTGTTCTCTGCTAGGTCTCACCCTGGGGAGGTCCCTCCTCTCCAGTATCCTGCCATACAAATTCCAGCCTCTTCAGCAGCCTTGAACTCCAATATCTGCCTTCTCAGTGCTATGAGACCACCATGCTCTGGCTAGGGCTCACCTCCCTGTACCATGCAAGGAAAAGTGCTCAAGTAAAAAACCAGGGCAATTGTGGGTCCCTTCTCTCAAGAATCACAGGCCTGGCTGCCTATTGTCTGCTGCCTCATAGATTGCTGTCCCATTTTCTAGGTGTCTACCACAGGAGGGCAAGACCAGCAACCGTTACCTCTCTTTTTCTCTTCAGCCTCCATCATTAAGTAGTGACTGAGGAACACAAGGCTGGTCTTCTGGGAAGGGCTAAGAATTACACACTGTCAACATATAATAAATGTTCTTTATTTCAACATTTAAAAGAAACTCACTTTCTAACAATCTGTTTCTTAGAAATGCATGTGCTTACTTTTACTGCAGCACTGTGGCAAGAGAAATGCTCTCTAGCAGTGAGGCCATTCCAAATAAAATCACAGAGAAATGTCTCTATTCCTTCCAGAAAGCTGATACTGACTTCAGATAGCCAGCTGGCTATCACCCTCAAATACATTTGCATTTATTTCCATGTCTCTTCCTCCAAATGGCATACAAGGCGCTAGAGTCTATCCAAAGCAATGAAAGTTAGTTAAGTTGCTGTTCTTCATGTTTCTTGTTTATGTGCATGCACTTAGGGGTGCGGAGAAGATTCCTTTTCACATAAATCATGTTCTGGTGTATTTCCATTTCTACTTCTAACCACTCTTGAGAAAATAATCAGAAAACAACAGTCACAAAGAAAACTTATAAACCCAGTTACAAAGCTAATCAAAAGAAAACTGGCAAGTAAGAATAGTATTTTATCACATACTAGAGAAAAGAGGATTTTGCAATCCCAGGAAAATGGAGCACAGGTCTTTCCCCACACAGACCAGTAGATTTGTGCCACCACATGCACAATGTTCCAGTGCACCAGGCTGAAATGCGGGACAGCCTCTTGCTACTTCTTGAGCAGATTTTCTCCGTATTAGAAATTGCAGTCCATCTAATTCATTTTCTTAAAGGACTCAATGCATGACAAGTTACACCTTTCTTTGGTTTTTACCTCAAGTACCCCAAAGCTTAAAAGCAAGCGTCTGATGTAAATACGGGGCTTAATTGTCCCTTTGCCCCACTCACTATCCAGGAACTCCCCATCCTCTCATGCCTCTTAGCAAAGTCTTCTCACAGGTCTTGGTTGTCTCCTGTGGACCCTGTTGAATTCTGTTTCCTCGAGTCTGCATGTGTCCAGAGCCCTAATTAAGTATAAATTCTTCTGTGGGTCCTCATTTCCTAGGAATTCAGCCAGAGCCCCTGGGCTTGATAAAACAAGGACCTCACGATTGCTCTCTGCCCCCTTTTCCATTTCATCTCCTCACACTTTATGCCCCACTACTAGTAACACTCATAGCCATTTCCCCTGCGGGAAACACCCTTTCTGCCCTTGACTAACTCACTGGGGCTTGACAACCTCTGGGAAATTTTTCGGTACCACCATTCAAAGATCCGGTAGTGTCCCACCCCATGCTCACTTTTTCAATAACTAACTTAACTGAGTACTTTCCATGAGCTAGACACAGATGGGCACTTAACATGCATTATCTCATTTAGTGCCACCACGAATTCTGTAAAGTAGGTGCTGTTATCATCAGCCCACTTTACAGATGAGTAAACATGCAGAGAGGCTGCACCGCATCCCCACGCCACATAGCTGGGGGTGGTCAAGCCAAACAGCTTATAGGCTTTTCATTATAAATAACATGAATCATATTTCATTGAAAAATCAACAGCATAACATGTGTTTCCAGGAAAAAGGCCCAGAATGTCAATGGTGAGCCCATGACAACACCACAAAGGGTAAGAATAAGGTGTAACTCATCAGAATCCTTCAGAAGAAGGGGCCATAAAGAGACCCGTAAACTAACATCAATTATGATGCCCGTAATAAAGACCAAGGCAGGGTAACCAGCAATTTCTACGAGTTGGTAATATACACATGGTTCAGGCAAAATAATGTTTAGAAGTGGTGGAGGAAATGGGAAGGATGCTCTTACTATGGACCAAAAAAAGGGGGGTGTATTAAATCAAAGATTAATAAGAGCTTTCAGAGGGAAGAGTCTGGAATGCTTGTAAAATTAAATCAATTCCATTCAAAAAGTTCTTATATTGTGTAACCAATCGGATCCTCTACTAGGGGTGACATGTTGGCTCCTACACAAATTGAATAAGTGAGGATTAGTCAATGGGCAAACACCTGCTGTGTCCCATCTGAGCCGTGTATGTCACTGATCCAGTATGCCCATTTCTGCTCCAGGTTGTGGAGCTGGGGAGCTAGCGGAAGTGTGAGCAGGAATGTTGATGGCCAGCTGGCTCACAAATGCCACCCCAACAGTCTCATGAAGAGTCAAAGAGGATCAATATTTCAGTACAGGCACCACACCTCACACAGGTTACAGACCTTGACTGTGAGGATGAAAACCTCATTTCATAATAAAAATCAAGCAGGGTCAGAGTGATCAATGCTGGGCTCTACACTTTTGGGGGAAAATTGAAAAAAAAATAGGAAATCAAAAATAGAAAGGTAAAGATCACTGAAACCTAACTTGACATGTGAAATTAATTCATAGAGAAAGTTTAATCTAGGGAAGAGAAAACAAGGAAGACCATTTTAATATCATTTTAAGCACTACTCTGCTATGAGCAATGGATGGGATTTTTCCATTTCCACCAAAGATAGAGCAGTGAAAACAACTTTAAAGTAAAGCATGGGAATTTTAGCTTCAATACAAAGACTTTCCCAAAAGCAAGAATTTTTAACTAAGGAATATGTAGTCTGTATACCCATGACAAGATTGCTATGTTAATTATCAATATGCAAAACTCCCATATTGATATTCAAGTGGAATACCTGACTCTGCCTCAGGAGTTGCAACAATAACTGATAAAACAACCGTTTGTTGAGTGCTTTACTATAGACTAAAGGACACTCAGGGAGACCTTAGAGGAAGCCCATTTCTGCTAGTGCTATGGGATTCACACCAGACCTCTTCAATTCAAAGAACAACCTCTTAACTACAAGGACAATGCACATGAAACTTACTATTTATAAAATTTATAATACCTGCCTCATGAGGTTTGAGAAACAATTCAATAAGTTAATCATAATATATTTAGCCTGTGCCCTATCATACAGCAAGCAAGCACTTCATGCATGTTAGCTATTATTATTGACAAATAACTTTAACCTTCCTTGGGCCAACTTCTTCCAGTTATTCAATCCCCGATTCTATTAAAGCCAAGAGAGAGGGTTTAGGTCAATGGGGCAAATATAACTTCAAGATGAAAAAGAACTGGCCATGTGTTCAACCACACAGCCCATCCATAGCCATCCACTCCCTCAACAGACTGGCAAAGCACACCTACCTATCATGTGTGGAGCACATGGTAGGCCTTTGGGGGGAAAGTGAAGATGAAAATGGCACAGCCCATCGCTGTTGTGCTAAAAGACATCATCATCTTATCATGAACCACAAGCACTTTCAGCATACTCATTAGGTGTCAGGCAGTGCATTATGCACCGTGTATGTGGTGTGTGTGTGTGTGTATTCTTATAAATATTTACTCTTTTAATCCTCCTAACTCTTTAAAGTACTATTTAGTATTCCTAATTTATAGATGAGAAACTCAAGCACAGAGAGGAACAAAGGGACTTGCTCTATCTTACATAGCTTGTACAGAGCTAAGCTGTGATTCAACTCCAGGCGGTCCCGTTGCAGAGTCTTGGTCTCTTAACCACCCAATATACTGCCTCTCCCCAGACTTGTCCACTAAGAAATAGAGCAAGGACAGACTATGATAAGGATCCAGCAGGAATATAAATAAAGTGCAGTGCTCATGGGTGATTTGTGCTATCTTGACACATAACAGAAAGAACATGAGTCCTTAAACTCCAGAATGATGTGTTTAAGCACACTGCAGCAACCCACACTGAAAGTCATCCAAAAACACTTGTGTCTGTCACCCTGAAGGGCCATCTTCTCAGCTATTTAACACAGGCTGCAGGGAAAGAGAAGAGCTAAGAACCTGGGCTTAGAAGTCAGACATGCCTGGGTTTTAATCACAGGTCCTCTAATGACAGCTATGTGACCTTCAACAAGTAAATTACTTGACCTCTCTCTGTGCATCAGTGCTTTCATTGTAAGGATTAAATCAGATAATTTATGTAAAGAGCTTAGTTCTAACACCTGGCACTAAGTACTAAATAAATAAAATAATAAAAATAAATGAATATTATTGCTGTTGCTGTTTTGCTACAAGACTCAGTCCTAAGCCATACGAGAAAATACCAACTACACAATTTTGGTCTATAAACCAAGAAGGATGCAATTTATAGGATTTGAAATACACTGTGGATTAAGATATCAAAAAAAAACATGAACTATTATAACTCAAAAAGTATGATAAATTTGTGTTTCAAAATGCTAGAGAATAAAATAGTCCTTTATCTTAAGAAATAAGAGCCACTGCTGTATATTGAGGGACTAGACTACTGTCCTTAGTCCTGTAACAGGCACTTCACAGATGTTATTCAATCTTCAAAAGCACTCAGGGGCTTGTCAAATGATCCTGATTTTACAGATGAGGATTCTGATCCTCTCAGGGGTTAAGTGATTGACTCCAGGTCACATCAACAACAACCAGCTGAAAGATTCACCAGCAAGGCAATCGGAAACAGCCATTCCACAAAGCATTTCCTTGGTACCAATCGGGATTTCACTGAGCAACATTTAATGCAATCCATCTCTACAACCCTACAATGCATACTGAGCTTTAAAGAAGCCCAAATCCCTGAGAGGTCATGCTATGCCACCAAAGTGACATGCTACTATAGATCTCATTCTATCATCCAGTTTAGTCATAATGTCCCTTGGAAACATTCTCAGGTGTGGGTAATTTACAAATTGTCATAGCTATGCAACAGTGACTAGATTTCCACAGTGACACATGGGATTCTAGAGCTGGGATACTGATGAAAACAAGGGAACATCAATGGCATAAGTCAGAGTATGTGTTTGCGGTGGAAAGAGAAGAAAAAAATAAATCAAAATATACTTTTCTAATTTTGTTGACAGCAGAGCATACTTATCACAAATGTCTAAATCATTGGCATGTACACTTTTTTACTTATGGTTTTCTATGCGAACTCTGTTCTCAAGAAAAAAGGAGGCAGCAAGAAATTTGTGTAAATCCTAAGACTTGAGCTTCTAATACTTCCAGAATATAACTGACATCCCTGAGAGTAGAGTACATGTTTTGGTCACCACTGTATCCTTGGCACAATATACTGCCAGGTATACTGTAGGCCTTCAGTAATTGAATATGGGTGGATATTCACACCTAGCCATAATACAAAACGTAGAGGAGAAAGGTGTGAAGGGTTGCCTGAGAAGGATTACTTATCCCATTCAAACTGTTCTTTGGAATTTGATAGTCCTAGAAACACGGGATTACAAAAGATTAAATTTTCTGAATTATTATTTTGATTTTTTTAATAAACACATACTTTGGGGGTGAAAAATGCCTCTCTACCACCTTTGAATATTCATATTTGCCAATATTTTGAAACACTTACTGGCCTAAAAAAAATGCCTTCTAACCTACTATTTGAGAAGAATGAATCATATATAAAAAATTTTATTGCAGCATTGTATCTGATACAACAGATACTAAGAACAAGGCTGGGCCAACTATAGTTTAATGGAGAGACAGACTGTAAACAAATAATTATTATACTATACCATTCAATTAGTGCTTTCGGCAAAGTAAAACCATATGCCCAGGGGCACAGAGGAGGGAATGACTAACCCTGATTACATTTCAATCCTACACAGTAAGAGAGGAGCTTTCTTTCCTCCAGTGTTCCTTTGTGATTTCCTTATCCAATCCTCATTGTTGTTTTTAAGGCAGAAAAAAGCACAATCCATCTATATACTAAATATTCCTAAATAACCACCGGGCTCCTCAATCATCATTCCACCCCTTGAAAAGCTGCACACTGCCTTAATGTACACAGGTTAAATAAGGAGTTTCTAAGTAATGACCAGGCACACTGTAACACATAACTTGAATATTTTAGCCGAGCTTTATCAGTATTTTTTGGCCTTAGCATTACTTTCAATTAAAACCGTATGTGGCCGGGCACAGTGGCTCACACCTGTAATCCTAGCACTCTGGGAGGCCGAGGTGGGAGGATTGCTTGAGCTCAGGAGTTCAAGACCAGCCTGAGCAAGAGCGAGACCCCGTCTCTACTAAAAACAGAAAGCAATTAGCCAAACAACTAAAAATAGAAAGAATTAGCTGGGCATGGTGGCACGTACACATAGTACCAACTACCCGGGAGGCTGAGGCAGGAGGATCGCTTGAGCCCAGGAGTTTGAGGTTGCTGTGAGCTAGGCTGACGCCACAGCACTCTAGCCCAGGCAAGAGAGTGAGACTCTGTCTCAAAAAAAAGAAAAAAGAAGTATGTGATTTTCTATCCAAAAATCTTAAAGACACAGCCAAATGGATGGTCTATCTAAAATTATGACACCATCATTAGTAGTTCATTTTATTAAATTATTTCAATTTAACTTGGTAATGCTGTTGGTGTGACTGAACCTTAAAATTATTTCTAAATTTCTGATAGTACAGAAAGGGAAAGGCCACATAATTCTGATCAAAGGAAAAAAGATAAAAGGGTTTTTCCCCTTAAGTACCAGGAAACAGAATCCTCTTTTTAAACAATGGTTTGTACAATAAATGCGAAAGCAGTATGGTTTCTTATATTTTTACTAAAAAGATGTGAGCATGGTATTAAAGTATACCTCTGGGAAAAAAATATTAAAAGGGGAAACACTGAAAATGTAGCAATAAACACCTTTTTCTTATTTCATGTTAAAAAGTACTAAATAAGGTAACTCAAAAAATTGTGCAGGAAGGTATCTTAAAGAGGTTTGTCCTCAGAATGGGACCTTGCAGGAAAATCATTTGGATATAATCTTTTATGCAGGAGAATCCCAGAAATAACTGAAGTAAAAGGTTTTCTGAATTTTCAACAACTTCACTATTCAGAAAGCTGTCATCTCACTTGGCTGTGGCAGGCATTGTTTACGTCAGCCCGGTTACCTGCCTATACATTGATCTCAAACTTGTTATCAGTGAAGATTCTCCTGTCACCCACCTAACGGAAGGTAACGAACAGTCCTAACATGTGCTGATGGGTTTACTTCATATTCTAAAAAGAACATATGTATACAAACAATTTGTGTTTGTGTAAACATGCCCTAGCTCCACAGGTCTGTTAGCATGCTCAATACTGAACCAGGGGTAAGAGCTAGCCACTGCACTACGCATGTGACAAAAGTCTTCTTGAATCCCTGCAATGCCATTCAAACTAGGGTCTCCCTGACTCCAAAGCTCTTGATCACTCCACCACCTGCTCCACAAAGGGGGTGGGATTCACTCATCCTACTCAATGGTCGAACTTCTTTCCCCTGGCAGTAGACAGGACCTTCACTACTTACCCAATGCTTGAGTGTACACTTAGGGGACTGTACCGTCTTACAATCCCACCATCTCCACCTATTGAGCACTTGAGCTATGCCAGATAGGCTTAATCCCAGCAACAGCATGATAAGGTAGGCACTATTCTCATCTTACAAAGACACTGAAATTCAGAGAGGAAGGTTCAGTAACCAGTCTGCAAGCAGTAGAGCCAAGACTGCAACTCAGGTTGTGAGACCAAATTCTGGCTTGGGACTGAATTATTTACATTCACAGTATATAGCAGGTCCTCGAATATTCAACGTTGTTTTGTTATAACATTGATGAGGGCAAAAAAAAATGATTCCCTGGCCAGGTCACTGTCACTGTCTGTGTGGTGTCTGCATGTTCCCCCTGTGTACGTGTGGGTTTCCTCCTATATCCCGAAGATGTGCCCCTTACGTTCACTGGCATGTCTGCATGGCCCTGCTCTGAATGAGCGGGGGTGCGTGTGTGAGTGCATCCTGTGATGGGATGCAGGTCTGGCCAGGGCTGGTTCCGCCTGGTACCCTCAGTTGCTGAGATGGGCTCCCCAACCTGAGACCATGAACTAGAATAACTGGGTAAATAATTATCTTGTTTTTATTAATCTGTCTTAAGTGTATATATAGCTCACATTTATTTCAATGCTTAATATTAGAAATGTCTTGATATTTATTTAGAAGTTTGGTAGTGTTTCTGTGAACAGAATTATTCCGTAGGAACTTAACTCTGGTTTATATCAGTCAGCCTGTGGGTAAAAATCAGTTTTGTTATACATCATTTCACTTAAAAGTTGCAGTTTCCAAGAAACTATCGACAAATGAGAACTTACCATAGTTAAACTTTGTACTGACTCAAATTATTTTTTAAAGCTCTAAAAATGCTACGGGACTCTGGTCTATAAATTGCCTCCACAATCTTCCCCAAAATTCATGACTTGGAAGGCAGTTTTTATACCTGTACCCCTAGACGAGGCAGCCCATCTTTTTCTATTGCTACATGGATAAGGTTTGGATTTCCTGAACTTGCTATGACTGCAGGATAGACTGTTCACTGATTTCTTTCAATGTGTGATTATTTCAATTCACTTAAACAATCCACTGAGTGCAGTTACTGGGTACCAAGTGTTGAGTTAGGTTCCAAAAACAGTCACAGTGAGGCATGAACCTTGAAAGCTCCAAATCTAGTGGAGTATACACAATATGCCCACAAATAAATGAGACAGGTACCACATGAATCCAAAGGATGAGATATTGACCTCTATGAAGAGAAATACTGAGCCAATACATAGTAAAAATAGAATATTTTTAAATATTCTTCTGAGAGGATTAATGTCTCCATATAACTTTTCTAAGAATAGAAACACTATACCAAGTACTGAAATCTCAATGAAATCCTCGGCAAAGATGGTGAAAAATAAATAAAGAGATAATTTCCTCCAAGAAATTCTTTTATTTTACTTTAGGTTTATTTATTTTGGGGGATAAAACTGGCACAGGCCAGGATTAGAGGAGTCTTTTTCCCCTTAATTCAAAATATTGTTAAGATGAATTTCTTTATTACAGTTTTTACTTTAATATGACAATGCTTCCTTTGCTCTGGTTTTCAGCACAGTGAATCAAAAGTACTCGTAAGTATTGGTAAGTTGAGAAGTATAGCTCGAAACTCTGAAAGGTCAGTGAACAAATACGTTTGATAATTACATCAGTTTTAACATATGATTTAAAAAATGAGAAACAGGACCCTTTTTCTCTAACCTTATTTGAATCATTAATTGTTATATGGTATCTTGCTTTATCCAGAACCGTTCTAAAGTTGATTATTTATAAATAAATACACACACATGGTTACACAATTTCTTAATCACGTATAGGGAATAACAGTGATTCATTATTTTTAAAAGAACATAAATCTATAAGAAAAACATGCTAACCCTTAAATAAAAATATATAGATATGCATACATATACATAAATAAGAAAATAGAAATGGCTAATAAACACATGGTTAATATACATGTGTACATATAATACATATAATATCCTATGCACCAGTTACATATCCATGGTACATATAATGTACATATATGTACTATCCATGGTACATATAATATCCTATGCACCAGTTAAAAACAAAAAAGGAAGCTGGACATGGTTGCATATCCCTTTAGTCCCAGCTACAGGAGGCTATGGTAGAAGGATTGTTTGAAGGAGTTTGAGACCAGCCTGAGACCATAGTGAGACCCCATATCTCTACAAAAAAAAAAAAAAAAAAGTTAGCTGGGAGTGGTGGCACAAGCCTGTAGTCCCAGCTACTCGGGAGGCTGAGGCAGAAGGATCACTTGAGCCCCGGGGTTTGACATTGCAGTGAGCTATGATGATGCCACTAAACTCTAGCTGGAGCAACAGAGCGAGGCTCTGTCTCAAAAAAATAATAAATAAAAAATAAATCTTTTATGAGATGTACTCATCTATCATTTGCCTAACTAAAAAGAAGTTAAAATATAGTACTAGGCATATTAAAAATGGACTAACAAATAGACATTGACTCCACGCCACTTAGTATTCAAAGAAAGGTAGATTGAACCCATGCAATATTTTTCTTATTAAATTATCACTTAAAAGATATCCAATGCCAATGATGATAAAATAAGACAAATGTCATTATGTATCAAGAACCTTTAAAAAAAGTTCATACTGTTTGATACAGTTCCAGTTTATTTTTTTTTTTTATTTTTTATTTTTTATTTTTTACCACAGAGTTCTTCAAGGATACAGTTCCAGTTTAAAGATACCTTAAGGAAATAATTAAGGAAGGAGGATAAAATTTTATACATCAATGTTTACCACTGTTTTCACTACTAAAATGCAAATTTACCTAATGGTTCAAGAATAAGAAAATGATAAGATATCCACATGGCAGAGTAGTATGTAGCCATTAAAAATTATATTCATGCAGAAATGCTTAAGATATTAAATGAGGAAAGCAGGATACAGTATTTTTAAAAGTATAAGATATACAGATATGTGCACAAAGAAAAAGAATGGCAAAATACGAACAGACAGCCCTCATATTTCACATAAGTTAACAAAAAGATAGTCGTGTTTTCACACCTTTCTTGTTCAGTTTTGTATCCACAGCAACTAGAACAGTTTCCAGCTTATTGTAGGCATGCAGACACTGCTGACTGAATAATTTTCTTCACTGAAAAGAACAAACAACATCTTAAAAAGTCTCTAGTCTTTCTTTATTTGTGCCCTGGCTATTCATAAGAAATAGTCAAACCTTTGTAAGAAGAGTGTCTATTTGAAACACTGCAGTGGGCAATGTCACTTGTTGGGAAGGAGAGGTTTTGTTCCATCTGTTGGTAAAAAGATCACGTGGCAGGAATTATATTCACACTCTTTTCCATCCCTTTACCATTGTGAGGGTAGACACAAAAAGTCAGCTTCTTAGGAATTTATCTGAGTGTTCTTGTAATCTCTAATCTTTGACATTTGGAGCGCTGGATTCTATGGGTAACTACACAAGTGAGCTCAAAGGCCCTTTCCCTCTCTAGCCCTTGGTTTCTGCATCTGCATAAGGAGATGGTTACACACCTTAATTTTGAAGGTTCATCCCAGCTGTAAAATTAAATGAGTCTATGATCTAAGTATTCTCATTAGACAGAAAGCAGAAAGGTTGCTAATCACCCCTGTAGCATATATTTTATACACACACATTTGTGACTGGAACCAAATAAGTATAGAATTATTAAAAGCATTAAGAGACATCTTAATGTTTAGTTATTAGTAATCTCTTATCTGGAACTATCTTTTGGGTGATGTGGTCATGTTTGTTTTACTGGGATCTATGGGAGACAATGCTTTAATTAAAATATTATTTTTCAAGAATATATTGCTTTTAATTCCTTTCCCACATTGGTCTCATTTGATGAAAACAGGACAACTTCTTTGCTCCTGCCAAACTCAGTTAAAGCTTAACTTTTCACTGCCTGGTAAAAACCTGTTCTTGGGTCCACTTCCTTTCATCGGGTACCAAAAGGAACTTGGTTTTAGGCATGAAGGTGGTGAAAGGAGTGGCCTTGCAAGAATACAGGAAAATACCTAATCCTACAATTTCCCCAGTAACAGTTAAGATCAATGCTGTGAGTTGTCTAATTAACAGGCACCCTGCAGGAGCTCTGTTTTGCACTTCTGAAAAGAGCTGAATGGATGGAAAAGAGATGTAAATCTCTTTCAAAATTATTGTTTGAGAATCTGCTTTTACAGAGTTCCTTTGTAAACAGCAGAAGAATGAGCTACAGCCTCAACCATAACTCCAGGACAGAGCCACATCTCCTGTGATAATCCCTTCTCCAAGGAAAGGCCGGAACGAACTCGTGGACTTTGACATCCTTGAAGTTTTTGTTATTCACCTACCACCAAGAAGAAAGAAAGGAGCGTATGTAGCAGTTTCTTGACTGCACCTGCCATTTTTACAAGCCCCTTTAAAAAGCACCAATAGCTGGTTTTCGGTGCCAGTACGTTCTTCCTCTTTTCCACCTCTGTGCTTGTCCTTTTCCCTTCCCCCAGGGAAAAGTAATAAACCTTTTCTTTCTATCCTAATCTCTGTCTGGAGAAATCTTTCTCAAAACCCACCTCACTGGCATTCTCCACCCCAACAGGTGGGGGCTGCAGAGCAGGAGGAAGGGAGCCTGCAGTTTCAAGACCAGCCCCATATCAACCTCCCAGAGGTTTTGTTTGAGTTGCATTATTGTTCATGTCAACAAAAGATACTCGGTCCTCAGAGTCATCATTACGCTGCACTTCGACAGATTTTCCACATTTATCATGGCCTGGTCACATCTTTACAAGATTGGAATTCTCAGACTATAGAGCCTTTTAAAATCAGAAGCCTCAACAATTTTTACTGAAAATATCCTTTTTCTACACTGTCTTTCTACATTCCTGGTCTCCCAAGTTTGAGACCCTACAACAGAATTTAAGAAATCAAAAGTCTTAAATCAGTTACCCCCCCCCAGACTTAAAAAGAGTCACTTCTGTGTAGTAGCCCCAAGAGAATCACAAGGGAGGGGGAGTCAGGGGTCAAGGGCAGGAAGGTGACCCTGCAGACATCAGCCCCCAGCCCGAACCCACCTGCTCTGACTTTCCAGCAGGCCCAGGCACGCTGATAACTCAGTGTCTCCAGCCCCACAGCAGGGCGGGCAGGGAATCATCGCTGGCTTACAGCCTACTCTGCCCTCCAAACGCCTCCCTCCAGCATGTGGGAGCAGCCAGCCAGCTGCCAGGGACCTTCATCTGCGGAGTGCTAGCAGGCTGCCTCTGCCTGTGCTTTCCAAGAGGAAATGGGTTGGAAAACCTGTACACCCATTGTTTTATTAATGAAACTTTTGGAGGAGGAGAGCTTTATAAAATAATACATATTCACTGATAGAAAATTAGAAAAGGGAGGACAAAACACTAACATTTTTATGTTCTGCTTGCCACTCTTGTCATTTGGGAGTTTTTTTAAAAAAACAAAGAGAATCCTAGAGCATACCAGTCTCCATAGGTTGCTGATCACCACCTAGACAGACACTTCTCACCACTATGCACACTCAGGCCCCACGTCACAGTGTCCTCAGAGCAGTATATCCCACATGGGTGGAGAAGAACCCATTTCCCTGTGGGCTCATCCAAAGTGGGCACTGTAAGCTCTCAGCTCTAAATTCCAAGTAGAATGAGGGTCTTCTGAACAAAAGGCCACACTACACACACATATGAGAGTGTTCATCTTTGCCTTATATGAAAAAAAATTTTCCAAAGCTAACAAAATTAAGCAAACTCAGTATTAACCCAAATTCAAAAGATGTCTTCAAAGCAAGACTTCTGGAGTCCTAATACCTAATTGCAAGGTGTGACTGTGATGTGGAAGCAGGTGGACATGCTGACCTGTCTGCTCTGACTAACCTATCTGGTCCCACCCTGCCCCACTTTTCTTGTTTCCCCCATGGAGCCATCTCATAAGAATAAGGTCCCACAGAGTACATTCTGAGACACGCCACTGCAAATTTCCATAGAGCAAAACCTAAATTCCTAATGGGCTGATTAATGACACAGCTTTGTGGCCTGCTGGACTAGGCCTTAGGCTGGGAACCCGAGTTTTCCGAGTGTCAGCTCTAGCACCTGGGAGGCTCTCACCCCTCTGATTCAGCCACTTTCTGGGCAAGGGAGCCAAGCCCAGGCTTATTGGCTGTTCCCCAGCCATGCACAGACACAAGTGTATGACATTTCAGTAGGGAATTTCCTAGGCAGAGTATCAAACTAGGCAAATGTAGCTGGTATTACTGTATTAGGTTTAGTTTTTATATAGTCTTCTTAACTATACTTTATTTCTTCCCATCCTTATGTCAGCAGTCCACAGACTTTGGCACCAGGGACCAGTTTCATGGAAGACAATTTTTCCATAGACACGGGTTGGGGGGTGAGGGGAGGTGGTTTTGGGATGATTCAAGCACACTGTGCACTTTATTTCTATTATTACATTATAATATATGATGAAATAATTATACAAACTCACCATAATGCAAAATCAGTGGGAACCCTGAGCTTGTTTTCCTGCAACTAATGCTGCCACTGATCTGACAGGAGGCGGAATTCAGGAGGTGATGGGAGCAATAGGGAGTGGCTATAAATACAGACAAAGCTTCACTGGCTCACCCACCACTCACCTCCTGCTGTACGGCCCAGTTCCCAAGGGTACTCCATAGCCTGGGGCCTGGGGACCGCAGCAGCTTTAAGTGACCCATGTCCTTCCCCCATCCATATCTACTCCTTGTAATCAAAACCCTCATTTCCTCTGTGCTAATGATCAATGAACTAAGAGTAAGGTGGAGGAACTGATCACTCCTTAGGACTCCTAGGAATATTTAGATTTAAAATGATCAAAGATTTTATTATTTAGATTTTAAAGGATTAAAACTATCAGGAATATTTGGAGTAAAAGGTTGACAAAGCACCTTTTAATACATTAGATCATGTTTTCATTTACTGTATTAAACTGCTTGTTTTAATTACAAAAATAATTATACATGCTCACAGAAAAGATTTTACGTACAGTACTAAAGCCCTAAGAAGGAACGATTACCTAGAATTCTACTATTCAAAGATAATCCAAGTGAACATCTTAGTGCCTTTCCAGCCCTCCCCCATGTTTAAATAGTTTCTTTATTGAAATACTAATGTTATGTTTTATTACAGTCTATTTTTCATACACTGTGTCCCATTGTCAATTCTTTTCTTTAACATCATTGCCGTAGTTATACAATATTCTATTATATAGGTGAATTATATCATATTTATCCAACCTCCTTTTGGAGGCCATCGGGCTGCTTCCAACGTTCAGTTTCAAACAATGCTCATTCAGCATCTCAAAGCTTAATCTCTGAAGACATCTCTAATCATTTCCTTAGAAATTGCTCCTAGAAGTAGGCTCACAGAGACAAAGGGTCAACACATTGCTTCTCATTCGGTCACAGGAGACCTTCTAGGGAAAACAGTGCACTGAGTCATTCAGCGTTTGCATTTCTCTCAAGGTCCTTTAGTGGAATTTTCCCAGTCTGTTCCTGTTGTCTTTACTGTTAGTTGAATTACTATCTGGTTTTCAAGATATTCAAATCCTACATTCTATCAGACATCCTTAGTTCAACAAACTATCTGGCTTCATGTAGTATCTTAATCCTATAAAACTGCGGTCCCCGACCCCCAGGCCAAGTACCTGTACCTGTACCTGTCCCTGGCCTGTTAGGAACTGGGCCCCACAGCAGGAGGTCAGTGGCTGGGCAAGCAAGCAAAGCTTCATCTGTATTTACACAGCTGCTCCCCATCGCTCGCATCACTGCCTGAGCTCCGCCTCCTGTCAGATCAGCACCAGCATTAGTTGCAGGAAAACAAGCTCAGGACTCCCACTGATTCTGCATTATGGTGAGTTGTATAATTATTTCATTATACACTACAATCCAATAATAATAGAAATAAAGTGCACAATAAACGGAATGTGCTTGAATCATCTGAAACCATCCCCCTCCCCAACCCCAGTCCACGGAAAAATTGTCTTCCAAGAAACTGGTCCCTGGTGCCAAAAAGGCTGCGGACAGCTGCTTTAAAATATATCTGAAGTCATCCTATCCACTCATACTTTCTTATTCCTAAATTTTCACCCGTCTCTCATATCTCTGAAATCTCTAACTGAATGATTGACATGTATCAACAAATATCACAGGACCCTCTACTATCCTTGTTCGATCCTTAGTTCAAACCTTTTTTACTCCCCACAGGAGCTTTCTGATCCACGGGCAAAGTAACCTTTATCTTCAGAAGGTTTGGGAGTTCAGAATATGTGCCTGCAAATCTCAAACCCTCCTGCAGGCAACTCACCTGGGATGGTGTCAGTGGTAAAATGGGGAGGAGGGGGTTCTGAGCCCCCCACTCCATTTTGTGATGCCAACACTTAATTTACTTACTTAGCATCACTACATGCTGTGGTATGTTTTGAAACAGAAGTATTGCCTGCATGGGACAGCAGCTGCTCATGATAATTCCCCAGGTCACAACTCTTGTCTACACTGTATCATCAGGAAGGGCAAAGCTGCAGAGGAGAATCCACGAAGAGTGAGATCTTCACTGTCAGAGCACAAAAGCCATCCAGGATGAAGGCTTCAATCACTTATTTTCTCTGCAAGTAATTAAGCTCATACTGCACCTATTAAGCACATGAATTCCATTACACATTAAATGTCTGGTTAATTCTCCAGAAGGCAATGGACAAGATGCAGACAAACCAAAGAGCTTCAGTGTTTCTCATCAGGGGTGCCATCCACATTGCGGACAGGACAATCCTTCACTGTGCAGGACTGTCCCAAGTGCTGAGTGGCATTTAGTATCCCACACTCTCAAGACATTAAATGCTAATATAAACACCCTTCATCATCATTGTGACCCATGCAAATGTTCCCCCACACATTTCCAAACACCAAAGGAGGGGGTGACACCACCCCGCACTGACAACCTCTGTGTCTACTTGGCAGGACAGAATTAACATTCAGGAAATGACAGAAAACAATATTAATCTTGAGATGGAATTGTGAAGTAAAAGTTGAAAGTACCATAAAGAGGTCAAAGGAGAGCCAAAAAGGAGCAGAGTAAGCTTTGGTAAGAATGGGAGATGGAGACCTGTAACCTCCCACAGGAATCCAGCCCAGGGTTAAAGCACGCCGAAATGCTTTCTCATCAACACTCTGATTTTCCGCTGCTTTAAGCTGATTACAGGAGCTAATATGAACACTGAACTCAGCGAGCAGCATATCCTACACACTTGGTAACACCAACTTCTAAAACACTGGCATTGTTCCTGGCCCCCTGTTCAGGACAAGTTTTGTCCTTGCATCCTGGGCACCAGGGGAGGGCAGGAGAAGAGTGAGAGCCCAGGTGAGGGTGAAGGGCACTGGGGCCTGCCCCTGCTGGGCTCCTGCAGAGGACTAAACTGCAGGCCCTGCCCATTCCCTGCTGGACAGAGATCAGACCCCTGCCTAGTTCCTTCCCCCTCACGTCAGCTGTGGTCAAAGGGCCATTGTCCCCAGAAGGCCAGTGTGTCTAAAACCTCTGGGAACAATGCTCCTTGTTGATCTTCTGTGCTCCAGTTGAATAAGGTCATTTACTGTTTTCAACCTTAGCCACAATCAATATCATCACCTTTTATTGTGCAGCGTTGGCAGTGGTATGTTTTCTGATGACATCTTTATGCTCAGGTGAGGCTGAAAAGGTCAGTGAATGAGCCATCTTTTATAGATCCTGTTCCAAATGTATTAATGACGCACTGTAGACTAAGTACTATATGAGCTCTGGTTCCCAAACTTCTGGAGCTTAAAGTACAAAGCACTTATTTTAAAATACAGATTTCTGGGCGTCAGAAAGTCAGATTCAGTGAGTTGTGGGGCATGAACCTACAATTTAACCACCCCCATATGTTTCTGATAAAGGTGATCCATGGCTGCACTCTGTGAAACACCGCCACAGAATGACAGCAAAATAAAAAAACAGCATCGTCTTCCTGACATTTTATATTCTATCTCCTTGAAATGGATTTTCCACTAGCAAAATAAACATCAAGTAAAAATCGAATGGAAACAAAAATCAACTTAATTCTGAAAGAAAATGAGAGCCCCAGCTATAAGCCTCATACATGGATATGGTAAGCCTATGCAATTAAAAGTTTATCTACGTATACATAAAATTTATATTTTAGTTTCCATATATGAGTGGCTAATCACAAGATGATTATTTACATTATGGCATAACAAATATGATTATACAACCTTATATTCGGCTAAGCTTTATTAACTTTTCAACATTTATTACTTTATCTTCATGAAAGACTAACTTATCTTAACATCTGATGACTTCAGACCGGCATGAAAGTTAAGGCATGAAGAGTTTATGCAGCATGTCTATAAAGGTCAACACAAGGACTTAAACGTCCGGAAGGCTGCGACTTTTTCTGTTAGATTAGAAATGCCAAATAGGTTTCATGCCACATGCCAATTAAGATAGACCAGTGGACCAGAAACTGCTGCCTGCAGTGCAACTCTAAGAAAGCCAGTGCAGGGGGAGGGTATGGTGGTAGATTAGCAATAGGTTGGCTCATCTGCCAGGTGAGAACAGTGGTGGCATCTGTGCCACATATATGCTAGATATGCCACCTCTCCAAGTGTTTAGCAGCACTGGAAATATTCATAAATACCACTACTTTCATTCCTACACTCAACAAACAGGATTAAGTGTCCACTATGTGCCAGATACTAGAGAGATACCAATAGAGTGGTAAGTGCTATCGAGGGGGTAGATGTGATGCAAATAAGGTAGTTTCTAACCTAAGGCTTTTCCTGACAAAATAGGATTTAAGGCAGAACTGAAGAAAGACTAGAAGTCAACAAAATTTGAAAAGGGAGAGAGGAAAGTAGATGTGAAGGCTATTCCAGAGGAACCGAAACTAAGCCACCAAGGTGCGTCCAACAGGGGGAACAGGGTTTGGGGATTAGTGTGCAAGTACCAGGTCATGTGAGATTCTGAAATTATAATTTCAACTTAAGATCATGGGAAGTCATGGAAAGGTTTGGTGTTGTAGGTGTATTTGTGTTCTGTTTGGGGTTTTTTTTTTTTTTTTTTCCTTTTTTTTTTTTTTTTTTTTTTTGCAGGGGCAGGGGACTAAGTTACCAGATTTACATTTCATAAAGAGGGTGGAAAAGAGTCACAGTGAACATGAAGAGCAACTGCAGTCACCCAGGTGACCACACCAGAAGCATGGCCAGAAGTGGGTGAATTTGAGATACTTTCTGAAGACAGAATCAACAGAGACTTGGTTGAGGAAAGAATACAAACAACGAGAGAACAGGAGGAGACCGAGACACAGCTCTAAGTGGCTCGAACACATTCAACTGGAAACTCTGCAAGGCAACTGGACTAACCAGCATTGGTGACCTTAGGAAAGGACTGATTTGAAAATGTGGGGGTTTGTTTCAGGCACAGAAAAGGATAAGATCAAAAACACTAATTCTTTATCTTCTCTTTTCCAATTCTAGTTAAATTGTATAATAGTTATGCTGCTACACCTGTAAAGACTGAATCCAGCAGAGACATTATCATGTAAGTCTCTGATTTTCTAAATTATAGCACTTACGTCAATTTTTTACCTCTTAATAGCAACTTAATTCAGGCAACCATGAAACTCCTACTATTGAAAATACTTCTCAAAGAGTACTGCACTTTCCTGCCTTGTGAAGTATGGCACACCAACATAATTTCATCTTTCACTGAAGATTTAATACCTTACATACCTTACCATCCCCAGGAGAACATTAATTTTATCATTCAGAGCTCTGCCTACATAATGACTTGAGCCTCCTTCTCCCCCGCAACCACCAACGAAGGTCCCACGATTGTGTGAATGAATGCCTCAGCTTGCCCTGTCACCTTCCCATACTCAAAGTGCACAGCTGTTGTAAGTTGCCCCACTTGGAGACAAGACTAGGGATGGGGCCGAGATCCTTGAAAATGGAATAATGACGCTGGTCCCTGTGGAGCCACCCACTTTGGGAGATGTTTTGGGAAAGAAAAGGGCTTGTTTTAAATCTAACCAAGAGAACCAGGTGGAGCGTCCAGAAGTCAAAACTGGAACCAAACTGTTAGGGTTCATTCACTTTAAAAAAGGGACTTTTACTCCTGGAGCTGAAGTTTTCTTTTCTGATAAAATACAAATCTCCTAGGAAGGCACCAAAACTCCTGGCTGTTATTTCCACTTTGAGGAGATTTTCTGATTCTTTTCTGCCAACAGGGCTTTAATAGGAAAATATTAAGATGTTGGGATTGAGTGGTGCCTAAAATCACCCTTGCAGGAATCATTATTTTCTATTCTTAAAATCCTCCCACCATGCCACCACCACTGACATCAAATTCTCAAGACACAGCTTTGAAGTTCCAGCAACCAAATTAGACCTTCTTTTCAGAAAAAAAATAAAAAATAAAAAAAATGAAGGTAGCCACACCCTATGTGACTTCCACTTTTCATACTTCAAAGACTTGTATGACATAAAAGAGAGGTTTGTAAACAAAATTTTCCAGGTTCTATGTCTCTAAAAATGGCCGGAAGTATGTTTATTATTCTCCTTGAAATTATTTTTAAAAATTCAAAAAGGAACTGACACATATATGTATTTACAAGTCACTGTTTTGAAAATGCTGCCAATTTATTCTTAGACATTTGTTTAAGAACAGATTATGAGACACCTAAAAGACTGAGATAAAGGAAAAAAACTAGAATTTCTATGATGCCACCAATATGCATACTTGTCCATTCAAAAAAGAAGCAGTTAAGAGAGTGAGAATTTATGAATAACATAAGTCGAAGTAAAATGGTTAAAAACAAAAGGGAAACTGCCATGAAGCGAAGTCTGGGGAGAAACAGAGAAGCCAAATACCTCATATTATAATATTATATATCACAATGATAAATATTAAATATTACTCAAAAACTCCCAATTTTTATTTAATTGGATTTTGTTTTTCAGCAACATTCATGTAGGTTCTTTGATTATTGTAATATAATGCCAAGTGCAAAAAAAAAAAAAAAAAAAACAAACGGAAAGTTTTCTCTAATCTCCCATGTTTTGTTTTTAACATGCAACTTACCTGCTTCTCAGACCAATAGCATGCCACCACTGGTTAGAGTTGGACCTGCTTCCCTCACACACATAGCTGTCTATATGATCGCTCTCAGGCCGATTTTTACAAGTGATGTTAGGCATCCACATCTGATCTTTCACAATCCAGACAGTGCAGGGGAATAAAGTTAGCACCCAAACTATCTTGGAGATCAAGTGCTGACTTTGCAGAGCAGTGAATATGTCAAGACAAACTTAGATTTTCCATTACAATATGCTCAGCTGGAAAAAATTAGTCTGCAGCAAGGCTGGCAACTTGACTTAGGAATGACTGATGTAGTTGCTTTGCACATCACTGGGGACTGTGACAGCAGGGAGGTGAGGCAGTGCACATCAACATGTTCACAAAACAGGAGGCCTGAGGGCTGGCTCTCAAACAAATTGTTTCAAAAAGCCAAAGTGAGTAGATATACATGTTATCTAGTTAACGTATACATACACCTGGTTGTAAAAAAAAAAAAAAAACAAAAAACAAAAAACTATTAAGTGTTAGAACAAGGATTTGGGATAAAAAACACATCTGTAAGAGATGCAAAAAATAATCACATTGATTCTAGGGAAAAGGAGTTTCTGTAGCAATTGTGGCCTGCACGCCAAGTGAACACCTGAAACAAAGTGTGGCTTATGTTCCACTTTAAAGGAGGCAGGATGGATAACGAGGTTTTGAGGTCAAAATAACCAGGTTTAGAACAGTTGCTTCTGCAGAAAATAGGTATGAACTACTGACTCTCAGAAGCCAAAGACCCAAAATAATCTGCATGTTAAACCAAAAAAATCAGCTTAGATTGGCTCAATGACCATACTTGTGAATAAACTTTTCAAGTTAAGTTTTTAAACCAATTTTTTTTACTTAAATTGATTCCAAATGTCTTTTACATTAAAAAAGAAAAAAAGAAAAGAAAAAGTTGAAACCCACATTCACTCAAGGGACAAAAACTGGCCACCACAGGAGCCATCGGAAGAAAGTAGTTATACATCTCCCAAATGCATTCTTCGGAGAGGCAGCCCCAAAACGTCCGTACGGGCAGCTCTACCAAAATCAGAATTTATTTTCCAAGAGAGACCATTCTAAGGAAGAAAAACCTCCTTGGATGCATAGGTTCTGAGACATTTATTTCTTAAATGTCTGTTATACTCACACATGCTGATATATAACTTGTGGGAATGTAATAACATTAACAAAATCCATATTGGGTAACAGCTACTGAATGCCAGGAACTGTCTGAAGTGCTTCATGAATTAACCCATTGAATCCTCCCGACAACTCTGAGGGAGTTACTTTTACTGTCCCCATTTCACAGAGGGGGAAACTGAAGCCCAGAAAGGTAAAGTAAGGTACCTAAGTCACATAGGGCAGCATGGACAACATGAACCACAGCCTGCTCTTGCAGACACCATCACAAAACAGGAAGCCAGAGATCTCAACGAGGTATTTCCACATGTATATACATTAACTAGGATACCATTTTGCTTCAGTGAAGGCAAACAGGTTTAAGAGCCTTCTTTTCTCCTTTGCTTCATTTGCATGTGCTTCAATCTCTAAGACAGATTTTCAGCAGCAACTAAGAGTTTATTTTTTGCTCACATTCCCTATTTTCCTTAATAGAAAATTTAAATCAAAAGCTTTTATTGAAAAGCTTGGACAGACAATGTATCAGGTCGGACTAACTGAAAATTCCAAGAGAAGTAAAACCGAAATGGATCCTTAATGCAACAATAAACCAAAATGCAACTTTGCCATTTTAGAAGGTAAACTATTTTGAAGATATGAGGTAAACAGGAAGACCGGGAAGTGCGGTATACACAGAAGCCAAGCTGGTGCTAGGGAGTGCTTGCAGCACACGTCGCCAGTCCTACAAACCAGTCACAAGCCATGAACCCCAGGGATCAAGGCGTGCCCTACAGCCATGCCTTTTCATTTGCCCTAAAAGAATCATGTACCATTTATTTCCATTTAAGTGTTCAGTCTGGTGAAACTACCTTCATCTCCAATTTGTAGCTGGTAAATAATTTAGTTAAATTATTCACAGTTTCTGTCTAAAGGAGAAGAACAATAGATGCGAAATGAACGCAGCACTTATGGCCTCTGTTGCTCTAAGGAGAAAACAGTGGGGTGTGTGCAGTACTAACAAAAGGAAGAAAGGAGGACACAGGGCTTTGAGGACAACAAAGCAGCTATGTCACTGCAGCACATGGAAAACATCACTACCTAGCTCAATAGGAGGAGCTTTATAGTATGAAAGGGAATGGTAGGTCCCCTGTGCCCCCGCACATTTGAGATTCCAAGTGTTATGGGAGCACAGAACAAGTGACTATCCTCAACGGTGCTTTAAAAATGTCTTCTCCTTCCAGGTTTCAATAGGCAGTAAATTAAGAAGGAAATGTTGACGTGTCCCCTGCTTAGTGATTCTGTTGGTTGGACAATGTGGGAAGAGCCCAAAAGATCCTTCTCTTGGTTCTGCTTCAGAAAGTTTTCCTGCTAAATAATTAGCATCAGTAGCAACAAACACAAGACACAGCCACTGCAGCAAAACCAGAGACAGGATTTGTAAAAGCAGACTGTAACAAGAGACCCTGCATAGATCATGTGGCACCTGCTTTTCTTCATCCTTTATACCTACTAAGAACCTCACGAGGTAGGTATTTTTATCTTCATTTTACAGATTTAAAAACTTGGACCTTCTGTTTAATAAAATATTATTTCCACCCCAAAATAGGTATGGCTGTTCAGAAATGAGTGTAACAGATATTCCTGGTTTACGGAAACATGCCAGTGGACACAAACACGAGGATATTCCGTTTTACTAAATTAACTGGATCTCACTGATAACTAAAGATTGATGAGAAAACAAGGCACAGGAGAATTATTCTACTGTTTCTATTGAGCCAAATGTACACATCACAACATCTGAGGATAGCTGAACTAAGTAATAAAACAGGACCCTACTCCAGAATCAGTGATTCTGTGTCCAAAATAGTTTCAAGAGTAAAAGGATGATTTTATAAGTTTAGATCATAGCCCTGACTTGGTGAATATGCTTTCCTTTTGATAAAACATGTAGATTAAAGTGTAGTAGCATGTATACTCCCAGCTACATGCAAAAGAAATGACAAATTTAAAATATCAGCAGCCAATGAAACACAAACAAGTATTCCCAGGATCATTCACGCCACACAACCGAGGCTCAGTGAGACTCTCTCTCTGCCATCAGTTATCTCAGAAGCACCACAGCAATTAAAAGCTACATAAATCCACCATCTAACGAAGATAAAGCAGAAAGTTCAACAAAAAATAATTTTGAAATTGATTGACAGCACCTTATAAAAATCAAATTAAAAATGCAGACTCCATTAACTTAAGACTGTGTGACTTTCCAAACTGGGCCGAGTTCAAGTTTACCTTTAGATCTTCTCCAAAAAATGAAGACTGCACACATTAGTAACTACAGCAAGACAGAATAGATATTTTAAGACAACCTACTTTTTAAAATTATTGTTTAAGTTTGTAAGCAAATTGCTTAATCACAAATTCCTCCCTTTTTTCCCCCAACTATGAAAGAAACTAATAAATGCAGAAATCCTTATTGGGCAATTAATGGTCTCCTGCCTCCTGCCTTTCTTTACCCTCCTCCAGGCACCCATTTTTAACAGTTTCCCAGTGAAGCAACTGCAAATTCTAATTCCTCTATCTAATCTGTGTGAGGCTACAAAACTAACCATCCTGAAACACTGCTACAATACACCCCTCCTGCCAGAGCCAAAATGCCTGGGCCCGGTTTTCAAGGCCAACACATCTGGCTCCAACCTTATCTCCTACCGCCCTTCCTTCCTAGCCCTCCCCTCCAGCCAGACTCCTGTACTATCTATCCCTGAACCTAGATTTACAAAGGCACACTGACCATTCTCCCACTGGAAATGCTTATCAGCCTGGATGCCACCTGCTTCTCTGACCCCTCCTCCTCAACCTCCTCTGACAACTTTTACAGACTTGGAGTCCTAGAACCGGCTGATTCTAGGGCTGGAGCAGGAAATACGCAAGATGAGCCTGAGCATCCCGTAACACCAGAAAATAACAAAGTACTAAAATACACATACGGAAAGAACTCCCAATGGCCAAAGTTGGATTATAATCCAAAGCTTAAATATCCATGAATCCATACTGATATAAATGATCAACTAAATAAATGAGTGAGTGAGAATATTTGTACAAACCACCTATGCAAAAGAATTCCAAGTAATTTACGTAGACAGTCCATCTGTAAGGAGGAGCCTACTTCTTCTCCCTACTCCTTATGTGTGGGCTGCATACAGTGACTTCTTTCCAAAAGTATAGTATGGAAAAAGAAGGAAAAAAGCAACTTTACAATGGAGAAACCTGACCAACACTACCTCAGCTTGATCAGTTAAGGTCAATATTAACAGTGACAAGTCATGTTGATACTATGTTCTACTCTAAATGTACTATAATGAAAATGGCACTTGATTTCTTTGATCTTCTCACAAAAACCCATAATCCCAATCTAATCATGAGAAAAATATCAGACAAAATCCAACTGAGGGACATTCTACAAAATACCTGACTTGCACTCCTCGAGACTGTCAAGGTTGTTAAAAACAAGGAATGTCTGAGAAACAGTCACAGTCTAGGGCTCTATAGAGACACGGCAACTAGATATAAGGTATATTGGATGGGATCCTGGAAGAGAAAAGGAACATTAGGTAAAAATTAAGAAAATCTGAATAAAATATAACTTGAATTAATAATAATATATGAATATTAGATCATTAGTTATGAATGTACCGTACTAATTAATGCAAGATGTTAACAGAACTCTCTGTACTATCTTTGCAAGTCTAAACCTATTCTAAAATTAAAAGCATGTTTTTAAAAATTATCTTTGGCTCCTCCATCTCCCTTACTCCAAACCCAGGCTACAGTAGATTCTTTGTCCAAAATGTCTCTTTTATTCTCTTCCTTCCCATTTCCTCTGCCACTGCCCTAGTTTTTGTATTCTCCAATCCATTCTCCAGCTTCCAGTTGACAGAGTATGCTTTCCAACACACAAATCTGAGGATAACATCTCCCTGATTAAAACCCTTCAATGGCGTCCCACCACTTAGATCAGGGTTGGCAAACTTACTGTGTAAAAGCCCAGGTAGCAAATATTTTAAGCTCTGCAAGCCTACTCCACTCTGCCATTATAGCATTAGAACAGTCATGTGCAATATGCAAACAAATGGATGTGGCTGTGTTTCAATAAAACTTTATTTATAAAAATTGGCACAGGACTGGATATGGCCCACAGGCCATAGTGGGCCAATCCCTGGCCTAGAGAGTCAAGTTGAAACTCAGACTGACATTCAAGGCACTATCCACATTACCCCTGAATCATTTAATTGTGTATATTTGTCTTGGTTTTATTCTTTCCAATCAATTTCAAGTATGTTTAAGACATCAAGTAACACAAAGTCAGTTAAATCACATTCCATGCCTTCATAAGACTAACAGGTATCAATGAACTCAACTAGTGCTTCCTAAAGCATGAGATGTGAATAGATGTACCCTTTAAAAACAAGAGTTTCATAGTCAACCATGTCTGAGGAATCCTGGGTTTGACAAGGTTAAGCAGCTTTCTTTGCCACAGGAATTCTCAAAGCCTTCATTGTGCATTGGGAATTCCCTTAAAGAGGGATATATTACACAATAACTCTCAAATCTGTTTGACCATGGCATTTGTTCACATTTTTAACATCTGTGTACTGCAAAACAGAGAATTGTTGAAATTAAGCATACTCCTAACAAGGCAGACTAAAAGTTCTATTTGTCACTGTAGTAGGCTGAATAACAGATATCCACATCCTAATCCCTGGAATCTGTGAATGCTACCTTATATGGCAAAAAGAAAAGGACTGACAGATATGATTAGGGTAAAGATCTTGACATGGGGCGATTATTCTGGCAGGCCCTAAATCCAATCAAAGGTAGCCTTATAAGAGAGAGGCAGAGAATGACCTGACATCAAATGGAAGAGGAGAAGGCAATGTGACCACAGAGGCAGAGACTACAGTGACACAGCCGCGAGTCAAGGAATGTTGGCAGCCCATAAACTGGAAGAGGCAAGGAACAGATTCTCCTAGAACCTGCAGAGGGAGCATAGCCCTGCCAATGCTTCATTTCTGCACAGTGAAACTGATCGTGGATTTCTGGCCTCCAGAATTGCCAGAAAATTAAATTTATTTTGTTTAAGTCACCAAGTTTGTGGTAATTTGTTGTAGTAGTCATAGGAAAGGAACACAGGCGTAGTGCCAATCACAGCCACGGTGCTGTGATCCATGCCAACATTAAATATTCTTACGTGAAGTCAGATTAGCCTTACCTACAATCAGGTCACAATTACCCTTGGTTAGCGAGGTTTCATCATGCACTTAAGAAAGAGTATAACTCAGGGGTTAACACTCTGGACCTACATTGAACTACCTGGATTCAAATCCCAGCTTTAACATTTACTAGTTAAATAAATGGCATTGGTCAAGGTGTTTATCCTCTTTTTTACTCAGTTACCTCATCTGTAAAATGGGATGATATTCATAGCATTGTTTTGTGGGTGAGATCATATACAAAAAAGCATTTAGTACAGTTCCTGACTATACAATAATTATGAAAACTCAAAAAAAAAACAATTACATTACAGTATTACTGCTATTATTTAGACAAGAAAAAAAACTTACTTTCACCCCAAGCCAGATCTCATCATATTTTTTTCATTTTCAGTTTCACAGTAAATCTTTACTAAATTTCTAGCTTAGGGCATTTAAAATGACCTCAGCAAGGTAAGGCAGGTGGAAAACTTCATGCTTGCCTGTCTGGAACCACTGCTTTTGGGTATCTGATCTGATAAATTATGACAGCTAATAGCTCCAAGACGTGCTTAATGTGATGTGTTAAATTCATGTCACTCATTAAAAAGCCTAAAGTTACTCTTCTTGTATGGGTCATCTATATTAGTTAGATGAAGGAGCCAACAAAGGCCTATTTTCTAAGTTATATGCTGCTGATGCTCCACTTAGTCTTTATCTTAACGTTGAGCTATGCTCAGAGCAGCAGATGAAACTGTCATGACAAGCCCCAATAACAGAATGGCACAAGGCACCTGAAACGGCAGAGGAGATAAAGGGTGTTGGTACGACGTGCAAAAGTTTTCCCACGTGTCACCCATTCTCTCCACACCTACCAGTCTCCATCACCACCTAGGCACCACCTGCCACACCCTGCAGCATCTCCAGCCCGCATAGGAGCCACCATACAACATGCCTAACCTAAACAGCAGGAGTCCCAGCTGGAAGAGTTCCAAGTCACAAAAAAGGATAAAGAAAGAGTGACATCAACAAACAACCAAGAAAATTTCCCATCCCATCTCATCCCCAAATGCCAAAGTTAGTCTGTACTTCCTAACACAAAGAAATGTTCAATGCCTGAGGTGATGGATACCCCAATTACTCTGATTTGGTTCATTCACATTGTGTGCCTGTATCAAAATATCACATGTACCCTATAAAGATATACAACTGTTATGTACCCATGACAATTAAAAATTTTAAATTAAAAAAAAAAGTCTGTACGGTCAGGAGTAGCAAGGAAGCAATAGCTAAGTCCAGGAGGTGTTCAGGCAAAGCTTAACTCTAGGATTAAAAGAACTTTTGAAAGGTCTTTGAGTCATCTGTGGAGGCTGCAAAGAAAAGCAGAGACTTAGCAAGAAGCACAGATAGCAGAGGTCCCAGATGGCAGCTGGTGGGAGTCCCGACTCTCTACGCTGATCAGTATACTCTCAGCTGTCCTTCCCAGGCAACTGAGGAGCTATAGAGACACAAGTCACACTTGTGTTATAGTAGAAACAAGCCCAATTAAAAGGCTGTGGAAGAAAACAAAAATAATTCACACCGCTGCCCACATTCAAGAAAGACGCAGAATCACAAAGCATACGTACATGTCAGTAAACATGCGCAGAAACACACGCTGTCCCGGTCTGTTAGGGAAAGACTATCCTGGGACACACCAAAACCTCATTAAGGCCTACTAATTTCAGAAAAGCAAGCCTAAGCTAATGACAAATTCAAATGTTAGTGGTTTTTAAAAAGCATCTCCTCTATTTTTTTAATTTCAAAATAGAGGTTGTAAATCCAAAGGCCAATGGAGCCATACATGGGGGGCAAATGGTTACAGGGATGGGTATGTAAAAACAGAAGGTACCCACCTAATCCAAGGGGGCAGCCACCTCCCAGCTCAAGCCAGCTGCTGCCAAGGAGAGCATGGGGTCCCTGTGCAGGCACCCAGAATGGTTTAGGGTCTGCCCCCAGCACTGCTCAGCTAGAGAATCACAGAACCATTGACTATCTGGTTGCTCTTCTTTTAAAATTATGAAAGTGATACAAGTGAATAAAATCTAGTTCCAAGTGGCATAAATTAAGAAGTAAAAGCCCTTCCCTTCTACTCCCCCAATTGCTACAGATCAGATCACTACGTATTCTTCTTTTTCTAGACACACAAACTGTTCTACAAGTTGCTTTTTTTCACTCAACATGTCACAGACATCCTTCCACATCAGTACATGCAGATCTACTGCATTCTCTTTACCAAATACAGTTAAGACAGAATTTCAACGCTGGGAGATGACCGAGAGCCCCTAGGCCAACCTCTTCCACTTAACAGACAGGGTCCCCAGAGGTCCTGGACACCTCCGACCACACAGGAGAGAAGTCAGAGCCTCCCAACATGGAGCCACACCAGCAGGTGTCACCAGCATCATGCCATCATCTTTGCTTTCCAAAGGCGCCTGAGCCTCAGAAAGAAACAAGGCAAAGGCTTCCTTCCCACGTGGCAGTTGATAAGGGAGATAAAATTATCTTAGAGCAAAGTAATGAACTGTAATCAGTGAAGAATTTCACATACATCAAATTTGGTTTTTTTAATTAACAAATATCTGGAATCATTCTCAATTTGCCCAAGTGACTACATTAGAATTCACTTAGCAGTCATTCTACCTACTTCCAAAACGTATCTGCAGTGCAGTCAACTCAGAATTTCATGAAGTTCACCATCTTCCTGCTTTGAGGCCTTAAAGAAACAGGGCAGGACCTGGATCACAAATAAGCTGCTTATCGGAGCTAGCCAGAAGACGCCAATTACTGGCTTCATGGGTAAATCCAGAGCTGCACTAGTGGAATAACGGATGCAGTTGAAGCCTTTGCTTCAAAGACCATCCTTATACAAGGAAGCATTAAAAGAGAGGACTGTAAACTTCAAACTTGAACTATTAATTCCGTTAGTAACTCAAGGTACTAAGAAGCTAATTAAGTATTCAGACCTTCAGAAACTCTAGTTTAGTTCCCAGATAGGAAAATCTCTCTATCTAAAGATATAAACTCCCTGGAGGCCAAAGCCTTCCTGCATGGCTAGATTTTAAAACATTTTAGGAAACTTGACCTCAAACTAAAATCAGCATTTCAACAAGGGTTACTTAGAGCCTTTGAGAAACTACTTTTCAGATTAACACAAATTTCAGAAATAAATTGTTCTTTTAGTCTAGCAACATACAATTTGCTTTTTTAAAAAAATGCTTAGCCTTTTTCCAGAATTCTTTATCTTAGCTGAATGGAAAGACCATCTACCTAAATGCCAAGCTAGAAACAGAAAATATTCCAATATTCCTTTTCTCCCCTGTCCTCCATTCCTAAACGAGATCCATCACTACAATGCCTAGCCACCCTGTCTCTTGACTTGTTCTCTTCTACAACCCCTTGGTTTAGGAAATCCTAAGGGTCCATGGCAATAGCCTCCTAATGCATCTCTCAGTCCTCCAACCTTGTCTCTCTCCTATCTGTTCCCACAAAGCTACCAAAGTAACCTCATTCATTCAACAAATATTTACAGAGCTTCCACTATGCGACAGGCACTGTTGCAGACAATGAAGATAAACTCTATAAAGCTAAAGTCAGGGCTTTCAGTGTGCCCATCATCAAGACAGTGTTTATTGTACCTGATGGGTAAGATTTTATCCCTCACCCCTCACCCTCCCTCCTGCCCCCTTCTTAGTTTCCAATGTCCTCTATGTCTTTTGGTGTCCATGTGCCCCCATAGTTCAGCTCCTACTTTTTAGGGAGAGCATGTGGTTGTTTGTTTTTCCATTCCTGAGATGCTTCACTTAGGACAATGGTCTCCAGTTCCAACCAAGTTGCTGCAAATGACATTATTTCATTCCTTCTTATGGCTGAGTAGTACTCTATGGTGTGTGTGTGTGGGTGTATCACATTTTCTTCATCCACTCATATATTGGTTGATTTCCAAGTTTTAACGTTATTCAAACAATACCAGATAATGTTCAGAGGCATTTTCCAGTGTTTGAATATTCACTATAGGGTATACTAGTGAACGTAGTATTTCTTATTTATTAAACAATTTTTTTGATGTTCATAATGAGTAAAGAGTAAGAAGAATGTTAGAAGTATTTTAAGAAAGATAAAGTAAATCAAATAGCTTTTTGCTAGATATATTTTAAATCACAGAAATATAAAGTATCATTATTAGTCACTCGGAAAAAATTCTTTGAGCAGCATGCTTTTAAGAAAAATTAGCAATAAATTGCTTAAATACAGGAATAAAGATCTAGTATCCCTCATTAAATATTTAAGCAATATTAGTTGCTTATATGAGGTGGGAAAAAAAACAACTGTTTTGCTTTGGCAAACAAAAATAGCTAGATTACTAAAATTTTTAATAAAGATTTTTTTTAAGGAAAATGTGCAAAAAGAAATGCAAGAAAATGTGTAAATGTTGCTGTAGAAATCGGAACCTGATCTAAAATCTGAACCAAAAAAAAAAAAAATTTATTTCAACAGCAAAACCAAATCACAGCAACCAGAAAAAATATTTTTAATGTTTAAAAAAAAAAAATAAATGAGTTTATATGAGCTTAGAGAATCCAAATCTTTCATAATAGGCAGTAAGCATGCCTGCCCTTTGCTCCAGAGGAAAGGCTACCTTCTATCTCTATAAATAAGAGAAACGCATGGGGAACAGTTTCCCAACCATAGGTAGGTTGACAATATGGAAAGAAAGAAAGGGGAAGAAACGTGGTAGGTTTTAAGGTTACAGAGGTAACTTACATGGACAATAAGTACCACACTATTCCAGCCAATAACTTATGTTTATATATAATCCTCACAGCCACCCTAAGAGACAGGTACTATTATTACCTCCTCTCATCTTAAAAATAAAGAAACTGAGTCACAGACAAGTGACGATACTTGTCAACACAGCAACTATGTGGTTGGAGCCAGATGCAAACCTAGATCCTACCATTTTCTGCCTCTATGCTTCTTCAACTGGACCCTAGGATCTCAGCGTTATGAACGGCAATTATCTGTGAATGGTTCAATGAACTTTCACTAATCTGACTGTTATTATTATCATTCATGTTCAGATTTTTTAAACTATAAGGATATTTCATTTAAGGGCACTACGTAAGCTTTCACCCTGATGTGCTCAGTCTAATTTCCAGACCGGAAGCTTCCCCAGTCTGCATAAAAAGCCAACAGGTTACTCCTGGCTGCTTAAATTTCATGCCTGAAATACCCAAGATAAGCAACTTGAAATAAGCCAAACACCATGATATAAAACGGCATCTGGCATCTTTTCTGGGTTAGTAGGACAACTGGTTTCATTTAGTGTTCAATAACATGGTATTTTGAGGCCTTGGACCTAACATTCACTGCTTTACTGTAAGTACAACTGACCCTTGCACAACACAGGTTTGAACTGTGGGGGGTCCACTTAAACGCAGAATTTTTTTCCACCTCTGCCACCCCTAAGACAGCAAGACCAACCCCTCCCTCTTCTTCCTCCTCCTCAGCCTCCTCAATGTGAAGATGCTGAGGATGAACACCTTTATGATGATCCACTTCCAGAATGTTTTTTCTGCCTTATGATTTTCTTAATAATGTTTTCTTTTCTCTAGCTTACTTTATTATAAAAATACAGTATATAACACACATAACTGTGAATTAAATAAAATTTTAAGGCTCATGCCCCCACCTGCTGACTAAATGGACCCCCTGCTGGCCAAAGGAATATCCTAAAACTAAACTGCCTGCCAGGAGGAGGGAGGTCAGACATGCCTCATCATGCCCTCCTCCCCCCTTTCTGAGGCACATCCTTTGTAACCCATTAACAGGCCTAAGGGTATGCAAGACAAACCTATAGGTCCTCGATTTATACAACAAATCTATGTCCTGTGGCTTATCTCTGATAAACAGCTCCTTATGTTAAAACATTCCAAGCCTTTAGACAAAGCTTCATGTCTTTAGCCAATTACAAGTCAAAGAATATTTAAAGCCACCTATAACCTGTAAGCACTGCCACCCCCCCTTCGAGATGGCCCACCTTTTGGGGGCCAAACCAAGGTATGTCTCCCACATATTGATTTATGACTTTACCTGTAACCCCTGTCTCCTTGAAATGTATAAAACCAAACTGTAACCCAGCCACAGAGAGTCCACTTGCTCAAGGTTTCTTGGGCATGGCTCCGGGTCATGATCCTCAAATTTGGCTCAAAGTAAATTTCCTTAAAATTACTTTACAGAGTTTGGCTTTTTTTTCGTTAACATAACATACAAAATACATGTTAGTCGACTGTTTATGTTATTGGTAAGGCTTCCAGTCAATAGTAGGCAGGCTACTAGTAGTTAAGTTTTGGGGGAGTCAAAAGTTATACACAGATTTTTGACTACATGGGGAGGAGGTAGCACCCCTAACTCCTGCGTTGTTCGAGAGTCAACTACATTTATTAGTCGGAAAGCTACTGAGGACTGGCCCACAGCAATCCATTCAGACAATACCTGGAAAAGAGAATCCTGACCTAAAACAGACCTCAATACTAAGGAAAATTAATAAACATGCTGCCAGTTGCACATCACATATCAAAGACCTGTTACTAAAACTACAAGGGTTGGACAAGGATGATACCAAAAAGGGTATTTTAACTTGCATAATCTTTTAATTCAACTTACTTTTATTTCTCTAAGCAACATCAGTATCCAAACTACCAACCATGCAATCACACAGTCCACCCCCACTCAGCTGCTAGTGGCACACCCTAAACTACCAGTCCAAGTCATTTTCTATCACTTATCTTCTATATGTGTTCCCACATCTCTTATCCTGTCCACAAAAGTAGTCACATACAACAGATACCCAGGCTGCTCTGGGAATGCAAAAGAAAAAGGATTAAATATAGCTATCTTGGCCAATTCTCTGAGCAGGAAGATCTATCATATACGCTAGAATTAAACCCATTTTATGGGTTAGGAAAGTGAACTCTAAAGAACTTAATTTGAAGGCATGAGATAGAGTAGTAAGAAAAGCGCAGAAAAGAAAAAAAAAAGAACTTAAGTAACTTATCCAAGGTCACACAAGTCTGAGTATAAACTGCTACCCTATTATAAACTGCCAGCAGCCTTTCTCAACAGGTTGACCCTGTCCACGGGGCACAGGAAAAATTTTTATCAGCAGGGAGAAAGGTTGAGTCTCACAGAGTGAACTCCAGGTAGATACTAGCATGTAGGGACAAAAATGTATACAGCCTACATCCCATCACTTAGGAGTTTTTAATAACAAAATCTACTCTCTTCTATGTAAAACTATAAGTAATTCCAATTCAACTATGTAAACAGGAGGAAACATCTGACACCTCTTCCTTAAACACAGGAAAGGAAAGTTTGTTAAGATAGAAAAAAGGAAATAAGGCAGGCATAAATAGCTCAGAGAGAATGTGGTTTCTTCGTGGGAACTTTCACTATTTTTCCTTCAATTTGTTATATGCACGCATATTCTTACATACACATATGTAGAGATGTATGTATATGCACTGTCTTATGTTTTCTTATTGACTCTAGCAATACCACTACCAGGTGTTAATGCTAGACACTAAGCAAAATGAGAAAAGAATATTTCAAGTCCAAGTCAAATCTATGGAGTGAGAGAGGCCCTCTCCAAACATTAACTGGTGGTCCACCCTTTCAGTAAGAAATCTAACAGCAACAATCATAAAAGCATCATGTCTCTTTGATCTAGTAATCCTGTTCCCCTAACACGCTGCGATCATTTTAGTGAATTTTCCTACACTCTTTACTTGTGTTTTCATCCAGTTCTGGTCACAGCCCACATACATTTTTCTACTACACACTTTTCATAAGTCATCTTGAAAGGCTATATTACTTGTCAAAGGACCACAATCACTGGAACAGAGGAGTCCTGCTATGTCTCTTAATCTTTTGATGTTATAATCACATTTTTTTATTCAAAAATAGCCTCTGAGCATTGAGCAGAGCTCAGTGTTGGAGCTCATACTGGGTGAATTAAATTTTTGAATCCATAGTTTAAGAACCAGTTAACTAGTCAGTTGATAGAAACAAAGTAAGACTAGGAGTTAAAAAGGCCTGGTTTCTGAACCCTGAACTAGTGATATGACCTCAGGCAAATCAAAATTTCTAGGTCTGTTTCTTCACCTGTTATTTGTCATGTGAGCGTTTACCATATTTCGAGCACTTAGTCCAAGCATTTTGCATGTACCAACTTGTTACAATCCCCTAACAATACTATTAAGTGGGTATCACCACCCTCATTTGACAACTGAGGAAACTGAGGCACAAAGTAATACAGCTAGTGTCAACTGGCAGAGCATGAATGGAACTCAGGCCATCTGGCTCCAGAACATAGTCTCTTAACCACTGGCACTGCTGGATTAGAGGATGTCTGGGATTCCTTCCAGCTCAAACATTCTATGATTCTGAAATTCTAAGAATGAGCTGTGCTTAGCTGGTCGAATTGATGCCAATTTCTTGAAGTTGCTCAATGTCCTTCACAAGTAACAAATCCTTAATCTTTAAATACTGGGAGATTTAAGGCAGCTACCAAAGACACTGACTTTAGACACTCACTTTAATGAAAAGTCAACCTAAAATAAACTAGAAATCCATGTGATGCTTCAAATGCTTCTTGTTTATTCAACTCTTAGTTGATGTGGGAAGAACTAAGTTGACTGGCTTGAAAGTCAGAAGGATGCAAGGCAAACATTTTGCTTTTGGAACAACTGAAACTGGAAATTAACCACAACCAGTCTCACGGCTCACTAGCTGTCTCTGCTCACTACTATTTCAGGTGAGCCTCTTCCCATAGAGGACCCCAGTAGTTTACCCACCACCCTACTCTCAAGGCAAGGAAGGAGAGACTGCAGTGACATCTCCAAGCCACCACCAGAGTGCATATCTTCATCCAGGTTCAGACATTTTACAAAAAAGGTGAGTTAAAATTTGAGACGCTTCCACGAGAATGTGGAAAAACCCACCCTAGTTCATACGCATTTTTTTTTTTTTTTTTGAGACAGCGTCTCATTCTGTTGCCCAGGCTAGAGTGCCGTGGCATCAGCCTAGCTCACAAGCAACCATATCCATTTCTTTTTTTTTTTTTTTTTTTTTGAGACAGAGTCTCGCTTTGTTGCCTGGGCTAGAGTGAGTGCCGTGGCATCAGCCTAGCTCACAGCAACCTCAAACTCCTGGGCTTAAGCGATCCTACTGCCTCAGCCTCCCGAGTACCTGGGACTACAGGCATGCGCCACCATGCCCGGCTAATTTTTTTTTTCTATATATATTTTAGTTGGCCAGATAATTTCTTTCTATTTTTAGTAGAGACTGGGTCTCACTCTTGCTCAGGCTGGTCTCGAACTCCTGACCTCGAGCGATCCACCCGCCTCGGCCTCCCAGAGTGCTAGGATTACAGGCGTGAGCCACTGCGCCCGGCCTCCATTTCTTTTTTGCAAATCAGCAAATAAACCTGAGGCCCACTCTTTCTTTTCTTTCTTCTTTCAAAGTCCCTCTCTCCCCCCAGTTCAACTCACTTCTCACCCAATGAATGCATGAAACTATCACTGTCTAGGTCAGAGATTCTAGGACCCTGCTATCCTCAAAATTCGAGTTGTCTGATTAAAATGCAGGTTCCCAGCTTCTACACCCATAGACTATGGTTTGGTGGGTCTATTGCGGGACTCAAGAATTTACATTTCTGACACATAAGCACATGTGTACACACACACACACACACACACACACACGCACCACACTACCACCACCACCTCTTCCCCCCCACCCCTACCCCCACATCCCTGGTTGACACAGGTGTTTGGTAGACCATACTTTGAAAACACTATAGCAGATGCTTGAAGAGCGAAGTTACATCTCTTTTAAATCACAGCCTAAATATTGTCTCCACACTCTTTAGGAAAGGGAAGGTTTTCTTAATATCCCTTTTCCCTGTGCATCTGCCCATGATTCCAGGTGCACCATCTTCAAAACAGACTTCCCTGCTCGGATCTGGTCATTGCTTTGGTGCTTATTAGGTGAGCTCTAGCTCTTCCTATAAAAAGAAATCCTCCATGGTAAAGTTCCTGAGAGCTTCATCAACTCATTCTCAGCACCAAACGCCCACCTTGAGAGCATCAGAGCAATCGTTTCCCTCATGAACTAGTAAGCAGCTCACCAGACGCTGGCTCTCTGTTTGGCACCCTGGGGCATCTAGTGCATGTGGCAGTACAAGGTGGGCCCTACCTGGGCCTCGTGGTCAGCCCCTGGTCATCACTGCTTTTGAATCCATCATTCTCTCACCAGATAGGAGAGTGGCCTTACCACACTCCAAGCCCATGCCTACAGGAAGGGGATTCTGCACACACAGGGCAAGCAATCTTGTGGCTGCTGAAATAAAACCGTGCTGATGGGTTGCTAATTTGATGAAAGGAATGTATTATACTATAGTTAAAATGAACTTCTGTAAAACACTATGATACTAAAAACTACATTTAATCCTCTTACATAAGAAACTCTTTTTATGGAACCCATTTCCAATGCAATCAGTCCCACAGTGACTCGAGTTTGAGTTACAAGAATCCACAGGCCCAGGGTTTTTGATTACACATGTGTGCACTTCGGAATGAAGGTACTGACAACCTACCTCCAAGTGCCAGCAGCGGCCTGGATAGTGGCTCCCAGGCTGTAGCCCTTACACCAGATCTCGCCAGGTAAAGTCTCAGCCTGAAAGAAAAGCAGACACTACCTAGGGCCTGCATGACACCAGGCCTCAGGCTAAACAAAATAACTTCTCCAACGATGTTAAAATGCAGAACACACCACTACCCTTGCACCTACGTACGTTCCTGTTCCAGCCACATATGCACAAACTCTAACCATGACAACAACTTGGGAAACTGTGTGTCAGAGCACTGGCTTTCCTGAACCCACCAGGCAGGACAGAGTTAGATACTACATAGGTGGAAAGGATTTGGCACATCATGAGACAGAAGACACATGCTGCAGGGAAGTGAATAATAAAAGTCAGGACTGTGGCTTGGAGTAAAGGACAAGGTGGTGATTGGGAAGGGACATAGGGGCTTCTAGAGCACTGGCAAATGTCTCTCGGCCTGGGTAGTGGTAACTTGTGTTCACTTTGTGATCATTAATCTTTGTTTTATGTCCTTTAATGAAAGTATACAGTATCTTTAAAAGGCACCTGCAAAATGGCTTTACTGCCAGACCAGCACTCTATCCTCTACTCTTGGAGTCACACATCCCTGACAGCCACTGGGCCAATCAGACCACAAGCACAGGAGACAGTCAAAACTCAGCAATGTTCCCAGGGGCGGTCACACACCCAGTAGGGTCATTTGCTTACAGAGCTCTCAAAATTCTGCAACTCAAATGCAGCCGTAGTTAATGTGGCACTTTATGAGCAAGAGAGAACATAAAAGAATAAGAATTACCCACAGTGAATGGATTACAATAAAATAATATTCTACCCATTGCAAAAATGTCATAGAGCAGCACAGAATGAGACAAAGGCACATAATCAAGATCATTAAAAAAGGCTAGCTTCACGAGAGACAGACTTGGCCTTACTGCCCTTTCTGGTCTTCACGCGCTCTCCCTATCCTTGGCTTGCTGCAGGTTTTGCCCCTTTCCTGGTACCCACTTTCCCCACCCCAATATTATAAGTAATATGAGAGTTGAGGGAAGGATTAGCGTAAGTTACTTTCTTCTTTTTCTCCATGGACTTCAAACTTTTTTTTTTTAACCCTCCAAACCTCTCCCTTTGTCAGTTTGTTATTACATAAACAAGGCGTTTATATACTGTTGCCTACCTTTTTCTTCTCTCTAAAGTAAGTACTGAAGGGGTAGAAACTGTCTTATTCAACTCAGGATCTCTGGGCTTAGTACACATGGCTGGCACCTAACAGACATACAATAGGTGTTCAAATGATGTACTCTGGAAAAAGAAAAATCATTTCCAAAAATTAAGCTATTAAAAGATGCTTATCACTCTAGGAGGCCAAGGTGGGAGGATTGCTTGAGCTCAGGACTTCGAGACCAGCCTGAACAAGAGCAAGACCCTGTCTCTACTAAAAATATTAATAGAAAAATTAGCTGGGCATGGCACCTATAGTCCCAGTTACTCAGGAGGATCACTTGAGCCCAAGAGTTGGCAGTTGCAGTGAGCTATGATAATGCCACTGCAATCCACCCAGGGCAATGGAGCAAGACTCTGTCTCAAAAAAAAAGAAGACTCTCATACAAAACCATATGTGTCAAAACCATCTATAGCCACTGAGGTATTTCCTGCTGCTGAAAAGTAGATGACAACGTAATCTACAACAGGACAGCACTGACTTCTGCATCTGCTTGGAATAGAAAGTAAGCAGCACCTTTTGGGTTGGAGATTGGGAACGGATTTATAAATGCTGCTATTTATGTTACATGGAACATGTCTGGATAAGCAGCAGTTAAGAGCCTGGGTTTGGGAGTCAGGGGCAATGAGTTAAAATCTCAATTCCATTAAATGTCCTGGACAAGCAACAACACATCCTCTCTGAACCCTCCATTTCTGCCACAAGCCACCAAGTCCCAGGAATGACATGGCATCTGACTCCTTCACCTCAAGTCGGCTTCAGATGCCTCTATCTTCTTCCTCTGTGAGTGATTTTTTTTTCCCTTTAATCAAGAAAGGTATTGCCCAGGCTGGTCTCAAACTCCTGTGCTCAAGCAATCCCCCTGCCACAGCTTCCCAAGTGGCATGCATCATCACACCAGGTAGGAGTGATTTAAAAGTCAACATAATGGTGCCCAGCATCTGAATCGCCTATGGTGGGGTGAGTGCTAGTGGGAGGGAACCTATGCCATCAGACGTGCTGAGAAGGCCACAGCCTCCTCCCTCTCTGGCACCCAGTATGTGCCCACAACAGACACTCCCAGCCAGGACTCTGAATCTGGAGCAAGCAACATAAAGAGGAGAGTGCAGCTGAGGGTTGTGGACACAACCGTACATTCGGTGTCTTGCTGGTGCCAGCAGGGGCATCCTCACAGGATGTCCACAGCACAGTGGTGACTCACTGTTTCTGTGGTATAGTTTTTGCTGTGTTTCTGGCAACCAAGCATCCTTTGGTTAACTGCTGGATATTCTTTCAATAAATGCTTTTTCTGCTTAAGTTCTTATGTGCAACCAAGAACACATGGATAGGGGTGGGAAAATTCTGACAACCTTTAGCTTTCAGAAGTGCAAGAGAATGACAAAAATAAAACATCAAAAGAAGTCCAGCCAGAGAAGTGATAGCTTAGAAAACAAAGCTGAGCAAAGATCCATACTACAAAAGAGCTATTCAATGAGTCTGCCCTTCTCTTTTTTTACCTTAACCTTTATGTTAGCTCCTTTGTTTTTGAAAACAGATGCTTTCTCTATTTGCTTGACACAGCAAAGGAAGATACAACCAGAAAACATATTGATTTTCTTTATTTTACTCTGCTGACAGCTTCTTCTGTTTTCAAATTTCTCTCTGATTCTCGAACATCGGAAGGGTAAACTCCTTAGCATTCAGTTCAGTTTAACAAATCTTTAATAAAGGCCTATTATATGAAAGGCACTATGGTGTGTATTTACAGCTAAATTCATAACAAATCAAGACATTTGAATTCAAATTCAACTGGTAAATTTGTAATTAATGTTTGAAAATTTTTAAATGTAAAACAGCAATCATTTTTGAGCACTTTGGGTCATTTATATATAGTACAGCAGTCCCTCGATATCCTACCCACAGGGGATTGGTTCCAGGGGCCCAAGCAGTTTACCAAAATCCACAGATGCTCAAGTCCTTGATATAAAACGCTATAGTATTAGCATATAATCCACACACATCCTCCCACATAATTTCAATCATCTCCAGATTACTTATACTACCTAATACAATGTAAATACTATATAGTTATAGTGTATTCTTTAATTTGTATTTCTTTATTGTTGTATTGTTATTTGGGGTTTTTTTTTCCCCCAGAATATTTTCAATCTATGGTTGGTTGACTCAAGGATATGGAACCAATGGATGGAACCTGTGGATGCCAAGGGCCAAGTGTACATTCAAGTGATGCAAAACCGAAAGGTTCCAAACTGATGACCCATGAGCCAAATGCAAACCACAGACAGGTTCTCTTTGACCCGCATGGTGTTGGTGTTAAGATTTTTAATCGGTTACTTTAAAACCTGGAATTCCATGAAAATTGGAAGATCATCTACCCGCCTCCCACTTGGGCTGCCACCTGGCAGCAAGGAACAGGCTCCAAGCAGCAGCTGCTCCTGTTACGAGGGGCAGGCGGCTCTGGTGTGCCACAGTGCCCAACCTCCACTGTTATCTAACGTCCCATCCACTTGGCCAATCTATGTCCCCTGCCTGCCTGTGAGAGGCATTGGAGTTTGGGATTCTTGTTTTAGATACATCATAAAGCAAGCTTAAAAAAATAAACATAGACACACATGTACACACATACTTATTTCAAATGCTTCAAAATTTCCTTTTTCCATTGAGGGGAGGCGCGGGAGGGAGAAAACATCCTTTCCCACATTAATCAAACATTCCCTGTATTTTAGACTTTCCAGAAATGTTAAATTTCTAAACCACTACATATCTATGATTTCATCACTGTATTTTTTATTTAAACATTTGTTTTCAGAAAATGATGAAATTTTACTCACATTGCCACCTTTCGTGTGGGGAGGGGTTTGGGGACATTTGTCTAGTTTACTAGAAGAACAGCAGTGGGGTAAGACTCACGATTTTCTAAACACTTTTGCCTTGACCATCACGTTTCAAAAATATACCAAACCTCCTAATTTTGTAAACACAAAGTATCTAGTACTGTAAGAGCAATATTTTTAAACAG
>CM052446.1:30721510-30742390 GCA_028533085.1 Varecia variegata
CCGTCTCTACTAAAAATAGAAAGAAATTATATGGACAGCTAAAAATATATATAGAAAAAATTAGCCGGGCATGGTGGCGCATGCCTGTAGTCCCAGCTACTCGGGAGGCTGAGGCAGAAGGATCGCTTGAGCCCAGGAGTTTGAGGTTGCTGTGAGCTAAGCTGACGCCACGGCACTCACTCTAGCCCGGGCAACAGAGTGAGACTCTGTCTCAAAAAAAAAAAAAAAAAAAAAAAAAAAAAAAAAATTCGTGTTGTTTTTGAATGAGTTCCATCGTGGAACAAGTACAGCACAGACGGCTCGAAATATCAATGAAGTGTTTGGGAAGGATGTGGCTAATGTACGCACAGTACAGTGATGGTGTGAGAAGTTCCGTTCTGGTGATTTTAATCTTGAAAATGAGCCATATGGGCGACCTGAGATCAAGATGGATAATAATGAGCTGAAAGTTATAGTAGAAGCGAATCCATCTCAAACTATGCGTGAATTAGCAGCAAGGTTTGGCGTTACCATTCCAACAATATTGGACCATTTTGAAATAAATCAGCAAGGTAAAGAAGCTGGATAAATGGGTTCCGCATGAATTAAATGAGCATCAGCAGAGAAATCATCTTGAAGCTTCTTGCCTTTCTTTGCTGTCACAACATAAAGGTGAACCATTTCTACACCATATTTTTACGTGTGATGAAAAATGGATTCTTTTTGACAATCACAAGTGTTCGGCACAATGGTCGGATAAAGATGAAGTGCCTAAACACAGTCCAAAACCAAATATTCATCCAAAAAAGCTAATGGTTTCTGTTTGGTGATCCAGCGCTGGTATTATCCACTACAGCGTCATGAAACCTGGTTAATCGATTACAGCTGATGTCTACTGCAACCAGCTGGACGACATGATGAGGATGCTTGATATTAAGCAGCTGAGACTGGTCAACAGAGACAGGCCAATCCTCTTACAAGACAATGCTTAGCCACATGTCACACAAACAACTCTGCTCAAACTACAAGAAGCTGGACTTGGAAACTCTCTGTCATCCACCAGATCTTGCACTGACTGACTACCAGTTCTTCCCGGCTTTGGACCACTTCTTGCAAGGAAAAATATTCAATTCTCAATAAGCTGTGGAAAACTTCTTACACGATTTCATCGCCACTTGCTCTCTAGGCTTCTTCACTGCTGGCATGAACAAGCTACCATTAAGATGGCAAAACTGTGTCAACAGTTTAGGCACATACTTTGATTGTACTGCTTCTTGTTTGAGATATGATCAACTACACTTTTGACTCAAAATCAGATATTTCATATTCATATTTCATGACCTAATAGCTTTGTAACCAAGGATACTAGTGCACTGCAGTATAGAAGGTAACCCACCTACCACAGGTTTCCCAAATAATTGAGAAATCAAAGTCTAGGTAGACCTCCTTCTGTACATTGGGGAGAAGGGGTGGAGAGTGAAACCCCACCTGCCGCTCATTCTCTAATACTCTCAGTGATTCGCCAAAACCTAAAAAATTCACAATTCCATGCCTATGAAATGACAAGATTCACTCTGTTTCAAGTGTATTCTGTGGTATTTTAAGGGTCTCTTTAGGCGCTGGTGGGAAGGAACACAAGGGGTGGGAGGAAGAAGAAAAGGGAGGGGAGAGGGGAGGAGAGGAAGGGAGGAGGGAGTGGGAGGCCGAGAGGGGGAGGAGTAACAGGAGGGACAGGATGGACCCTTCCACCCCAGCAGCTCCACAATCACCTATTTTCATCCTGGGTTGTTGCATTACAATGTATTTGAAGAATAGTTTCCACTGCTATGGAAAAACTATGACTATGACTATGACCTTGCCAAAATTAACAAGAAACAAAATACTGCAAAGATGCCTAGTTGTTTGTTGATTTTTTAAACTAAATGTTCATAATTGTGAATGCCTGCCAGTTAGAGACCCTTTTTGTTTTCCTCTTCTCTACTTTCTCTATACTCTCTTCTCTTGTCCTATACCCTTCCCTCCTTCTCCATTTCTATTAATATACATAGTAGTGAAATAAACTATAGGACATGTGTTATCTCATTCATTCATTTTTTTAGACAGGGTCTCCCTCTGTCACCCAGGCTGGTATGCAGTGGGGTCTGATCATAGCTTACTACAGCCTTCAATTCCTGGGCTCAAGTAAGCCTCCAGAGTAGCCAGGACTACAGGTCCGCACCGCCACACTCAGATAATTTTTTTAAATTTTCGTAGAGACAGGGTCTCACTATGTTGCACAGGCTGGTCTCGAACTCCTGGCCTCAGGCAATCCTTCTGCCTCGGCCTCCCAAAGCACTGGTTACAGGTGTGAGCCATGGCACCTGGCCATCTCCATTATTTAAGACAGAACACAAACCAGTGTTTTTAACACTAAGAGAGAATCCTCCAGAAGACCCAGAAAACTAGCTTTCCTCTGCTTTCTGCCCTGTTATCACTGTTGCTGGCAGCATGATACGAGAGAACACATTCTATGGACCCTGAAAGCTAGGGCACAAATGACATGATCATCTCCATAGATTATCTCCCTAGATGCAGAAAAAGCAGCTGACAAAATTCAACATATTTTGAATTCTGTAATAAAAATTGTCAACGAATTAGGTATTAAAGGAACTTAACACAACAAATGCCATATATGAAAAGCCCACAGCTAACATCATACTAAAAGGAGAAAAAGTGAAAGCTTTTCCACCAAGATCTGGAACAGGCAAAAATGCCAACACTCACTTCTATTCAATACATAGTATTAGAAGTCTTAGGCCAGAGCAATTAGGTAAAAAAGAGAAACAAATGGCATCCTAATTGGAAAGTAAGAAGTAAAATTGTCTCTGTTTACAGATACTACTATCTTATATGTACAGAACTCCAAAGATTCCACCAAAAAAACTGTTAGAACTAATAAATGAATTCAGTAAGGCTGCAAGGTACAAAAATCAATACACAAAAATGAGTTGTGTTTCTATACATCAACAATAACAATCTATAAAGAAAATTAAGAAAACAATCCCATTTACAGTAGCACCAAAAAGAATAAGAAACCCAACCAAAGAGGTGACAGACTTGTACACAGAAAACTACAGAACACGGCTGAAGGAAACTAAAGACACAAATAAATGGAAAGACCTCCTCTCCTCTGTTCATGGATTGGAGGAATAGTGCTAATATGTCAAATAGTGCTAATACTCAAAGCAATCTAGATTCAGTGCAATCCCTATCAAAATCCCAAAAACATTTTTTATAGAAATAGAAAAAACAGGGTCGGGCGCAGTGGCTCATGCCTGTAGTCCTAGTACTCTTGGAGGCCGAGGTCAGTAGTTTGAGACCAGCCTGAGCAAGAGCCAGATCCCATCTCTACTAAAAACAGAAAGAAATTAGCTGGACAACTAAAAATATATCTAGAAAAAATTAGCCAGGCATGGTGGCACATGCCTGTAGTCCCAGCTACTTGGGAGGCTGAGGCAGGAGGATTGCTTGAGCCCAGGAGTTTGAGGTTGCTGTGAGCTAGGCTGACGCCACTGCACTCTAGCCAGGGTGACAGAGTGGGACTCTGCCCCCCCCCAAAAAAATAAAATAAAAGATAAAAAATAAAACAATTTTGAAAAGAAAATGTGGTATATACATACAATGGAATATTAGCCTTACAAAAGAAGAAAATTCTACCATTTGCAACAACATGGATGGATCTGGAAGACATTGTTAAGTGCAATAAGTCAGTCACAGAATGACAAATATTATACTACATGCTTCCTCTTATATAAGGCATCAAAAACAGTCAAATTTATAGAAGTAGACAATAAAATGGTGGTTACCAGGGGATGGGGATGGGGTATAGGGAATTGTTCAATAGATATAAAGTTACAGTTAACGAAATGAGTAAGTTCCAGAGACCTGCTATACAACACAGTGCCTATAGTTAACAATAAGGTATTGTGCACTTAAAAATTAAGAGGGTAGATTCTCATGCTAAGTGTTCTTACCTCCCACCCCCACCCCAAATAAAAGGACACAAGGAAATTTTTGGAGGTGACAGATGATTGTGGTGATGGTAATGTACTTCTTTAAACACAATGGCCAGTTTGTCCTCATTACAGACCCAACAGTAAATCTCTCAAACGACGTCATAACTGTGGCCTCCACACAAGGCATTGCACACTGGGGTCTCAGGTGAAAAGCCAGCAACCTCTGAAACCCCTCACCAAGTACACTGTTCTCAGAGCCTCTTCAGAGTCAGCCTTGCCCTTGCTATCCCCTCCCAGCAGCCACCACAGCTGCAGCTGCAGGAGCATACCCCTTTAGGCAGAATAGCCAAATTCCATAAATGCCACCCTTTCTTCTCATCCCCCTCCAAAAGCAGGGGGTGTCCCACAATAGATAGAATATTTCATTCACACTCTGAAGAACAATTTTTCCCAAGAGAAACTGGGTAGTTAGATTCTCAAACCAGATGAGGAGTTTATTCATGACAATCTCAAATGACTCATAACAAAGGCTGTTGTCTGTCTCATAATAGTTCACAAATTTTTCAAATCAAGAAGTCATCTATGTATTATATTTAACCCTTCATTTCCTTACAGCACTTTTGATATCACTTTTGTTTACACTACAATGTATATAAATAAGCTTCTGCCAATGGAAGTTTGTTAAAGAATACAAATTATAATTACCACACACTAAGTGCCAACACCATGTTGGCAACAGAACAGAATTTTAAATAATAGTTGTCCTGTGGGCATATAATCTAAATCCACTTGCAAACTGTAAGTATTTGGCTCTCCTTGGCTCTTTTATCCAGTAATCTATAAATACTGCATAGAGCTGGGACTTTCTTTAAGCCCTGGGAGTGAACTAGTTCTAGCAAGATAAGAAACTGGTAGTTTCTGCAAAGAACAGTTATAGCTCTCTTTTTGATAAAAAAAAAAAAAAAAAAAAAGGTTTAGTTTCCTTTGCTGACCCTCAGAATTTAGAATAGTCTTTTGGAAGACCCAGGCTGCTTCAGTTAAGCTGAGGGTAACCAAGGAAATACTCTGCCCGTGCTTGGTCTAGAACTTCAAAAGTGGAAGTATAGCAGAGGCAGGCCACTGTGATAATCAATGGGCTGATGAAACTCAGGAAACCCAAACTGGGCATTGGCCAGCTAACCTGTCATCATCTGCAGGCTCCCTCTTGGCAGTAAAAACTCTGGTCTGTGCTAAGTAACGGACATAGCTCCTATAGTTCATCTCACTACCATACATATTAAGAAACAAGACAGATTCAGAGGGTATGGGGAAGAAACAGAAGTATAGAGAAAAGGAAAAGCCACTAATTAAACAAAAAAGGTCCCTTTCCGAACTACAAGAATTTATAATTTATTTACATTTCATTTTTTTTTTTTTTTTTTTTTTGAGACAGAGTCTCACTCTGTTGCCCGGGCTAGAGTGAGTGCCGTGGCTTCAGCCTAGCTCACAGCAACCTCACACTCCTGGGCTCAAGCGATCCTACTGCCTCAGCCTCCCAAGTAGCTGGGACTACAGGCATGTGCCACCATGCCCGGCTAATTTTTTCTATATATATTTTTAGTTGGCCAGATAATTTGTTTCTATTTTTTAGTAGAGACGGGGTCTCACTCTTGCTCAGGCTGGTCTCGAACTCCTGACCTTGAGCGATCCACCCGCCTTGGCCTCCCAGAGTGCTAGGATTACAGGCGTGAGCCACCAGGCCCGGCCTCATTTTTTAAAGAAACTCAACAACCAACTGGTCATCGCTGCCGTACTGTCCTTCCTCTTAATTCAACCTCAAGACAATACCTAAAATTGCTCCTAGATTGTCCGTGGCTTCAGTACTGACAGTGTAAGCAACTTTCTAAATTTAGGAAACCTATGAATCTGATTTCCTCAAAAGTTCATAGAGTAAGAATAGGCCAATGCTTTTAAGTGGAAAGCAATTTCTCTGTTTTGCACACAGCCCTGCACATCCAAGGGGAAGTATCTTGGGCAAGCTTCCACAGCAATCAGCATGAAAGCAGAGAGATTTTCCTTTTCCTTCCCAGTGGTGAAGTTATAGCTACTGAAGAGCTGCTACTGAGCCGTGCTGCGAGGCTTGTGAAGAGGACTTCTGTTACCTAACCAACGCCAGGGCCAGGAATGACCATCTTGGTTACTACACAATGACCAAGGCACTCCTCTGAGGGGCTGTGCTCCAGTGAGCTGGAAGCAAAGACATTTGACAGAGGATACATCCAACATTCAGAGAGAACAAGAAGCAACTGAATTTATCACCACAAGGAGCAGATCATGAAATAGTCCAAGGTCAGTTAGCCTACACAAAAAGAACCACTCTGCCCTCCTAAAGAAAACTGCCTAATTTTTGCAGAGACCTGCTGTCAGAAAGGCTAACAATAGTTTTCTGTCTACTCTCTGACAGTCTGAGCGTGAATGCTTTGTTGAAGCATTTACTAGGGATCAAAATCACAAATACAGCCCCACCCCCTTTGCCATATTTATGTCCAATCTCTTTAGCTGGCAGAAATGTCCTTTGTGGGTGGTCAAGGACAAATGGCATTAAAGCCTATTATTCAGCTTTTCATGTAAGAAGACTTAATGTGTCAGCTGCATTTTAATCTAAGGTTTATATACTTACCCTTGGAAAATTCCCTCTAGAAACATCAATAAGGATTTTTTTTCCTAGAATTCTTATTTTTTAATACAAGGCCTAATTATCATTTATAAATTTATTGCTATTTTAGCACTTGAAATAAAAACCTTTAGAGGAGAAAAAGAGGCAGCTGCTGCAGAGTTAACAAGAAAGCCAAGATCTCTGCTGAGACCATCTAAATATATATCATGCCTCAAAAAATAAAAGAACACCAAGCTAATGCTTTCCACCGCAGGTGTGTGTCTGAGCAAATGCCAGTGCTACAAATCTTGACCTGGATTTTTTTTTTCGAGACTTCTATATTGACTTCCAATTAAAGACAGTGGACAAACACACACATTTAGCTCCTCTCCCTCCTAAAACCCTAATACAACAACACGTTTCTTTTTAAAGGCATAAATCCACATGGACAAAGATAAAAGGAGCAAAGATTAAAATGTTAAGCTTTTTAAAGCTATGAATCAGACAGACAATAGCAACTAAATAGACTCAAAGAACCCAATTCTTCCAATTTTTGAAGCCCCATTCTTAATCATGAACAGACATTCAAACAAATAAAGCACCTAACCTGAAAGACAAAAACAAACAGGAAAAAAAGCAACTTAAAAGAAACAAAATTATGCAGAAGAAAGCTTCAAAAAGAAAAAAAAAATCATTAACCTCCTCAGAGAGCTAAGAAAAAATACTGTCACGAAATAACAGGAATCTATAAAATAAAAGCATTCAGAGAACAGCAACAATAAAAAAGAACTGCCAGTAAATAAAAACATGATGACAAACATGAAAAATGTAATAGGATTAGAAGATAAATTTAGAAAATATCCTAAGAATATTAGCTTAAATGCAGAGGTGGAAAGTAAAAGACAAGACAGTCATAGTGTAACATAGGTAAAGGTCTGAAAAAGGGCAAAATGTTTTATGATTTGTCTCTTTAAAACCCCCACCCTTTTTGGGAATTAAAACCTGCATTCCTGCCCAAGGCCAGTAATCAAAGGGGCAGGAAAATGTTCTTTGCTGTTTGCTTTCTACCATCTTAAACCACAGAGGATGGCTCAACAGAATTGTTGCAAAGGCCAGGAGATGTTCACCAGGAGATAAGGTCAACTGTAACCACCAGCTATAGTTGAACAATAATGGCCCAAAGCCATGACATGTGACACTGGTCACATAGACCCAAGGCCAACCACTGAAAAACTCCCCTTTAAAAAGCGCTGTTTTTCTGCTTAAAGTCAGGATGGTGGTCTTTTGATATGCTAGTCTAGTCCCCTCCTCATTTGCCAGCAAATTAATAAAATTTTCTTTCATTTTCCTCAAAACACTTCTCCTCATTCTTTGTTCTCACTGATTCAGCCTCAGGGACAAGTACCAAACTTTCAATAACAACAGGACAAGTACATCAACATGGAACAGGAATTCCAGAAAGAAAGAAAAGAGAAAACAGATAGGGGGAAATCAATAATGACATACTTTAAGAAAATTTCTAAAAATGAGGGATGTACGTTTCCAATAATGAAAATAGACCCCCACCAAAGAATATTATCATGAAATTTAAGAACACTGAAGATAAAAGAACTATGAACCCAAGAGAAGAAAGAAAAAAATTGGACCATCAACAGTAGGTGCCAGAAGATGAAGAACAATGCCTTCTCCATTCTACAGCTCAGTGAATTCCAACCTGCAGCCACACTATAGGTTAAATGTAAATGTGATATCCTCAAATATGTAACTGATAAGTCTTACCTCTCATGTGCAATTTGTTAAGATGCTTTCAGAAAATGTGCTCTGCCAAAATAAGGGAGTAAACCAGGAAAGAAAAGAATATGGAATGAGGGAAACAGGTAAGCCAATATAGGAGCAAGATACAAGAAATTCCCAGAAAGGTACTGAAGAGAGTCCCAACATGTGGTGCACAGCAGGCCTAGAGAGCAAGAAGTCTGAACTGGAACAAAGCATGAGACTCAGGGTGAGATTTCTCCAAGAAGATTTCTCCAACGGTATTTGATAAAATACCTGCCGTGTCTTAAGGTATTAAAAGGAGATTTACATGGAAGGCTGGTTGTAGTTATACTAATAAAGGCACAGAAAATTTTTAAAAAACAAGACAATTAGTAAATCCAAGGAAAACAAAATTTGTGTGCAGGAAAGTTAAAGTAAACAAATTATACTATTATACAGTGCACCTGTAAATCCTGTTCGCATAGTATAAGGTAAATTCCAGATTAATGGGGGAGGAGGAAGAGAACCGTGCACAATGCGGACTCAAGCTTTTCATAAGACGCCCTGTGGAGCTACATAACCCTTTAAAAAACAAAGACAAATGACTGCAATAAAAACAAAACCTAAAATTATAAAAGAGATGACTATTACAATCTTTGCCTAATATTTCTTTAGTATAGCACCTGACAACTTACAAATTACTTTCACAAGTGTCTAATGATTTAACATTCGCCACAAGTCTGCAAGTTGGGTTACCTGCTTTACAAAGAGGAAACCAGCTCAGGGAAATAAAGTTAACTTGATCAAAGTGACACAGAACAACAAGGTGGCAGAGGCAGGACTAGAAAGAGCACTGGATGCACAGGGTGAGTTTGGGATTTACAACATGGTTGGCATTAACTATGTGGGTGGGAATCTAAAGGCAGAGGAGCCAAACTGAGTTTTAGAGTTCAGTGGTTCTCAAACTTGAGCCTGCATAGAAATCCACTTACAGGAAGTATGTGAAGTAGTCAAAATCATGGAAACAGCAAGTAGGATAGTGCTTACCAGGGACTGGGGGGAAGGAGAAAGGAGAGTTGTTTAATGGGTATGGAGTTTCAGATGCAAGGTGAAAAAGTTCTAGAAATCTGTTGCACAACGATGTGAATATGCTTAACACCATTGAACTGTACACTGAAAAATGGTTAAGATGGTAAATTTAATGTCGTGTGTTTTGTACAATTTAAAAAAAAGAATCACCTGGAAGGTTTGTTAAAACACTGCTCGCTAGAAACCCACCCCCAGGGTTCCAACTCAGTAGGCCTGCGTGGGACCTAAGAATTTCCTCTTCTAACAAGTTACCTGACACCACCATGCCAGGGACCAGATTTTAACCACTGCTGCTCTAGTTCAAACATTCTCAATCCTGAATGCACAGTAACTTCTTCACCTGAGGCCCTAGACCAAGCAAACAAGAATTTAAGGGGCAGGGAGTTATGTAACTGGACATAGAGTGCTTTTAAATTCCTCAGGGTGATTCTAATGAGAGCCCCTGGTCTGAACACTGGCCCCTGCCAGTCAACGGTACAGTGTGTGTGAGTAGGAGCAGGCCTGTGGCCACTCAGCCATACCCTGGCTGTGCCTCAATTTCCTCAGCTACAGAATAATCATCACAGTTGATGAGAATAAATAAGATAATCAACTCAGAAGAACTCAGGGTGGTGCCTATCACATTAGGAATAATAATGTTATTACTTTCTTGCTGACATTACAGGAAATAAGGCTGACCCTATTTTCTCAGATATAAAATGGGGTCAGGTTAAAGGCAATGAAGAAACTATTAATATTCAATCCCAGACTACTCATCAAGGCAAAAGGCTCCCAGAAAGCTGAGAACAAAGCATAAGTGAGATTAAATCTAAGAACCTATCATGATTCCCACAAATATTTGGCAAACTTAGGGTTGCTTCTAAAGAATTAGTAACTAATCCCTTTACTCTCTGAATAGGTGCTGTTATTTGGAATAAAAATATCATTGTAAAACCAGGTGCTGGAATCAATACTCAAACACCACCACCTCCACCTAAAACAACAAAAACAATGAGGTGTGTTCGGGAAGAAGGTAACATAAGACTCGGAGGAGAAAGTCTTGGAGACATCTACACGGTAAACAATGTGTCAGAAGAAATTGAAAATGAACAGACAGGCATAGTTCACTCAAAAATACATGAGCACCTCCCACACGGCAGGCACGTGTGGCCGTGGGGGAGGACACAGCCACCTCAGGGCAGAGTGTGGCAGGCAGTGAAGCGGGTGGGTCCAACCATGTGGAAGCTTTGTGAATACTGAATAGGAAGCACCACTTTTCCTCAAAAGCACTGCAGGGAGAGCCAAAATTGTGTTTTCTGCTAAGTTTTTCCTTGCTTTCATAGCTGCATATTTTTGCGGTGTATCATGGATTACCCACAGTGATACTCCAAGCTTGCAATGTCTTGAGTCCACAGTCAATACAAAGAAATCATTGTCGTTGTCCTCAGAAAGCAACAGGACCCAAGCTGTCTGGGCCATACCAACGTCTCAGTCTCAAAAAAAACCTCCTTCATTAAGTCATTTGAATAATTTCCCCACAAAAGATTCTCAACAATTGTGGGAAAACATTCTTAATGAGGAAAATAGTGTCTATTTGTAGACAGAACTGGCTAATGGCCTTGAGAGCAGCACTCAGCAACAGTCTGAACCTCTCAGTCAGTAATTATGTCCTCACACCATACTGACACATTCAAGTCACCTCCTGACCACAAAAATGTTTGTTTCCTATATAGCTCAGAATACTGCATCTGATTGAGCAATCAGAAAACATTTCCCACGTGAGGGCCAACCCTGGCTATCACGGGCTGTCCCAAGCATGTGCCCACCAGAATGGACCAATGCCAGTGTGGCTTTCCTTGTAGTACAATCCCCCTAAATATTCGGGGGAGGGGGGCACTCTCCATGCAGGCAGCTAAGGATCGATCAACTTTTAAGTAGAATATACAGAAACACTGCCCTTCTCGTACACTTGGCTACTTCCCTGAAACAGGCCTACTTTGTAGTGTTTTTCCCTCTCTGCTTCCTTGATTTATTATTAACCCGAATGCCCCACAATCATAACACAGAAGCAAGTGTGAGGACAGGGAAATGAAAAGGACACGCTCCTCTACTGCCAGGGCCGTTTTAAAGGTTAACAACAGAAACAAGGGATATAGAGGCTGCCATGCATGAGGCACTGTGCTAAGTGCCCTGCAAATATTCACTAATTCGATCCTTCTTTAAACCCTGTAAGGTAAATACCTTTATCTTCATTGTACATTTGAGGAAACTGAGCACAGAGAGGTTAAGAAATTTGTCAGAAGCTCACACAAGCTAATAATTGAACCCAGTCTGGCCCCAAAATCTCATGTTCTTAATCACTTCTTTATCCTGCCTCCCAGATACCTCTTCAAGGTCAAAAAAGAGAATATTCCTGAAAATGCTTTGCAAACCATAAAAAAGATACATTAATAATTATTATTACAAACAGTGTGCCTCCCAGCACCACAACAGGTAGTGACCCTCCTGGTATCCTGATCTCCCTCTGGGGGGAACCATTTCCAGCTGTCATCAACTTGATGCTTCATCTTCAGCTAAAGATGTGCAAACCTCAGGCTCTGGGGTGACCTGGCAATCCAGTCAGAACAGGCCAATGTCCCTGGCCACAGTGACTGGTCCAGCAGCCAGGCATATGGCCCATCGCAGCCAGGAATGTTGTTTGTGCAGAATCTTAATCTTGATCACACGGCAATGATGTGCACCTGAAGCTGCTGAAAGTCTCCATTCGAAGCCCAAGAACATGCGCCAAGAGGGATCCTCATGACCTTATCTGGATCCCCAGTCTAGCCCCTCCTGAACACAGATCCACACCAAGACTTGCAATTACTTAAGTCCATATATTTTTTCACTTAAGATACTCTGAATTGCATTTTCTGTCACTTGCAACCAGGAGAATCATCCCAATATTCTAAGACACTTTTTGTTCCATCAAGCTATATTTATCTGCACTTCAGTACTTTTTCCCTTTCTGAAAATACAACTTGAGAGACTGAAAAAATAAATTTCAATTAGTTAGTCTTGACAAATCAACACTCCTGAGGCTGGAGTTCTTGACAAGATGACTCCGTATTATGTAGAACAGAAGATCCCATTTTTTCCCCAATGCCACAGAACAAGTAACTTGGCCTATCATCAAATTTGGTTCAGAAAACTTTATTTTTAACCCAAGGAGTTAGAGTTAGGCCTCTGGTTTCCAACTTTCTAAGGAAAACAACTATGATATTTATTTTCTCAGTCTTCTCAATTCTCATTTTCCCTCTAAATCTAAACTATATAGAATTACTAAAATTAAGAATAGGATTGAATTTTTTAAGACATTTCAAACCCAGGAAGTAGGAGACATCAATGGATATAAATCATTTCTTCCTCCTCCTAAAGAAGATCAACTACACCTTAACTTTATGAATTTTGGCAATGAAACAAACCAGTTTGGAATTTTAATTACATTCATTAAACTAGTCATTGTACCAGCTAACATTCCTTGTCTGTGGTTTCTCCAGGAGCCAAAGATTTCAGAAGAAAGCACTGTTGGTCACCTAGATCACTGCCTCAAAAGGTGGCAATTAGCACTACCTTTGATGTTCAATAGCTCCTGAGTCCACGTATAAACACGATCAGGGCTTCCTGAACTTTCACGTCTTTGAATTATTGCACACAGCTAAACAACTGCAACTACAACACCCAACATCCAATCTCACTTCCTAAAAGACCTCTCCAGCTGAGAGAAGGCAAATCCAGCCATTGTGGCTTATGATGGGTCAATGATACAATTTGACTGTTTCCTTTATATTAGTCTGAGGACAGTCAGGGTGGCGAATGAGCAGTTACTCCCAGCCCAAGTGTCCACCCATGAAACACACATGAGCACATATGAAAATGCTAACTGGGTTAAAAAGATGTTAAAAACAAGTTTCAAATTTTCTAAAGAAATGTAAAAACAACTCTGTATTTTCTATCTTCACTACAATGCCCCAATAGCTTCCTATTAAGAAACAAACTTTTACAACTTTGAATAAGCAAACAGATAAGCATACCAGCAGAGATAGATCAATTTGTTATACTACATTCTCAACTCCATTATCTTGGTTTGCTTTCGTTTCTGTTGAGCTTGATTGTTTACTATTAAAGTAGCATAAGATTGGCTGTCTACTCGGCTTGGTTTGGTTAGCACTTCAAAGCTCATTGGCCCTTCTCCAGACGTGGCTGCCTTCAGACACTTTGGTGTTACCACATCTAAACAATTAGGACCTTTAAAACTGTAGTAATTTGTGCGTATGTCACACTGCATACTTCTCATACTGAAGTAACCATTAGATTAACGTGGTTAATAAAGGTAGCCAACATATTAGTTTTGAATTGAGGATTTGGCAATTCTATTTCCATATTACACTTTTGATTTATAGAAAGCACAATTCTACAATGGAAAGTCAAGTTCAGAGGAGCCTCTTTTAAATCCCACAAGAACAAGAACCATATCTGATTATCACCATTTTATGCCTGACATACAATAAGCACTCTGTAAATATCTCTTGAATGAATGAAGACCTTAACACTGAATTTAGTGGGGTCAGCTTATTACATGACTATAGAGGTTATGATTACTATGTCCTTGCTTTTACGAAGTAAAGCAGGAGATGGCAAACTTTTTTTGTAAAGGGCCAGATGGTAAACAATTTAGGCTTTGTGGGCCAAATGGTCACTGTTGTAACAACTCAACCCAAGTTTCTTTTGCAACTATTCAACTCTGCTGTTACAGCACAATATGTAAACAAATGAGCATGACTGGTTTCGAATAAAACTTTATTTACAAAAAAAGAATTTGCCCATAAAAACATCCAAACCCCCCGAAGAACACCTAAGGGTTGGAAATTGGAAGATTTGCTGAGTCCAGCCAGACAAGTTTTGTTGTGTCAAAATTTGGGCAGGGGCTAAATACTCATTCTCCACAGTGCCCACCACTCCTTACTGAGTTAATTTCAGTCACGATACCAGCCTGGCCCACATAAGTCTTTGACTTTACATCCCTGAATTCTACAGTACAAGTGGCCTCCAGGGATGGGGCCCATGTCCAGGCCTGTGCATCCATTACTACAACACAGGCCCCTCAAGAGCAAGCTCACAACTTGCAATTCTTTGCTCCTCACCTGACACTTATTAATAATATCGACACCTAATGAACTTTAAATATTCACTGACTGCCTGTCGTTTGGTATGTTCTGCCCAATCATGGCAGAGAAGAGGAGGTAGAAAACGTACCAGCAGGGAACAAAGTGAAAAGGGACATGGTGAGTCATAGGAAGAGCAGCAGGAATCATTACAGGACTGAAGAAACCACACACATAGCTCCCAAGTGTGTCTCAATCTTCTATCTGCTGTGTGGATCCCTGCTTCACATCACAGCAGAAGCTGGGCATGACCTGGGACTACCTCCACTGTAGCCATAAACCTTATTTAATCCCTATTTCTCGGGGAGGGTGTCCTGGATGGGTAAACCCAAAAAATTACCCACATCTAGTAGAATAAATAAATAGTCATATTCACACAATGGAATGCTCTACGGCAATGAAAATGAATAACCTGTAACTGTATGTAACAATATGGAGGAATCTCTAATACATTATTGAATGAGAGAAGCCAGACACAAAAGAGTAAAATTTGCATTATATATTACATGTGTGCACGTGTGCACACACACAGAAAAGAAACAGGCAAAACTAATTTATGCTGCTAAAAGTCAAGACAGTAGTCATCCATGGAGTGGGATACAGTTGACCCTTGAACAACACAGGTCTGAACTGTGAGGAACCACTTATGAAGATATCTTTCAATAAATACATTGGAGGATTTTTTGGAGATTTGCAACAATTTGAAAAAACTCACAGATGAACCACGTAGCCTAGATATACAAAAAAATTAAGGAAAAATTAGCTATGTCATGAATGCATAAAATATATGTAGAATATGTGTTGACTATGTTATCAGTAAAACTTCTAGTCAATAGTAGGCTATTAGTTAAGTTTTGAGGGAGTGAAAGTTTTACTCAGATTTTAAGTTGCATGGAGGAACCCCTGAATTGTTCGAAGGTCAACTGCAGTGCCTAGAAGGCATGCGATTGTGTTGGTAATGTTCTGTTTCTTAATCTGGGTGCTGGTTACCTAGACGTGTTCAGTTTGTGACTTACATCGAACTAAACACTTACATGTATTTGCTGTTATGTATATTTCACTTCAATAGAAAGTTATAAAAAATTACCCTGTATCTAAGTGTGGTCTAGGGCTAGTCAGGGCCCCATATGCCTTCCCTCCGTTTGTCCTTCAAAGCCTCTTTCACCCTCCTCATCTTTTCAAAGCATGAACAGAGGCCAAAGAGCAAAAAAGCAAACTAGACCACTCAGAGCTACCTATGATTCCAAACACAGCTCCTTCTGAATGTCAGAATCTTTCAAAGAGCCTTTACTACCATCACTAATCTTTTGTTCTAAATCAGAAATGAGAGTTTAAGAAGCCACTGCTCCATTAAATGGCTTGCTTACACAGACTTCTTTTAAAATATGTCCTAAATGGGCAGCTCTCATTCATAAATACCTATTAAAAAAACGCTTAGATACACAGGGACCACATGAGGAAGATACCGTAAATAAATTGTAACTGAGATTGGAATGTAGAACAGTCAACAGCCACCCTGCAGGAATCACAGGTAACCGATTGTGTAATTGGGTATAATGTGTAATGACCTACAACTATAATCACAGCTGAACACATCTTTGAGATGTTATGTAAAGTTACAGTTCAAGTAGTCAAATTATGGGGCTAGAAATCATTTTTAATCTCTTTAATGTTGGTTTTAATATATTAACTTCAACTTCCTATTACCACTCATATTCTTTTCCACATTCTTCTACAAGATTAGGTTTTAAAAATCAATTAAGACCCTTGATCACATTAGAGCACAGATATCAGGCTACTTGTGAATGCTGATCAGGAAGAAGGCAAGGGTGGTAATCAGATCAACTGACCTCACCATAAAACATCAACCATGGGGGAGGGGGAGGTGCAGGGAATGAAGAAAGCACAGTAATTCCTCCCTCTTAGGGCACATGTATAGTGCACATTCCATGCTGTTATATTCAGAAGTTTCTCATATCAAACTAATTCATATTGCTTATCTATCCACAAAATAAATGACTGTTTAAAAATTTTTTAATATGACTTTATTTCTATCAACTATGAAAGGAGCATAATTCAGAGTTACACTCTTTAATAGAAAAGAGTTAACTGTTTAATTAAATGATTCTGTGTCACACAGCTTATGATAGTTCTAAAATGTGTTTTAGGGGAGAATATCCTTATTTTTAAGAATTTAGGAGAAAATACCATGATGTCTGCAACTTACTTTCACATGTTTCAGCAAAAAAATGTACAAACTTACCTACAAACACAAAATGTGACAAAATGCTAACAACTGTTAAATCTAGGTAGTAGACATATAGGAGCTCATCGTACATTCTTTTAACTCTTCGGTAAGTTTGAAAATTTTTTATAACAAAAAGCTGCATAGAAATCTTTACTCACCTTCCAAGTGATGACCTTCTTCCTTCTCCTAATCAAAAACAAATGGCTAAATATGCCCAAAGGCACATCCAGGGACCGTTCATGCTGCCTTCACCCTGCAAGAATAAGCAAAACAACATGTTATCGCCAAGGACTTTTATTAAGTTAATGCTATTTCAGTTGACAAAATGTTCTTAATCTATGACAAGCCTCTAAATTAAAATATTGCTGTAACAATTTTTTAACAATGAAGAAAGTGAAAAAAGAAAAAAATCATCCCATCGCATATTAAAAGCGGAGAACCACTGTCAGCCCCACCCACTCTAGGAACTTCTGGAACAAAGGAGCCCCTCGAGAAGTTTCTATTTTTCTTTTTTCCAGCTTTATTGAGGTATGGCTAACAAACAAAATTATATTATTTTGGGTGTATAACATGATGGTTTGACATATGCATATGTAATATAGGTCTTCATCTATGGCTCAAGGTTTGCCTCAGTAACTTTCTCTTAATTCACGGCAATTTCAGGGCAGTGAATTAGCCCAAACATCCACTCAAATAAAAACTGGAGCTTCCATGACTTGAGCTTCACTCTGACCTTGGCTTTCTGAGAGCAGTTAGAAGGTATCCACGTACATCCTTGGAACCACACCACAAGTGCCAAACCTCAAGTCCTTCCAGGCAAAGGTAATCAGATCTAATCTACGGCACACTGAACTACAACATATATGTGCTCTACAGCAAAGTGGCATGGTGGTCTAAAGGTCATATTCCTACAGCCACCACATACCTTCCACTTTAGCATTATGTTGGATCCTCCCCACAGCCCTGTGAGATAAGCAGAGCTTAGTGATCCCATTTTCCAGAGAAGGCAGCTAGGTGTCAGAGATGATGTATGACAAGAATATTTAACTAGGAAACACTGGAGATGAAACTCCTACTTGTCTTCCAACCCCAAGCTCAGGGCTTATCTCACTATACGAGCCGTCCCCACCCTCCTGCCCCCCAACATGATGCTTTCCTTAAAACCAACCCCAGAGCCAAACGGCCAAACAACACATTCACATGAAGGGGGTGGGTGCTGCAGTTCAGTTTGTTCCCTGCATGTATATATTCATAATCACTCTTACTAGTGCCATTAACACTATAATCATTATTACCAATTACTATAATTACTATTAGCAATTATACTTCTCTTGTAGACATAATAATCCTTACTGTACTTTTGGAATTTTATATATACATACTTCATTTTTGTCCCTTCTCAGAAAAGCACATTGTTGGCAAACTGAAGTAAAATAAATATCACATTACACCCCTGGTGATTTTTATCCTTGCCCTAAAGAAAAGCAGGTATCACTTGCTGTTGAGGATTTTCCTTTCATTTTTATAAAACATAAAATACACTAGAATATAATGGCACACACACAGCTCCACCAATAAAGATGGAAGGAGCGTCAAAACTATAGTTGGGGAGAATGTGATATCTGTGACGGCCTAAAGTGGCTCTTCATCTGCTAATCACCAAAATCGTACACATGCAGGGTTAGACGTATCCATGACTAACGTGTGCAAGTGCTGGCGTACAAAACCTGAGGAAACCCAGTCAGGGACCCCCTGCTCCTGACCTTTAGGCCTGCCTCCTCCATTTGTTAGCTTGATTAAAAATCGAGAGAAGCTCTCCTGGCTGCTTCCTCACCTGAGGACTGGAACACCTGTTCACAGGACGCTGGAGTCCACAAAGCAGAGATACTGTGACTCACTGACTCACAAACTGGAGCACTTGGGCCCCCAGGAATACTCACGAGAAAGTGGTGGCAAGAGCTACACAAGACTAAGGGGGAAAGCATGACATACCTTCCAGAAACATCGATTTTACTCAAAGATTTTGGTGAGGGAATGTTAAACAAATGAAACAATAATTTAAAAGTGAATACTAAAACAAACACATAATAGAGAATGCAGTCATTGCATGAACTTTTAAGCTGAAACTCCTGTCCTTACTTGCCTAGGTCCTTCCAGCCGCACTCTTGGATGTGGCGGTGGGGAGCAAGGGGTGCACTCTCTCTCCTTTCTCATTCAAGACAGTCAGGGAGAAAGTACACGGCTGGCAGGGATTTTAATGTCACAATAGCCCTTGTTCTGGAGAATTCTCTTCAAAATCAAGAGTTTCAGATTTTTGCCAGATCTGGGTACAGGCAGAATGAAGTCCAGGCATCTATCCCAGTGCAAGTATCACTGTGGTCCCTTTCCTCAGGGCCCTTCCCGCCACTCCCCTGCCTCAGGCGCACTCCTGTCAGGCAGGCTCAGGCCACTCAAGCTACTTGGTTACTGAAATTCCTTTGTCCCCATACTGATTGGTAATACATTCAGTAATTACAAAAATTTTCATTTAAATGATGTTTGCATCATTACTAAGAAAATGAGCTTACCAATTCAGTATGTCTCTAAAAGATTTATATTGTGAAATGTATATTTAAGGGCATGCAACTATAACAGCCAGCCTCCAAGATGGCCCCATGACCCCCACCTCTGAGTACTCAAGAGCTTGTGCAGTCCCCTCCCACCCTGGATAGGGCTGGCATGTGCAACCACCACAGTACTGCTGAAAGGACAGAGTGAGACCTCAAAGGCTAGGTCCAAAGACTTTGCGGCCTTTCCATCTCTCTCTGTCTTGGAAGGGAAGATGGCTATTAGGACCTGAGGACACACTCAAGAAACCCTGCAGAGGTACACGTGGAGAAGAACCAAGGCCTCCTGGCAACAGCCACGTGCCTGAGCCATTCTGGATGCAGATTCTTCAGCCCCAGTCCAGCCCCCAGAGAGATGGCGGCTGCTTCAGTTGACATCTTGACCACAACCTCATAGGAGACCCCAAGTCAGAACCACCCAGCTAAGCTGCTCCCAAATTCCTGACCCACATACAGAAACGGTGTGAGATAATAAACACGTATTATTGTTTTAAGTCGCTAAGTTTTGAGGTAATTTGTTATGTGATAACTAATATAATAACATAGTGTCAGCTTAAAGAATAATAAAATAAATCCCATATACCTAATACCCAATTGGTGTTTGTTTTTTTTCTTTTTTCGGAAGCCCTGCGTGTCCTTCCTGACTACACCCCCAACTCATTTGTCACCACCACCACCCCACAGACATTCCCCGTTAGCCTGAACTTTGAGTCCATCACTCCTTCGCTCCTGTCTATGGTTTTGTCATATAATGTATTGCCAATGCATTGTTGCAGTTTGCTGGGTTTTAGCCTAATACAAATGAAACCATTTTGTATGTGTTTTTAAGATTTGCTCTTCTCTTAAGATTTTAATTTGAGATTCATCCCTATTGACTCATGTGGCTGCAGTTCATTCATTTTTTCACCACTACATAGTTCTCGTCGTGTGAACACACCCACAATTTATGGCTCTATTCTACTGTGGAGGATCCTCTGGGGATTTTTCAGTTTTTTTGCTATTTTGAATAATGCTGCCATTTACATGCTAGTGCTTGTCCCCTGGTACACACAGGCTATATACCTAGGAGGAGAGCTGGGCTTGGGATTGCACATGTTCAACTCCTCTAAGTAATGCCAAATTGTTTTCCAAAGTGGTTGTGTACAATTGACTCTTTAGCCGCTTTTCCAGTCTCTCTTCAAGTAAGAGGCATGCTTGTTTTGCTAATTACCAGGAAAGCTTTCAACCAACAAAAGGGAAAGCTTTTCCTATTTGCAGCATCACTACTACAAATAAATAGTACTCCAAAGCAGTGACCCAGACAGCTGGAACATGTTAGTCACAGGACATCAGTATACGGACTTCGGAATAATGATGCAAACCCAGCCACCACCACACAATGCCCACGAGT
>CM052446.1:30742890-30769831 GCA_028533085.1 Varecia variegata
AAAAAAAAAAAAAAAAGAAAAGAAAAGAAATTAAGTTCCTGTACCACAACACCAAAGTCTACTATAATTTGAATACTACTGCTGCAATATTCACAAAATTTAAGATTTGTATCCCAGAAGTACATTCTAGGACAGTGAGATTTAGCTTTGGCTAAATTCCTTTTAGCAATTAAGCTTTCAGCATTTTGTCAAAATGTTTGTTTGGTGCACATCTGATATTTATATATTTACAGAAGAAAGATCAGAGGGATATACACCAAAATGGTAACAATGATTCTCTATGAGTGATAGAGTTATGAATGATATTCTTTTACCTATATATTTTCTAAATGGAGGAGGGGCAAAAGGAAGCAGGGGAAAGGGAACAAAAAGGGTAAGAGGAGAAGAGGAAAAAGAAGAAAAAGAAAGTTGTCCTTAAAGGTAAACCAATCTTTGGTTGGAAGGCAAACGCAGAGCAGCCTAGAGCAGTCAGCACAAGTTGTGCACTGCAAGACTCCAGGGTTGCCATTCACAGACTCCCTACGGGGTTGGTGCCTACTGCTAAAGGACTGTGTTCCCACCACCACACCCATACACTCAAGCAGCCTTGCACAGTGCTGGAGGAGAAAGGGCAGTTGTAAGGAAGATAGTGTAACTGTAGAGCACTAATCAGTATGAAAACTTGATTATTTACTTCAAGCTTTCTATAAAATCAGTGATGTCAGGTCAAAGATGTAGCTAATAACAGGTACACAGAAACACACCTGATATGACTATACCAGTGGCAAAATTGGCTGTTACGGGTGTCATTCTTTTCATTCTTTTTGTGGTCTTCCTACAAGTATAGCTGTACCTCTGTATCCACAGGAGATTGGTTCCTGGACCGTGGAGATATCAAAATCCAAGGATGCTCAAGTCTCTGATATAAAATGTTGCAGCACTGTATTTGCATATAACTTACATATATTCTCCCATATACTTTAAATCATCTCTAGATTACTTATAATACCTAATACAATGTAAATGCTATGTAAATAGTTGTTACACCATATTTTCATTTTTATTATTGTATTGTTATTTTTTCCTCAAATATTTTTGATCCACAGTTGGTTCACTCTGAGGATGTGGAACCTGTGCATTATTTATTACACAAAGGTTATTTTATGACAGAGTCAATATGGCCTCTTTCCCTGTAGACTAAATCTTGTTGAGGGCAGGAACCATATCTGACTAGTTCATCATTGCATCAACAGTGCCAAGCAAGGTACCTGGCTCACAGCAGGCAACCCAACAAGCACCTTCTGAATATTTTTTTTTTTTTAAACAAAAGCAGTATGTATCTTTTTGCACAATATTTCAGAACTTTATGATTATTCCTTCTAGATACTATTTGAGGATTGCCTAGTATTCCATTGTGTAGACATACATATAACAACTTGTTTAACCAATCTCTGGTTGTTGGATACTTAGGTCTCCAACTTTTCACTATGATAAAGAGCTCTGGGATGATTATTTCTTAAAATAAATCCCTGAAAGTAGAATTGCTGGGTAAAGACTATGTGAGCATCTCTGCCCTCACTCTTCAAAGCTACCCTCCATAGCCTTACCTTGAAAGCAATAGTCCTGAACGTCACTATTTAGGTAAGCTACTACGGATTTCTAAAGCAGAGGAATCTCCTAAAACAGGTGCCTTTGACATCAGCAGCCACAGTCCTACACTCTCCAGACCTATTTTCAGAGCCCATCAGATCAGAAATCTGAGAAGCAGCACCTGCTCCAAGGGGCCTCCTGCACTCCTCCCAATGGCTCAAGCTTCTGTTCTTGCTCGCTGGAGGACAAAACCACACCGCAGCACCACACACAGCTCCCCACCTTTGCTTCCACGACGTTAGCTGGTCTTTCAGTGCTACCAGCCATATCATTTCGCTTCTCATATTTCCTCACCGCAAAAACAGAACCTGTCCCACCCATAAGACACAGAAACGTCAAGCCCCACATAAACACAACGAGGCTGTAGGGTGTGTCTGCCTCCCTCCCCAATCCCCCGGTTTACGCAGTCACTTCCCATTAGTTCCTCCAAAAAGGAGAAAGATGGTAATAGGGAGAAACTCTCCATGGCATAATTTCGTCATCCACTTTCATAAAAACGGACCTTTCAGACACCTTCCTGTAAAGTTTAATGAGAGCTTTAGGCACTCTTCCCCCCAAAATATACTCAAATACACACACCCAAAATGATAAATTTGATTTTGGTGGCTTTGTGAAACCCACCCATGGACCCCAACAAGAACCTCTGGGCCACTGAGAGGGCCTTCCAACAAACGGGCAAAACGAGGCTTGAGAAACTCCTGAGCATGTCCCTGTTTCTAAAATCAAAGGGAGGGAAAGCTAGGGCCCTGTGGAAACTTGGAACACTGCCCAGCCAACTGCTTGTAACTTTGCAGAGCCTTTCAGAGTAACTCAGGTGTCGATACACAGACGGCAGCAGTAAAAAAAAAAAAAAAAAAAAGTCACATTAGTGACCTTGTGAATGGGTGGCAGAGCCATTCCGAAGAATGGGATGGGGGAGGACTCGCCTCCCGATCACCTGACATGCTACAGATTTCCTTACCCGATTACTGTCTGTCTGCCCCATTACCAAGAAAATTCCACGCTGGCTGAGACTTTGCTCTGTTCACACCTAGCCTTGCCCAAAGTCAAAGCTGCTGGTCCCAATGATTCTGGAGGCTCAGGCTAGAGACTGAGGCCATCCACAAAGACAATGACATACATGGGACGTTCTGTGCACTTGGGATCTGGGGACGCGGAGAGTGAACTAACAACCAGAAACAACAGGGACAAACTCTGGGATAAGATGAGGTGGAAACACAGGAAGGGACTACACAGGGCAGGGAATGAACATCTCAACAACACTTGACCAGTAAGTTGGGTACACATGGACAGTGGCTGTGCAATAGCTCCAAGTCTCACTCATGATCCATCTAGTCAGGTGACAGGTCAACAGGCCACCCCAGGTGAGGAAAGGGAACTGGCGCACCCTCACTCTCAGCGGGGATCTCTAGGTCACCCTCCGCTGCCACTTCCCAAGGCCACCTCAAAACTGCAGAATGCTACCCTGCACTACTACAGCATATGCTAGGGGTCTTCATACCACAGCACTTGAGACATAGTGGTTATTATTCCCATTTCACACGAGAGAAAGCCTGTGGCCCCAAAGGGTTTAAACCCAAGCCCCTCTGTTCTTTATCACTCCCCAGCTGGCTTTCAAAACCAGAGTCTCCAGGGGTCTTGCCTTCTCAGTTCCTATCATTCAGAGGGCACTTGTCCTGCCATGTCACAAATGGCTCAAGAAGTTTTTTTTACAACCTCACAGGTGTGCCTGGACAGCCAGCACATCTATTCCTCGCCTGCCCTCCCTCCATCTCAGGTGGCCAGGCCAGCCTGGCATGAACCAAAGGCCATGGCCCTCCCATGCAGGCTGTTTCCTTCACGACCCCCTTCTGGTCCTGCAGCCTTTTCTCCAGCATAGCAGCCACATCTGCTCTCCTCCCCTGCTCCACCTCCCTTTGCACCTTCACCCCAGCCACTGACCCACCTGTCCTCTGTCCTCCACCCTCCCCTCTCCCCTCAGAGCCTCCTCAAGAGTAATAAATTCCTCTTCTCTTTTGGCCTCAGGTACATCTATACCCCATCCCCTTTTCAGACTTCGGCCCAAACCTCAGTCTGTGTCTGTTAGGAAAGAAGCTGGGGCAGAACCTCCCTGCCCCTCCTGATCTCTGCTGCTGTCTCTGAGTGGGGTGGGTACCACCTTCAGCTAATCCTCCTCTCTTCCTTATGGGATCGGTTTCTTGGGGCCTATTCTCCACCACCCTGCCCCTCAGGACTTTTTTTTCAATCCCCAACCTTCACTTCATCTATGACTCTGAAGAACTCCCTTCCCAAGTTAAGCATCATCCACCTGCCTGTCTTAGGAACCCCCACCCCACCACCTGAGATTAGTTACAACATCCCCTGTCCTTCATGGATTCACACAGTATACCTGCGTGAAACTTATAAGACTGAACAGCCACATTTTGCTCCTTGAATAGGGATAGCCTGCCAGGAGCAGCATCAATTACAACCTGGAAAACACAGCTGAAGGATCAACTGCCTATTGCTATTCCCACAGTTGGTTTGACATGCAACTAAACAGGACTGGGGAAGGCAGTGCTGAAATATGCTTGCTTCTATTAACAGGATAATAAACAACTGCTGGCGATGTAGAGTTCCTGAGCCACTCTCTTTAGGTGTCCCCTAATCACAGGAGTCATGGAATCCGGGGACTAGCTCACTAGGGGTCAGCTAATCCAATCTCTCCATTCACAGACATGGAAGCAGAAGCCCCAGTTTCCCCAGGTCACTCTGTTGGCACATACGGTATCTCAGTTTGCACATTATGTGGAAGGGTATTATTGGAAGGAAGGGAGGGAGGAAGAGAGAAAGGAGAAAATGAGAAACTGGAACCACTGAAAACAAAAATAAAAGTGGAATTTAACACTTAGTCAAAAAGTAAAGGAAAATAAAATTTTGTTTTTAATAAAGAGTCTTTCTTTCAAAAAGACTAATTTACCTTAAAGATAGAAAGTTGTAAATCTTCTCCAGGTTTTATACTTCTAGGAGCTAGCTAAAATTTAGCCACATTTTTTAAAGTCAAAGAAAGTAAACCGTTAAGTGCTCCTATGACTTCCCAAGTGCAGTCCCAGTTCCGATTCTCCCTTTGCTGGCTGACCAATTACAGCACACACCTTCCTGGACTCCTTACTGGTGTCAGAGTTATCTCAAGAAAAATGGAAACCTCATGTTACTTTCAACCGAAATACCACTTCTGGCTCCATCTACACCATCCCATGGTATTGGTTCCCTTTTATGTGCTCTGACATGGGGAACTTGGAGCAGGTGACCTCCGTCCCACCGTCCCACCCCTGTCCCAGGGGGCTTGGTATGAGCTGCAAGGCTACACTCACCACTCGGTGATGAAATAGTCTCTCTCTCCTCTAACCTCCCAAGGACCAGACCCGACCGCAGGTATCTCTATATCCCAAGGCTTACCAGGGGTGTGGGCCCACAGAGGACTCAACATGCATTTACTGCCGTGGTCAATGTTGAGTTATAAAAAGACCAGGCTTGAGAGCGTCTCCACCCCTGAACAGGCCTCTCCAGCTTCCACAGTCTGTCCCTGGCAATCTCCCCCTCCTCTCTGCCCCCCATATCCCCTCACTGAGCAAATGAGCTGTTACAGGCTGATGGAGTTCAGAAGAGCCCAAATAACTAGCACCGAAAAAAACCCAGACCAACGTTTCTTCTCACATACAATTACGGGTACTGTCCTCCTGAGTTAATTCTAAGTCCTGAATTCCTACAAAATCTTTCAATTCTAAGTTTCTCATTCCACAGTTTTATATACATAACACTGTTTGAATAGGAAAAACAGCCTGAACTGCAAAACAGCAAACTATTGCTGTTACAGTAATAACAGTTCATACTTCTTAAGGGCTTAGTTTGTGTAGCTCCTGTACCAAACTTGGTACACATGGTAACTATCTGACCCCATGGCTGCTGGAGGAGAAAGTTACAAAGCTCTTTTTTCCTGGAAATAGTTTTCTACTATGATTAAACCAGTCAAATAAGATTACTTTCTGCCTCCACTGTCAAGCTATTTGTCTTAATTTTAAATTTTTCTATGCCTAAATTTTCCCATGGGGATAAATGGTGGACAAAAAGTCTTTTTTTTTTTTTTTTTTTTGGCCTATGGAGTGGGGAGATGATAAAAAAATAACAAAATAAAAATAAATCAGGCTGATGGTTGAGGAGTGGGGGCGGGGGGGAAGAAAAATAACTAAATAAACAAATCAGGCCATCTTCCTGAGATGAGATGCACTGATGGCACGTTTAGCTTTTTTTTCTGGAGACAAGAGTCCCGCTCTGTCACCCCAGCTCCAAAGCTAGAGTAATGTGGTGTAGCCTACCTCGCTACAATCTCAAACTCCTGGGCTCAAGCAATCCTCCTGCCTCAGCCTCCCATGTATCTGGGACTACAGGCAAGCATCACCAAACCTGGCTAATTTTTTCTATTTTTTATAGAGACGGGGGTCTCACTCTTGCTCAGGCGGGTCTCCTGAGCTCAAGCCATGCTCCCACCACAGCCTCCCAGAGTGCTAGGCTTATAGGCATGAGCCACCATGCCCAGCTGGCACTTCCAGCTTCTTATGAGTCTTGACTTACATTTCCAAGTTTTCACTCCACCCTGGGTGATCATCTCTCCAGAGCCATGGCAGAAACACCGGCAAGCAGGAAAAGCAAGTTAGTGCACTGGCTCAGACACCCCTCTGCTGTCCTAGATAAATAGGCCCACATGAGTTCAGTTTTTACTTCATCTGAAATCATCCCACCTGACTGTTAACCAGAACTAGGAGCAGCTGGCTCCTTGCTGATTGGATACTGCTTATGGCAGGAGTTCTCAAAGAGTGGTCCCCAGATCAACAGCATCCATAGCACCTGGGGACACACTAGTCATGTAAATCACCTGCTGCCCAAGCTCCTGGTCTCAGAAACTCGGGTGGGGGCAGGACCCAGCCCTGGGGCCTGTAACACTAGCCTTCCAGGTGATTCAGATACAAGCTGAAATTTGAGAGTCACTGGCTTAGGCTGATAAACATCCAAGGTCCTGGGAAGGCCCTGTTCGGCTAACCTGTGTGTCACAACACTATGTAAAGACGCTGGCTCCCCACCAACAGCACCTATGACCTGGCAAAGGCCTCAAGCACTAAACTCCTTCGGGGCATTCCTTCTCCTACTTTCTTGGGCAAATTACTTGTACCCCACTCTCCATGTCTCCAAGAAGGGGATAATGATAGTATCCCTCTCATAGGGGATACTGTGAGTCCCCCTAAGTCCATAGGTCAAGGACTTAGAAAGTGTCTGGAATGCAGTTAGCCCTTAACAAGTGGGAATCCTTATGATTACTACCTCTGTGCCAAAAGGTCTAATCAGAACTAAGAAAACAGCAAAATAAAATTTGCTTCCTGCATGCTTACTACCTGACTTTTTCCCCCACTCCATTCCAGAGCTCTGAGTGAGGACATCCTGGAACAGAGGCTGCACCTGGCTCCGCCTGCTTTCAGCATTTACTCATTCAGTCTACAACCTGAGCGCCTACAACATGCCCGCTAATGTGAGGAAGACGCCCACTCTACAGGTCTTTCTGAACAAAAGCCAACCAACTCTGGGGCATAAAGCTTCACATACCTCAAGAGAGGTATAAGAGGAATATGATGAATATTAACAAAAGCAGTCATCATAACAGCTAACATTTATATTGTGGTTACTGTGCCAGGTATTCAGTGCCTTACAAATGTTTACTTATACAGTCCCCACAACAACCCTATAAGGTAGAGTTGTGGGGAACTGAGTGAGGCACAGAAGGTCTGCATAAATAGCTCCTAAATGGTGAAACCGAGATCTGAGCCCAGGCCCTCTAGCTCGAGTCAGTGCAGTGGTGCACTGTAAGACAGAAAGCTACTGCTTATCTAGGCATCCACTAGCCACTTACCACTGATTCCACAGCACTAATTTTAATACACTTAAGTTTAGGCAAAAAACTACCATCATGGGGTTCAATATTGGGCCCTCAGCAGAAATGCTAATTAATTATTCTTGGTTCTTCCAGCCTCTTCTCTCCTCCCTAATCTAGTTCCACCCAAGTCAAACCAAAACTCTCACAGAGCAGGATTTCTCTCTTCTCACAACTCCCCTGGTACTGCACCATTTAACCCCTAATTATATACCATCTGTCACATAGAGTTCTCTAATTGTTCCTTGTATATTAGCCTTTTCTTCCCCACTGGACTATAAAATTCTTTGGAAGTACACATACTTTCTGTGAAATCCAACAAAACTAGGCAGCAGCATGGGCTTGCATATGTAGACTCAGAGTTACACATTAATTGGTTAGCTATTCACTTTGCTTTCCCGACACTTCTTCATAATCAACCCTTAGAAACAGATAAAAGTACGCTATTTAAAGCCAGCCTTAGGGGAGGTATTCCACCAACATTCAAAGAGCAGCAACTCTGTTTCAAGATCTGTACTCCAAACCCCTCAGCCGCCTAGCCGGGGAGAGTGTTGTCATCTCAGTTTGAGGAAGGAGGAACCTAGGCTACCAGTGGTGAGTGACTTGACCAATGTCACTTAAGGTTGGTAAATGAAGAAAGATTTTAAAAGATCTGTTCCTAAAGCCCCTACACTGCCTACCTCTAAGGTGGAAACTAAGGGACCTAGACTCAAATTCTCTTCAAAGCAACAAATCGCCTTTGTAAAAAATGTCACGGTGACGGAGAAAATTTTAAACCCTATTAAAAAGTCATTTTAAAAAAAATGAAATGATGACCATGTTCATGGATAGAACTACAATATTAAGATAGAAAAGGTCACTTCTCCCCATATTATACATTCAATGCCCATCTCACTTCCTAGACTCTGTTGAGAACTTTACAAGCATTCCAAAATGTGTATGGAAGAACAAAGATCCACAAATAACCAAGTTAAGGACTAAAGAAAAGCAAAGCAGGGGCTCACCCTGCCATATAAAACACACTACAAAGCTATAATTTAAAAAATGATAATTTGACATAGAAACAGACAGATAACTGGAATAGAATTGACAACTATAACACAGCCCCGCCTCTCCCTGCCAAGAATCTCAAAAACAGTATGTTGAGTTTAATGGGAACAGAGTTTCAGTTTGGGGTGATAAAAAAGTTCTGGAGATAAGCAGTGGTGATAACAAAGTGAAGTACTTCATGCCATTGAATTATATACTTAAAAATGGCTAAATGGTAAGTTTTAGGTTATGTATATTTTACCACAATTTTTTAAAAAAAATTTTAAATCAGTATGTTGAATTAAAGTAGCCAGACACATAAAATTCTAGAAAATACAAACTAATCTATAGTGACAGAAAGCAGATCAGTGGTTGCCTGAGTCTGGGGACAAAGGGAGGGATGGACTACAACGGGGCCCAAGGGAAATTTGGGAGTGATGGAAATGCTCTCTACCTTGACTGTGGTGGTTTCACAGGAATGTACATCTGTCAAAAGCAATCAAACTGTACACTTTAAAGGGATTCAGGTTTCATATGTAAATTATAACTCCTAAAGAAATTGAGAAAATAAACTCGTGTGTGTTTGTGGAAACCTGACATATGGTAAAAGTTGCTCCATAAAAAATACGAGAAGAGTACACTGTTTAATAGACGATTTGGGAAAACTGTCTCACAAAATGGAAATGAAAAATATAAAGCTGGATTTCTTCTTTATATAAAACAAATCTCAAAGAATTTAAGCCCTCAATATAAAAGGTAAAACTGAAAAACTGGTAGAATATAGAATATCTTTGTAATTATGGGGTAAGGAAGACCATCTTAAGATTCCTAAAGTGCAACCCAAGGCAAAAATTAATGGATTGGGGCTACGTCAAAACTAAAATCTTCTGAAAGTTACCATTGACAAAGTTACTAGACAGATGATACGATGGGATTAACACATAGAATATGCGAGCAACATCTGCAAATCAACTCATCAGAAAAGCAGAGTAAGACTAGTCAAAGAAATTGTAATAGATAACAAATATATTACAAGAGCTCAAATTCGCTATGAAATCACATAAATTCACACTAAAACAATGAGATCTCATTTTGTAGCCACCAAATATTGGTAAAATTGAGAAGCTGGTTAATATCAAACATTAGCAAGAATGTGGGGAATCAGTAACCCTCATGCCCTGATGTGGGGGCATAAACCAGCTCAGCAACTCTGGAGAATCACTTGGCAGTACTCAGGAAAAACAGCTTTGTTTGTACTCTGAATTACCCAGCCATCCCACCCTGGGTACATACTCTTAGAGCAGAGCAGTAGTTCTCAAATTTTCCCATGTATCAGACTCTGCAGGCTGGGCGTGTTAAAACACAATTTATGGGGTCTGCCTCCAGAGTTTCTGATTCAGGAGGTCTAGCTTGGGGCCCAAGAATCTGCATTTCTAACAAGTTCCTAGGTGATGCAAATGATGTTGGGAGTGGACCACACTTTGAGACCCCCTACCCTAGAAATATGCTCACACAGATCATTAAGAAAATGTATACAGGATGTTTATCACAGCTGTGCTTGCAGCAGCAAACATGGAGGTGAGTTAAGCATCTATCACTAGGGAAATGGGAAAGTAAAAGCAGTGGACACATAACAGACCAGCCCTACAAATCGGCAGTCATGGATAAATCCACACTAACACGGATCTCACAAACAAAATGTTGAGATTCTTTTGACTTTCATGAATGTCTGCAAATTTCCATAATAAAAAATGTTAATGCTGAATGAAAAAGAAACAGAATGAAATTTACAGCACAGTACCATTTATGTAAATTAAAAGCACTCACAAATTAACTCAACATCTTTAACAAGGATACATACATACCCAAAAACATATCCAACACATGTGAGAAGTCTTCTCTGGCAGAAAGCGGAATGGAGTGGGAATGAAGGAGAAAAAAATAAAACAAGCAAGGGGCTTTTGCACAATTAAAGGATTCTGTGCTAAAAACAGAGGAATGTTAACTATCAGCACCAGCAGTCTAAAAGGCAAAAACCACCCAACTTCTCTAAATCCCCACTCACCTTCGTTTACACACAACAGTCACTTCAGTAAAGCCCCCACAGCTTTGCACCATTAAGGGGGGCAGATCAGCTTGCCACTAAAAGTAGAAGGGAATCTCTCTGAAATACAAGCTTGGGGTGATTTTAGGCCCCCAGAATCCAACCTGCTACTGGGCCCTGGATTTTCCCTCCTTGACATATTAGTTTAAAAAGAAGTGGGGGTTCTTGGCTTTTGGGCAAGAGTGTATGTCCCTACATCTCTCTGTGTCTCTCTCTTCTGTTTGTATATGTGTCTATTTGTGTCTAGGGATCTGTGTCCCTCTCTCTAAATTTATGTAGGTTTATGTATGTGGTGTGTTTATTTGTGGAGATAAAGTGGACCAGGGAGAAGAGCAAAGCATTCCAGCAGAGACTGAGCTACATTTGTTCACCAGTCATTCAATTCGGGTTTTACTGAAACCAGAAGTCAGTTATAAAACCAAGCTATCTCCCCCTCCCCCACATCCAATGCTGCCTCCCAACTCCCACATCCAAGTGGGTTGATCCAAAATAAGGTCCTCTTGTGATTGGGTAGCTTAATTAAGGTGACAAACTACGGGGACGCTCTTGGAGATGACAAATGACCACTTATCTTCCTGACCAAGAGCCTTTAACAGAAAAGCCAAAAATCTTTAAGACCAGGCATGTCATAATAATTTCTTCCAGAAGAGACTGTTATGGCTTAGCTACCATCCAAAAAAGACAAAGACAAAGCCTCTATAATCTGCCATGCCCCCACAAGGGCACACTGGCCACAGCTCTTTCCAAGAGCCACTGAAAAGTTTGCCATATAAAGTGGTAGGAAAATGCATGGGTCAATCAGAAAATGAAAATCACCACTGATTGAATTTATGTGCGAAAATGCAACAGATCCTTCCAGCAGCAGTTTTAAATAAGCAAGCCCAAACCAAGAAACTACGTCTTTAGGGCAAGAAGAATAGCTGAATAGCTAAATAAATGGAGGAAGGCACAGAATAGTGAAGATAATGGGCAGAATGAAGTGGCCGCACACTCGTGCCTCCCTGCCAAAGACTTGGGGGCATTGTCCCCTGTATGCAAACAATCCGCAAGTTTTATTCCCAAAACACTGTTTTATCTTTTCTACAGCAGCACGTGTCATTGGATAGTAAAGGGTTAGGAATTTTACTTTTCCTGAAATGTACAAAATGAAGTTTTATAAATTAAAGCATATTTGATGTACAACAGGAGCACTTTTTGTTTTTTAAGAAAATACTAATGGCTATACTCAGGAGTCCCTTAGATTTTCATCAGACTCGTTAGCAAAGCATGCCTATTTTTCTAGCTGAAGTGCAGGATCTGCCACAAGTTCAAAGTTAAGGGATTTAACCAGAAAAGGAAAAGAATTGAGTTTTCAAGCTAAAATTGAATGTCTATGGTCAACACAGGCAATTACGTCTTATGAAAACACACGAAGTTCTTTAACTGCCAATCGTAACAGACATTGATGTGTATTTTTTATTCTAACTGTGTTGAAGGGAAACCCCGATTACAGACTTAAAAATAGATGAAGCAACAGTACAGGGGCTTTATAAAATAGATGAGGAACATGGCGAATATTGAAAAGCTCTTCTGTTATGAAGACTTTAACTTCAGCTGAATAGGCAATTATTGTGTATTACAAGTTAGACACTGTGCTAGATGCTAGGGATCCTCCAATGAATAAGAAGACACTGTTTCAATGACTCTGTCCCTTTAATGTCAGTTTAATCTATCCTTTGAGTTCATTTCTTTAAAAAAAAAAACGCTTCTAGATATTTGAAATAGCTCACTATCAGCACTGAAAGAGCTGCAGAAATATATCTGACTATTTTACTAAAACCATAAATTTGTAGTGTTTGAAGCAGAAATAGAAGGAAAAGACTACTTCGCTAGTTTACATAGAGCTATCCCTTTCTACAGAATAGCTACTTAAACTCGTGGTAACAGCTGCCACTCCCTGCTACCCAGCAAGTCACAGAGACAGAGAAACTCAAAAATACGCTACATAGCTTAAGAGAAGCAGTAAGGAAACTCAAAAAAACAGGGCCTCCAGACCTACACAGGAAGCAAGATAAGGAAAGTGAGCTGCTGCAGGCAGAAGGCAGCTCCTGGAGGTTCCCCCAAAGCTGGCACCTCCGACAACAGGCACAGGCTGCTGCTTGCTTCCTTGCTTGGCCAAGGCATGTCTTCGGAGCTGGAAGGCTGCCACCTGCTGAATCACCAAACATCCCTGGGCTTCCCTTGGAGCACTGACCAGACAGGCACCCAACCCCCGCCTAGCTTCTCCGTGGACATCTTACACTCGGACCAATGAAACGCCCCGCCCTCTCCCGTTCTGCACAGGCCAAAACAGCCTCCAACCCCGCTCCGTCTGGGCAGCTCTAGACAACTTCCATCGCGCTTCTACGTCACCAGTCCCACTCCCCTCCTTCGGCCCACTGAATGTTCAACCCCCAGCGCCAAGAAGCGTGGGGAGTTCACAGCACACCGTAACAGGCATTCACCACTTCCACATCCAGGCAGCCAACCAGAAACATCCCCAAATCTGAAGGCAAAATAACCTGTCCAAACAGCTTTAAAGGTCCAGAAAGGCAAATGCCAAGGGAGCTAAAATAATAGGCCCCGTAACATAGAAAATAAACTTCCCTTTCAGAAAGCAGCCTTCACTGTTGGTTTCATAAGCGTGTACTGCTTAAGTCTGTACTGTTTGAAGGTGAAAAGAAACATCTAAGAAGCACCTGCCCGGATTCTCTTCGCTCGCTCAGACCATGCCAAGCCTCATCCCGATCTTTACTTCGCGACACCCAAGGGAGAAACAAGCGTAAACCAGAACACGCCCGGCTGAATCCGTTAGCTGGACACAGGGCACCCTACCCGGCCCAAGAGAAAGCCACAAGCCCAAGTTGGGGAGAGGCAGCCGCTGCTGTCGCTGCTTTGCCCTTGACAAGTCGCCTCGGAATCGCGCAGACCCCCTCTTTCACGGAAGAGCCACGTCCTGCAGAGGCGGTCCAGTTCTGGGCGGCGCCAATGGCCCCTCCAGGCCTCACCCCTGAACACCCCCACCCGGCAGAGACAGCCCCGCGGGGTCTCAGAGCCGCCGGGTGAGGGGTGAGGGCTGTTACCCGGCCTGGAGAGAAGGAGCTCTCTCCTAAGGGAAGGGAGTCCCACCTGTTATATCGTCGGGGGGCATCCAGAGGCCGCGGAGGGGGATCCCGAAACCATGGGCGCCTGGCCGGCTGCAATCTGGCCCCGAGGTACCAACTGTCACGCCGCCGCCTGGGCCGTAGGGGTGGGGCCGCGATTTGGGGTCAGTTCCTGCAGGTCTCCGGACCCCGGGCGGGCCACTGCCCGAAGGCTCCTCGCCTGCCGGTCGCCCCAATCCGACCCCAGGCAGCCTTCCAGCCCGCACGCAGCACCTCTGAAAAGGTGCCCACTGACACCCCCTCCTTCCTCCCAGCCCCAACTTGGCCCGGGAGCCCCACCAGCGACCCGCCCCCTCCGAGCCGGGATCCTGGCCGCCGGACCGCCCCCCGCGCCCACCCCTGGGAGCGGCAGCGCTGGGGCAGTGCCCGCCAGGTACGCGCGCGGCTCCGCGCGGGCTGCGCTCACGCCCCCTCGCCCCAGGGCTGCCCGCCCGCCCCGCTCCCCGGCGTCAGGCCAGGCCCAAGAGACGCGTGTCCCATCGGTCCCCCGCGAACGCGAAGCCAGCTCTCTGCCCCCGCCCCACGACTCACTTGCTCCGGAGTCGCGGCAGCCGCCGGAATTCCGCTCGCCGAGCCCCCCGCCGCGGAATGAAATCCGGGGCAGGGCAGCTTCGGGGCTCCGCACCCCGATCGCGCTGTCTGACCGGCTCTCCAGGCGCAAGGGGAGAGCAGCCTGCCCCGGCCGCCCCTTCCCGCTCCCGTCCTGCCCGCCGCCTGCCGCCGCTGCCCTGCCGATGCCTCGCTGGTGCGAACGCTTCCGACTTGCCACAGCGAGCCTCCCGGGCTGCCGAGCATGCCCAGTCCGCAGCCCGAGCCGGCCCGGCTTCCCGCGCGACGCGAGTCCGCTCCTCCGGGTGTTCGCGGCGGCCGGGGGGGAGGGCCGGGCTGGCCGGGCGGGGTCTGCGGGGTGCGCATCCCGGGACCGAGCGGGACCCGGCCTCGCTGCGCACGGATGGACAGTCGGGGCTTGGACCCCTTTTGTTACTTTCAAGTCATGGGAAACTGGAGAGGCGGGCGCTTTCCCCAGCGACGAGAAAGGCCCAGCTTGCGCGCCTTTAGGGGCCGCTAAGTCAGGGCGGACGGACGCCGGGTTTTACGGTCAGGGACGGTGAACCACCCGCACAGAGCCGGAGAGCTGCGCAGCTGGAGCTGGTCGGAAAGCAGGGATCGCGAACTCAGCCTTGCGGAGGCCGGGCTCGGGGTGCGAGTTTGCTAACTACACTTGGATTCTCTTGCCCCACCAAGCCCAAGCAAGGGCTCCGACACTTATGATTAACTCCTGATTGACCATTCGTAAAAAAGGCGCACCTCAGACTATACGGCCTGTTTTCAAACCTCAACCATAGACTCCTATCTTCCCCCCCAACACACACACAAATAATAATAAAGCCGCCTGCGCCACAAACCCGCGACGCCAGGAAACGCGGGGGAGGCCCGAGGGGCGTGAAGCGGGGAGACGACTCCGCCGCCCCAGAGCCGCCCCGCCCCTGCCGGGCCCCACCCCCGCCGGCCCTCGCGCAGCGGCGAAAACCCGGAGAGCCGCGGCGCCCGGGCGGGAGCCCCGCGCATGCCCAGTAGCCCGACCTGGTGCGGGTCGCCCGAAGGAAGGTTTTTCTCAGCTCCGGGAGTGAAACCCCAGCTGGCGGGTTACAGGCGGACAGCGAGGAGAGCTGGCCTTCCGCCCCGGCGCGATTCCTTCGTGGCCGGTCCGTGCCGCACCTCCGTGGCTGAGAGGCAGCCCCGGATTGTGCCTCCCGCGGGGTCCGGGACTCGGCGAGCGGGGGAGGGGGCGTGCGGCGAGATCGGCGTGACACGTGACTGTCCGCGGCGCTCCGGGCAGCCATCTTCCGCCCGGCCATCGGGCTGCGGGCGATCGCCACGGATCCCGGAGCCATCGAGACGCGAGCCGAGCGCCCTCTTCCCCCGCCACGCCCTCCCGCCAGGCTCCGGCCTCCGCTCCGCACCTGCCTCCGCCTAGCCCTGGGGTGCCGGAATCGCCGCACCGATCCCCGGCTTGCCCGGAAGACGGGCTCTCGCCCCGGCCAGAAGCAAACGGCTGCGAAATCAAGAGAGCAGAACTCCGGTGGTGGACGGTCTCCGCTTTTCCCCAGAGGCGGAAGTTGGAGAGAAGGGTGTCCCCCTCTGTAAGGCAGTGATACTGCTGCAGCAGCTGCCTCCGTGTTCTAATCTGTTCCCTGCAGAGGAGGCGAGATGCATTGGCAGGGACACCTGAACAGAGGCCGGCGCTCTTCCCTGCGGTGCAATACCCCACGGGCCCTGCTGGTGGGCAGCTTGGTGATGTTAGTAGTGAACATTTATTGAGCTCCTACCTCGAGTCACTTGGGGTCCCTGTTTCAGGACCAGCCGCGTCACCATCGCCCGAGAATTTGTTAGAAATGCAAATTTTCGACCCTTCCTAGACCTAACAGATTCAAGCTCTATGCGTGAGGTCCTGCAGACTGGTTTACAAGCCCTCCAAGTGGTTCTCATGAGCGCCTGTTTATTTCAACTAAGCCTTGCAGCGATCCATTTTAATAAGTGAGGCATTGAAAATTTACGTAGTTTGCCCTAAGCACAGTGAGGAGTCAAGGATTCAAAAAGAGGCAGTGTGCTCCAGTGCAGACGTTTTGTTGCGCCCTGCATTCCCGACTTCTCTGGCTTCCTCGCCCCTACGACACTATACTGCTCTTCTCAGGAAGATCACGAAAGTACGTTTGTCACGTATGGCTTTAAAATAACAACTAAATTCAATTCAGCCACATGTTTTGAGTGTCTACTGAGGGCAAAGCTCTGTGAGTCATAGTAGCCCTACCGGTTATTTTCGTCAGTTAGCACCTAAGAGGTGAAAGGAAGGCTTGCTTGCTTGCGGTGTAAATTTTTTCAAACTAAGGAAGTGCCAGAAAACCGGCTGATTTCTCTCCAGTGCTGCTTATGCAGAATGTGCTGTAAGCTTTGGACTTCCTGAAAATAAGGTCCAAGTAAGCATCTAGTGTTTGATTTACTTTAAAATGTGCCCCCCTACATGTAAAGATGACTAAATTTACATGAATTTTAAAATACAGTTCTTGAATCTAAGTGATGTGTCCAGGGTGCTCACTATAATTTTTTTCTAATTTTCTGTATATTTGAAATGTTTCACAATAAAAAGCTTTTTATATTGTTTTCCATGAGTAATTTTAGGATGATATATATATAGCACATGGAAAAAAGCAGGGTATAAAAGTTTTTCCACTTTGATTTCAATTTTATAAAATAATTCAGAGAAAAAGTCATAGATGAATACACTGTACATAAAAATACAGCCATAAATAAATACAGAAAATATCTAAAGAGAAATTGAAAGCAATAAAAGAAAATTCTGAGTGAAGTGATTATAAGACGCACAAAGAGTTGACTCTCCTTGAAATTAAATTTACTTATGGTCCTTAAGTCACTACTTGCAATACAAAAAAAATTACTGATTAAAAATAATTCTCCCTCTCCAGTCCACCCAAACCTAAAGACTGTTACCAGTGCATTTCTCATTAAAATCATTAAAATTTTAACTAGCATTATATTGTCTGATTGTAAAATTTTAGGATTCTCAAGAATATGAATTACATTGCTGTCAAGACAACTAAGAAACAAAAATGAATCACCTCCAAATCACAATCTGTCATTAAAAATCATGTTAAAAATAATACTAAGAGCAAATACTGAGGCGAACACTGCACATGCCAAGACAGCTATCCTGAAGTAGGTGGTTTGGTTCCAAATGAATGACTCTTCTATCTTTAGTGGGTAATCTACCTGATTAAAAATGTGGTGGTTATATCTAGTTGACCTGTAAGCAGTGGCCATCATTCACCAACCTGTAGACAAAGTCCAATTGCTCAGGGAGCAAGGAAGTTTCTTTATATGTCCATGGAAATTTGTCTCAGTGGAAGGAAGAATCTGAAGCCACGTAGCCTAAGTAGCAGGAGCAAGACCTCAGAAGCCCCCTTTAGCGCTTTAAACTCATCTAGCCAATCCACAGCCGGGGTTCCAACCCAAGGCTGACCAGAAAAGCCAACTACGGACAACAAAGGTGGTTCCAAGTATTTCCCCAAAGGCTTAGATCTGATAGTACTCAACCCTTTGTGCTCATTCTTACATCTCTGTCTTCAATAACTGCTTGGCTTCTTCTATTGGTCTACAACAACAAAAAAAAAACTGGAATTTATTTGAAGATACTGGGATAGATCACAGATGTAGCCAAGGCTCAGGACGAGATCAGAGCCAGGAATCAGAATATTGACAGAAACCCAGAAAGTCTCCCTCTGGCTCCTCTGCATTTCTATTTATTCTCTCCCTGTGCAGGCTGGCTTTTTTGCCTCCAGTTCCCAACTACTTGAGTGCTCCCAAGTTTATAACTCTTCCAGAGAGTATCGGGAATGACCTTACCTATATTCATTAACCATTTTGTCTAGTTGAATCCAATTTCCCCAGATTCCCACTGTCCACTTAAACTATTCCTACTTACATTTCAAGGTCCATCTCCAATTCTACCCTTTTTATAAAAGGTGTCTGCCTTCTGGACACAGAAGCCTCCTATACACACATTCTGGCTCTTGATTATATCTTTCACGGTTCTCTGTATGTTTCTTGCAGGTAAGTCTTGATTCTCCAACTACATATTAAATGCCATATCAAGGATATGTATTTATCTTTAATCCTTCAGAGTACCTAACATGGGACTTGGTGCCAAGTAGCCCACAGTAAATAGTTATTGAACTGTAATTTATGATTGTCTTTTCTACTTTTTGCTTTGCTGTGTTTTTGTTTAAAAAGGGTAAACCACTAGGAATGGAAAGGTCCTTGCTATGTTATCCTTCTCTGATTAGCAATCACCCTTCACAATCTGCCATGTACATCTAAAAAGTATTTTCAAACTAGGCACTTAAGACTTAGGCACTAACCAAGGTCTGGTGAATCAATGCCATCAGCAGAACTCTGCCCTGGCTGGCAGACGTGGCACCATTGTCAAGACTTGTAATTTACTCCTGGCTCTTCAAATAGTCAATGTGTAACTCCAGGCAAGGTTTAATTATCGCCTCTTAAAATAAGAATAATATAACCCACCCCCTCTTTGTTTCCGATGGGTATCATGAGAATTAACTAGGTCTTTAATTTGAATATATGTCTATAAAATGTTTTATAGCTAATTAGAGGTAAACATAATGAAAACATGAGGTATTGTCCAATGTATTGTGAATGTTTATTGTTGCATTTAGCAACCAGCTTCCTTCAAAGTACAAGTATTATAGCAAAAGCAGTAGTACCCAAAAAAATGAATTCATGTTGGGTTAACATCTCCTCCAACTACCATGTGCAAACAAGTCCTGGGTGGCCAGAACTAATTGGAAGGTTGAGACAAAAAAATATGTCTCCCACACTAAAGGAGGAGAGATTTACATAGTGTGATAACGTGAATTTCCTGGTTCCTGCATGAACTCTTCTAAGACTTCAAATCTAGGAAGAACAGAAGCAACCGAAGACTGGCACTTTTCCTGGAACCTCAACAGTACCTTCCTTGTTTTGTAAGATTTTGAAGGAGCACACCAAAATTCTTCTGTCTGTTCTTTTACAGGACAGCAGATAGGAGACATTCTCTTTCCCTCATTTACACGTGAAAGAATAAGATACCCACACACTCGAAGACATGGCTGGAATAATTTGATGAAAGATTTGTGAAATCCTCTGCACTACCATCTAAACCAGGATTTCTCAACCTCAGCTCTGTAGACATGTAGGCCAGATAATTCTTTGTTGCAAGGGATTGTCCTGCCAGTCATAGGATGTTTAGCAGCATTCCTGGCCTCAACCAACTAGATTCCAGTAGCACCCTCCCCCAAGTTGTGACAGCTAAAAATATTTCCAGACACTGCCAAATGTCTCCTAGTGGAAGGGAATCACCCTCCGTGGAGAACAAAAGTCAGCAACAGCAGTAGGTAACTGAATCAAAAAAGAAACTGGGATCTTAAGTTGATGAAGCATCCTTCTTTGAAGTCACTTGGCATTTTTATATAGTGTATTTATATCTTAGGTATCCATATTGCATTAATTCAGCCAATGTTTGTTGAGCTCTCTCAGTGGACAAGACACGAGATCAAGTCAGTACTTCTGTATATCCCATAACACAAAAAAAGACAGGGTGACGTCCCAGTCACTCCCATCCCTGATCAGGGTTATCAAATATTGCATGGGGCATAGTTGTACTGAAAAATTATTCATCATTTACCTGAAACTCAAATTTAAATGGGTGTCATGTTGTTGTTGTTGTTGTTTAATTAAATCTGGCAACCCCACCCTGATAGACTCAAGGTTTTATCCCTGTCTTTAGTTCTGGCTCTGTGTACTTTATAACTTGACTTCATAAAAAATAATAAAGAAGAGTTATTTTTTTTTAAAGTGCTGATAGAATGAGTGGTACCACTAAATTTGAAGGATAAATTTCCTTTGAAAAATGTTTATTTTCCTTCTGAAAATTGTGTTAAACTCCTTAGAATCCATTCAAAGCCTGATGGGATTCATTGCCTGGTTTTTTTTTTGAAAACACTTCCGGTGCTTATAGACTATTTAGCATTTATACAGCAAATGATGTTTTCTAGTATTCTTGCTGGGTTAGTCAGCATTGTGGAAAAACATGAGGAGACTCACACATAAACTTCTCGTAACCTCACAGGCAGAAAGAAAAGCAACTGAAGCACAAACTAGCTTTACTTTTGCTCAACTCACCTTCCCAATTCGCCATCATATCACCTGGGAACTTCACAATGCAGATCTTTATGACCCACTCCAGACCTACTGAATCAGAAACTTTGGGGGTGGGTTCCAGCAACGAGTGTTTTAACAAGCCTTCCAGGTGATTCTGATGCATGTTCAAGTTTGAGAACCACTGCTTTAGAGCCCTAGTTCTTGACCCTGGCTACAGAGGGAAAACATCTGGAGAGGTTTTAAAATACTGATGCCTGGCTCCTACTCCAAGGGCTTCTGATTTAAGTGGTATGGGGTGCAGCTCTGGCATGAAAATTTTTAAGGGCTCCCCAGTGAGAACCACTACTCTGCAGAATTTATTCTCAAATGCCAAAGGAAAGAGAAACTCTTGGTACTGCAAATATAGTGCTTTCTACTCCTAGCCCACATCAACCTCACACAAAGGCAGAATGGACAGGCATTACATGTTTTAATTTGAAGAATACCAAAGGCCATCAAACCAGATATATGATCTCTTCCTCAAATCCCTTAATCTACTCCTTAAGGGCCTACTAGAGTCAATATGATGTAATAGAAAGAGAGAAAAATCATTTCCTGTCCACCAGACCCTGCCCAAATATCATTAACCTCTCTGGGCCTCATTTCTCATGTCTACACTGAGGATGATATTGACTCTACACAGAGTTTAGGGAATGATGAAAAGAGACCATGTTAAGTGAAGAAGGCAGGGAGATCAATAATCAATAATCACATCAGGAAAACCTGAAGGGGCTTTGCCCCATTGAAATGAGGAAGAAAAGGGAGAAATTTAACAGGATAAGACTCAGTAAATTCACAAATCTCAATGTGTCTTTCTATAATAACTACTTAAATCATTTTCTCTTTTAACCGCCTCACTTGTGTGTGTTTCCCTGCACCCACACATCCCATCATTTTTCCTATTTTCACTCATACCTTGGTGACCCATCTGTGTTTTTGGCCAAGCTATTTCAATGGCACTAAAAGTGGCAGTTTGAAAGACCAATAGTTACACACTGCTCGATTATTCCTGGGGCTATAACAAGGTTAACAGAACGGGTTTTTTTTTAACATGCCTGTCTGGCAAGTCAATTATTTTAAGCTCCTTGTTCATCTCAGGATGAATGTTAAAAGATTCCCCGTGAGCGATCTTCACCGATACTAGGCTGCCCTGCCCGACTATGCACATTAAATGGAACAATTCTCTACATGACTTCTTAAATATATTAGGAATATTATAGAAGCATGTGTGAGATATGGACACTTGAGTTACCTGTTGCAACAGGGGATGCTGGTCCCCTCCCAGGATACCGCTGAGACCTAAGAGCTTAAACCCTCACCACGTGACCTTAGAGTGCTGGTCATTGTGGGCATCTGAGAGCTGGGAAAGGACATTGGAGAACTTTCTAGGGAAATCTGCCTGGCAAAAATGAAGAAACCCATATGGGTAATTGGCAGGAACCCTAGCTAAGGGCCCCTGGGTTAGCCCTCAGAGCAAACTGCAAGAGTGAAACAGAAATTCCTTCCGCGCAGTGCAGTACATCATGAACCAGAAGCCATGGAGCAGGGCCAGAGGCAATAAAGAGAAAGGTCAAGAGGCAGAACCGCAGGGATGAGGGTGCCAAGAAGGGCAGGGAGAGCAATACTTAGGCAACCAGAGAGACAGGAACAGAGCTGGGGATGAGGGGAGAAACCACAGTAGCTGGAGGGCAGAGTGGCCAGGCCAGAAAAACCTCTTGGAATCCTGGTTAACTGCATGTTTCTAGTGACTGAGGTCTCTGCTTAAGCCCCATATTCTTTTTTATTTCAACCCCTATGGTTGAAAAAATAATTCTAAAATGGATTTATACACTTCTCTTATCATCCTGCAAGATCCTAAACATAATTATCTTTTCCTGCAGTGGTTCAAAGCATGGACTTTGGAATCGGAAAGTGGGTTCAATTCCCAGCCCTGCTACTTACTAGCTTTGTGACATTAATCAGATGAGGAGCCTTAGTTTTCTCACATGTAAAATGTGGATCACAATAATTTTTTCCGGGGTTGTGACAATTACTTGATAATTAATATAAAGCAGTTAACACAGCACCTGGCACACTGTGTAAGCATGCAATAAATAAATGTTAGCTATAATTCTAAGACAACATGTTGAGATAATCTATTTTTCCATCACTGTATATTTCTTTTTCCTTCTCTTCCTTCTCCCTCAAACCTGCCCCCATTTGGACAGATGGTTTTTCCTATATTCATAGCCTCTGGTGATGGCAGAAAGCCTCCTAGGTTACCTGACTTTGTTTGCAAAAGTTTGAGCCCCACCCAGTAGACTGAGACAAGATATCTTAGCCAGAAACAGGGAGGGAAAGGGGGTGGAGCTTCTCCATTCTCTAGTGATTCCAATCACTAGAAAGAGATTCTGTTTGGAAAGGGTGGGAGGGGGGAGAGAAAGAAAAGGGTGCCATACCAGCTTTCCAGCACAGCTGTCAGGGAGAAAGCAAGACTAGAGAAAAAAGGGTTGCTCAGAGCATCTGGGCAGATGTGAATATAAGCAGCCCTATAAAGGTTCCCATGCCTGAACCACGGATCCAAAGAACAGAGCTGCCAGGCATAAAATGCCTTGCTGATCTTCCACCCCCACAATGCTTTACTCCTGGAAACCTTGACAATTGCAGAGAGAACTTGCAAAACACTCCCCCCACCAGAAATTTTTAAAATACTGTATATGAGTAAGTAAAATGATGCCAAGGGTTTAAAACGGTAAAATTTAAAACAGGTAGGTAGAATGGGTAGTGGTGGTGGTGGTGGTGGTGGTAGTGGTGGTGTAGAAATGGAAATTAAGTGGAGTTACTGAAAATAAAGTTATATTTCCCATGCACTGATGCTTGTGGATTTGTGGGCTGAGATTCTTACAAAATTCCAGAACTTTCAACGTCTCAAGTAATTGTTTAAAACATTAATTATTATGCTCACACTACAAATGTTGATAGACATGCTGGGGTAGAGTAAGATGCACTCGCACAAAATCAGTATAAGCCCCCCAAATACCTTTGGATTTGCTGAATTCCGTGTCTCTTGGCATGATTTTCTGGGCTCATTAACGTTAAGTGAGCCACTCCCTGAGCAGCACAAGAGAGATATTTTCTGTAAATGTGATTACCAGGTCAAAGCTTGGGATCCTCCTTGCCCCTAGATTTTCTCCTTCCCTAAAATCTTTTTTTCATTTCTTTGCCAGCAGCGCCTTTAATTATTTTTTAGCTGCATTTAAAATGGTTTCTATTATTTCTGCATGAGTAAGACTATGTGTCATTCCAGCCTCCTTGTCAGCTTCTGTTTCACTTTCATTAACGTTGTTGATTGAGTGTGAAAAGGGAGGTACTGTCATCATTTCCAGATTTTATATCATAGTTATGGGCTAGATCTCTCTTGGAGCAATGCTATGATCCCTACTGCAATTGTGTAGTAGAGCCCTAGAGAGACAGATGAGACCAGGGAAGTCTCCTTATCCCTTTCATGGGTTCAGGGAGGCAGCAACAGAGAGGAGGAGGATACTTCTATCTCTTCTCCATTCATTCATTCATTCATTTGTTCACAAATACTTAGCACCTCTGGGGTGGCAGACTCGGATTTAGGTGCTAGAGATGACAATGGAAAGCAAAAATAGGCCTGGTTTCTGCCCTCGTGGAGTCTGTGGTCTGGTGGTGAGACACACTTTAATCAAATAAACACACTATTGAATGTATAGTTGCTCCCAGAGATCCTGATTTAATTGAGCTGAAGTAAGGCCCAGGTCTCAGTAATTTTTATAAACTCCATCAGTAACTCCACCAGGGCTGAGAATCACTGGGCTAGACCACACAAGTTCTAATGACACAACTTCTAATCAATCACTGTTAAGCATTTTGATTTTATCTTACAAGGTATAGTGAAAAAAAGTTCCTGAAGAGAGGTGACATGATAAGATTTCCAAGTTTTTTTAAATTAAACTCTTTATTTTGAAATAATTATAGATTCACATGCAGTTGTAAGAAATAATATGGAGGGATCCCACATATCCTTTCCTAGTTTTCCCCAGCGGCGACATCTTACAGAACTATAGTATGATATCACAACCAGGATATTAACCTTGATGCAGTCAACACAGAACATTTTGAACACCACATGGATCCTTCTTTTTGTCCTTGCAAAGCCATGCTGATTCCCTGGCCCTTTAACTCCTGGTGACCACTAATGTGTTCTCCATTTCTATAATCTTGTCATTTCAACGGTTACATAAATGCAGTCATATATTTAGGTCATTTAATATGAAATGTCTGATTGAATCAAAAGTGTAGTTTATTACATCTCAAATAAGAAGCAGTACAATTAATGAAAGTATGCCTCTAAACTATAGACATAGTGTTGCCATCTAAATGATAGCTTGCTTATGCCACCAGCAAAGAATTCTGGAGAGCAAGTGTCCTAGGTACAATTGCCCAGGTACTAGGAAGTTAGATGAAGAAGGCTATACTAACTGGAATACATATCTATTATATGTGTGATATAAACAAAAATCAAATTGCTCCTAAGCAAAATGTTTTTGTTTTTTTTTTTTTATGGTCTCGCTCTGTTGCCTGGGCTAGAGTGCCGTGGCATCAGCCTAGCTCACAGCAACCTCAAATTGCTGACCTCAAGCGATCTTCCCGCCTCAGCCTCCCAGAGTGCTAGGATTACAGATGTAAGCCACTGCACCTGGCCCAAAATTCCATTTTTAAATGAAATGCTCCAATGAGTAATCATATGAAGCTTCTTCAGCTATCTACATTGAAAGAGCATCACATGGCTGGGTCTAGGTAACTATAAAACAGTGGTTTGCAAACCCTGGCTGTGCAAGGGAGATTAAAAAAGTACTCATGGCTGAGCGCAGTGGCTCACACCTCTAATCCTGAGGTGGGAGGATCGCTCAAGGTCAGGAGTTCGAGACCCCAGTCTCTACTAAAAATAGAAAGAAATGATTTGGACAAAGACAAAAAAAAAATATATATATATATACATATATATATATAAATAGAAAAAAATTAGCCGGGCATGGTGGTACATGCCTGTAGTCCCAGCTACTCAGGAGGCTGAGGCAGGAGGATCGCTTGAGCCCAGGAGTTTGAGGTTGCTGTGAGCTAGACTGACGCCACGGCACTCTAGCCTGGGCAACAGAGTGAGACTCTGTCTCATAAAGAAAAAAAAAAAAACAAAAAAGTACTCATGCCAGCAGTCCACTCTCAGAAATTCTCATTCTGTAGACAAAGGAAGGTCCAGGTTTGTATATTTACATTCTAGAGAGATATCACCATTTACTGGCTACGTGAAATGGGATCATTAGGCTTACGAGGAAATTATCAGCGGCCACGGGGTTGCCACCAAACGTATAAAGCCATAAACCTTTGAAGTTCACAACCTTGGCTGCTTCTTTCAATTGATTGGGAGCTTGTAAAAATCCCAAGGTCCAGGCTGCACCCTAGACAAATTAAATCAAAACCTTTGCAGGAAGAACTTAGGCATCAGCTTTAAAATCTTTGTAGCTGAGGTTGAGAAACATGGCTTCAAATGAGTGGCTTTACTTTTAGAGATGTCCCACAAGAATTAGAATAGCAGATGTTGGGATCTAAAACATTTCTTTAAATTTCTACTGAGCTTCACTGCTTCAGTGCTATTAGCTGTCATTCTGCACCTAGGCTTTGTGAAAAGACACTGGTTTGGTTTCTGAAAGGTACTAGTAACTTCTAATATCTAAAATAGTGTCCCTTATGTAAGGAGTCTCTGTTACAAATTCATTAAGATTCTTAGGCCGGGCGCGGTGGCTCACGCCTGTAATCCTAGCACTCTGGGAGGCCAAGGCGGGTGGATTGTTTGAGCTCAGGAGTTCGAGACCAGCCTGAGCAAGAGCGAGACCCCGTCTCTACTAAAAATAGAAAGAAATTATCTGGACAACTAAAAATATATAGAAAAAATTAGCCGGGCATGGTGGTGCATGCCTGTAGTCCCAGCTACTCAGGGAGGCTGAGGCAGGAGTATTGCTTGTGCCCAGGAGTTGGAGGTTGCTGTGAGCCAAGCTGACGCCACGGCACTCTAGCCTGGGCAACAGAACAAGACTCTGTCTCAAAAAAAAAAAAAAGATTCTGTTGTGGCTACGTTGTGAAGCACCATCTTCTCAGCATTGACTTAAATTGGACTTTTGATAGAGAATTTTAAGACTATAATTTATTGTGTGCTTGTGCAATTAAAGGACAGAACTCTCATGAAATAGGCAATAATGAATG
>CM052446.1:30770331-30813223 GCA_028533085.1 Varecia variegata
TTCATTAGAATAAAATCCCAGAAATGGAATTATTGAGACAATGGTTATGAATATTTTTTATAACTCTCGAATCTGCAGCCAAATTGATTTCCAATCAGGGTGACATAAATTGCCCCTCCCACCACCAGTGTCTGAGATTAAGTGGCTTGGGCATGCTCAGGAATGTGAAATCAGAAGCCAAGATGGCTGATAAAGCTTGTTGGACCATCCTGGCAGAAGAGTTGAGGATTGGACTGGGGAGAGCGTAGAGTGATTACTGCTTGGAAATGGACCACAGGGACAGACACCATTGGAGTCTGGGAACACCACTAGGAGGAACTTAGCAACTGAGAGCAAGGAGGATAGAAGGGAGCAACTCCCGCCAACTAACTCTAGGAAGTTCCATAGCCCAAGGAAAGCGTAAAGGTTTTTTTCTTGCTCCCCTCACCCGGTGCCTCAGACCAGCAACAGGTCACAGGGCCCTCATCCCATGGGGCAGTGCCACAAGTGACCAGAGAGTCAGCATCTCTGCATCTGGATGCTCCTTCCTCTGCACCTCCTTCACTCCTGGCATCTCAGGAAGTAATCTTGGCTCAAGCTGCTCATAGCCACGTGGACGCACCCACTCCACAGCAACCACCAAAGAGCCTCGCGCTGAGTGACTTGGCTCCCCGCAAGGAGAGGGCACTCCCAGCCGAGCCTGGCTCAGTCAGCATAGTCGCCACAGCGGCATGGAGAGGAGGGCAGACAGTTGCCCTCCGAACTCCAGAGCTGTGCAGTAAGTCCGCACTCCCTCCCCCAAACCGTAGCAGCTGATAGAGTTCTCTGTGCTGAGAGACCTGCTTTCACCGCAGGGGTCGCAGTCTCCATCCTCAGCCAGCAGGGCAACCTCACTCTGTAGCCCTCCTGCCCACAGGCATTTGGCACCTTCACGTGCTGACAGTGCAAATGGCAAGGTGGGGCAGTGGGGTGGGGGAAATCCCAGTTCCTGGGTCAGGCGGCACGTGAGAGCCTGTGCTCACTGGGAGAGTGTGGAGGAGCACAAGAGAGCAGGGCTCTGTGGGTGAGCCCTTTCTCGCCTTCCCCTGGTCAGAGCATCCCTCTGCAGAGACTTCTGGGGATAGAGAGGCCCGCCCACCTCATTTTAGGGTCCAGTGGTGGAAAAGGGGTGCACAATTGGAGATCCCCCTATCCACCATTGACACGTGGAGACGCACACCAGCAGGCCAGGCGCACAAACTGTGGGGAAGCTTGAGAGCCTGTCTCGGGTGGAGAGGAAACACAAGTGGATTGATCCGAGGGGGAAGTGCCCAGGTTTGTGGACAGGGAAGGAAAAACCTGGCTAGAGACCTCAGCACCAGTTGGTCCCTCCCATCAGAAGCAGCCCTCCAAGCTTGGAAAGATAGGCCTGATCTCCATATTAGCAGCTCTCCCTAGTGGCTGCATAAGCAACCACAAAAGCGCTAGCTCGCGCGCTCTCTCTCTCTCTCTCTCTCTCTCACACACACACACAGACACACAGGCTTTCACACTCCACCTGCGATCTTGCTCTTCTCCTCACCTCAGGGGGAGCAGGGTCCAAGCAACCCCTGAGAGCTACAAGGCCTCTCCCAAAGCTTGGGGCATTTGTATATACCTCCTGGGTATATACAGGACGCTGGTGTGCGTCTCCACGTGTCAATGGTGGATAGGGGGATCTCCAATTGTGCACCCCTTTTCCACCACTGGACCCTAAAATGAGGTGGGCGGGCCTCTCTATCCCCAGAGGCTCCTGGGGAACCAGAGCCTACCACAGGCACATCAGATTACCTCAGTAACTGGCTCCTTCACGCAAACTACAATCAATGACAGTGAGAAAAACCCCATAGCTAAACATATTGCCTTCCATCTCAAGCTATTGGGGAGCAGTGGATTCATACCCACAAGTACATTACACCAGCTTGGAGCTTAAGCTGGGGACCAAACTCACTACATTCCATTGGGAAGAGGTGAAGACAACAGGTCAGAAGTAACCCGAGGTTTCTCAAACTTGCTAAAACACCTGTAAGGCAATACAGGACCAGTGCTCCTCTCCTTGGTACTGTCAAGGAACGACCCTTGGGGAGCTGGAGACAGGGCCATAAACCCGCCCTAGCACCCCCAGATCTCAACCAAGAGGCCAGATAAGAAAGAATCAGCGAAAGAACTCAGTAAACATGAAAAATCAGAGTGAAAGTTCACTCCCAAAAGAAATCCTCAGCAATGGATACCAACTTAAATGAAATGGTAAAATGACAGATGAAGAATTTTGAATATGGATAAGAATGAATATGGTAAGAAAGCTCAATGAAACTCAAGAGAAAATAGAAACCCAACACAAAGAAGGCACAAAAACAATGCAGGAAATGAATGAAAAATTCTCTAATGAAATCAAAGTATTACGAAAAAAAACCAAACAGAAATATTGGAAATGAAAGAGGCATTTAAGAAATTACTAAACAAGGTGGAAAGCCTTAAGAATAGGATGGATCATGCAAAGGAAAGAATCTCAGAGCTTGAAGATAACACCCATGTGCGAAATAAATCAGACGAAGAGAAAGAACACAGAAGCAAGAGACATAAACAAAGCATATGAGAAATGTGAGATTATGTAAAGAGACCAAACATAAGAATCATAGGCATCCTTGAGTGCAAAGAAGAAAATACACAAGAGCTGGAAAATCTATTTGAAGGAATAGTTGAGGAAAATTTCCCTGGCCTAGCCAGAAATCTAGATATCCAGGTACAAGAAGCACACAGGACTCCTGGGAGACTCGATGTGAAAAGGCAATCACCATATCACATATTTATTAGGCCGGACAAAGTAAACATGAAAGGGACACTCCTTCAAGCAGTAAGGCAAAAACAGCAGGTAACCTACAAAGGAAAACCTATCAGACTAACTGCAGACTTCTTAACTAAACCTTACAAGTCAGAAGGGACTGGGGACCCATCTTCAGTCTTCTAAAACAGAATAATGGCCAACCTAGAATTCTTTATCCTGAAAAACTAAGCTTCTTATATGAGGGAAAAATAAAGACTTTCCCAGACAAGCAATCACTGATGGAATTTGTGAAGACTAGACCTGCCCTGCAGGAAGTACTCATACCTGCATAATACACTGACCAGTGCAATAGACACCCACCAGTGTAAAATCACCCAAAAGTTCAAGTCCAGAACGCTGATTCCACAATGGCTCAAGAGGTAAAACAAAACAATAAGAGTCTACCCAACAGTATGAACAGATATGCACCCCAAATATCAATTGTCTCAATAAATGTAAATGGCTTGAATTGCCCACTGAAGGGACATAGTCTAGCTGAGTGGATTAAAAAAAGTGCAAGCCAAGTATCTGCTGTCTCCAGGAAAGGCATCTTACCCACAAGGACTCATTCAGACTCAAGGTAAAGGGATGGAAAATAAATTTCCAGGCAAATGGAAACCAAAAGAAATCTAGGGTAGCCATTCTTATATCAGATAACATAAACTTTAAAGCAACAAATTTAAAGACAGACAAAGATGGTCACTGTATAGTGGTGGAGGGAAAAATTCAACAAGAAGACTTAAAAATCCTAAATATTTATGCACCCAGCACAGGAGTGCCCAGATACATAAAGCAAACCCTGCTTCATCTAAACAACATGATAAACAGCAATGCCATAATAGCCAATGATTTCAACACCCTACTGACAGAACTGGACAGATCCTCCAAGCAGAAAATTAGCAAAGAAATGATGGACTTAAACAGAACTCTAGAACAAATGGGCCTAACAGACATCTACAGGTCATTTCACCCAAACAACACTGAATATACATTCTTCTCATGAGCTCAAGGAAGCTTCTCTAAAATTGATGACATCCTATGCCACAAAACAGATCTTGACAAATTTAAAAAATTAGAACTTATGCCATGTATCTTCTCAGACCACAGTGGAATAAAATTGGAGATCAATTGCAACAGAAACACTCACCTCTATACAAAGTCATGGAAATTAAACAATCTGTTGCTGAATAACTATTGGGTCAAGGAGGAGATCCAGATGGAAATCAAAAAATTCTTTGAACTAAATGATAATGAGGACACAAGTTATCAAAATCTGTGGGATACAGCAAAAGTATTCCTGAGAGGAAAACTCATAACCTTAAATGCCCACATCCAAAAGACAGAAAGATCACAAATGAACAAACTAATGAACCATCTCAAGGAAAAGTAAAAGGAAGAGGAAATAATCCTAAACCCAACAGAGGAAAGGAAATAATAACCAAGATCAGAGAACTAAATGAAATTGAGAATAAAAGAACTATACAGAAGATTAATAAAACAAAAAGTTGGTTCTTTGAAAAGATAAACAAAATCACAGCCTTCTTGCTAGATTGACCAGAATTAGAAAGGAAAGGACTCTAACAAGCTCAATTAGAATTGAAAAAGTAAAGGTCACAACTGATATCACAGAAATACAAAACATTATCTTTGGATACTATAAAAATCTCTATACCTAGAAACTTGAAAAAGTGGAAGAAATGGACAAATTCTTAGAAATATACAATTTCCCTTACTTCAATCAGGAAGAAATAGAATTCCTGAACAGACCAATATCAAGCACTGTAATTGAAGCAGCAATAAAAAGTCTTCCAATAAAAAAAGTTCTGGACCAGATGGGTTCATACCTGAATTTTAGCAGACCTACAAAGAAGAACTGGTACCTATACTGCAGAAATTATTCCACAACATTGAGAAGGATGCAATCTTCCCCAACCCATTCTACAAAGCCAATATCACCTTGATACCAAAGCCAGGAAAGGACACAACAAAATGAAAACTACAGACCAATATCCCTTATGAATATAGATGCAAAAATTCTCAATAAAATCTTAGCAAATGGAATTCAACTGCACATCAAAAAAATAATTCTTCATGACCAGGTGGGCTTCACCTCAGAGATGCAAGGATGGTTCAACATATACAAATCTATAACTGTAATTCACTATATAAATAAAAGCAACAACAAAGACCATATGATCCTCTCAATAGATGCAGAAAAAGCATTTGATAAAATTCAGCACACTTTTATTATAAAAATTCTTAACAAAATAGGCATAGATGGGTCATACCTCAAAATTATTAAAGCCATATGCCATAAACCCACAGCCAACATCATACTAAATGGGGAAAAATTGAAAGCATTCCTGCTTAGAACTGGAACCAGACAAGTTCACCCACTATCTCCACTTCTATTCAACATAGTGCTGGAAGTCCTTGCCAGAGCAATCAGACAAGAGTGGGGAATCAAGAGTATCCAAATGGGGGCAGAAGAGGTCAAACTTTCACTCTTCACTGACAATATGATATTATATCTAGAAAACCCCAAAGATTCAACCAAGAGACTCCTGGAATTGATAAATAAATTTAGCAAAGTCTCAGGATACAAAATCAATGCACACAAATCAGTAGCTTTCACATACATCAATAACGGTTAAGCCAAGAATCAAATCAAACATGCACACCTTTCACAATAGCATCAAAGAAAATTAAATATTTAGGAACATATTTAACTAAGGAGGTGAGAGACCTATATAGGGATAACTATGAAACACTGAGAAAAGAAACTGCAGAGGAGGTAAACAGATGGAAAACTCTGCCATGCTCATGGATCAGCAGGATCAATATTGTTAAAATGTCTCTACTACCTAAAGTGATCTACAGAATCAGTGCAATCCCTATCAAAATACCAACATCATTTTTTGCAGATCCAGAAAAAATAATTCTACACTTCATATGAAACCAGAGAAGACCCCATATAGCCAAACAATCTTAAGCACAAAGAACAAATTAGGAGGCATCAAGCTATACTACAAGGCTATAATAACCAAAACAGCATGGTACTGGCACAAGCACAGAGACATAGACCATTGGAACAGGATTGAGAACCCAAATATAAAACTATTCTCATATCGTCATCTGATCTTTGACAAAGCAGACAAAAATATACACTGGGGAAAATAATCTCTATTCAATAAATGGTGCTAGGAAAACTGGACATCCACATGCAGAAGATTGAAACTAGATCCACACCTCTCACCTCTCACAAAAATCAACTCACAATGGATAACAGATTTAAACCTAAGACATGAAACCATAAGAATTCTAGAAGAAAATGTTGGGAAAACTCTTATAGACATCAGCCTAGGCAAAGAATTTATGAAGAAGACCCTCAAAGCAATCACAGCAGCAACAAAAATAAATGGGACCTGATCAAATTAAAAAGCTTCTCCACAGCCAAGGAAACTATTACAAGAGCGAATAGACAACCTACAGAATGGGAGAAAATATTTGCATGCTACACATCCTATAAAGGACTGATAACTAGAATCTATATAGAACTTAGGAAAATCAACAAGAAAAAATTAAACAATGCCATTAAAAAGTGGGCAAAGGACATGAACAGAAACTTTTCAAAAGAAGACAGAATAATGGCCAACAAACATATACAAAATTGCTCAATATCTCTAATCATCATGGAAATGTAAATCAAAACCACAATGAGATATCACTTAACCCCAGTGAGAATGGCTTTTATTAAAAAGTCCCCAAACGACAAATGTTGGTATGGATGCGGAGGGATAAGAACACTGCTGGTGGGACTGCAAACTCGTACAACCTCTATGGAAAGTGCTATGGAGATACGCAAAGAGCAACAAGTAGATCTACCATTTGATCCAACAATCCCACTACTGGGCATCTATCCAAAGGAAAAAAGTCATTCTATAATAAAGACCTCTACACTCAAATGTTTATAGCAAGCACAATTCACGATTGCAAAGATGTGGAAACAACCCAAGTGCCCATCAATACATGAGTGGATTAATAAAATGTGGTATATGTATACCATGAAGTTCTACTCTGCCATAAAAAACAATGGTGGGCCGGGCACAGTGACTCATGCCTGTAATCCTAGCACTTGGGAGGCCGAGGAGGGTGGATCATTTGAGTTCAGGAGTTCGAGACCAGCCTGAGCAAGAGCAAGACCCCATCTCTACTAAAAAAAATAAAAAGAAAAAGAAATTAGCTGGACAACTAAAAATATATAGAAAAAATTAGCCGGGCATGGTGGTGCATGCCTGTAGTCCCAGCTACTTGGGAGGCTGAGGCAGTAGGATTTCTTGAGCCCAGGAGTTTGAGTTTGCTGTGAGTTAGGCTGACGCGACGGCACTCTACCCCAGGCAACAGAGTGAGACTCTGTCTCAAAAAAATGAAAAATAAAAAAAATAAAAAAACAATGGTGAACTAGCTCCTCTTGTATTATCCTCATTGGAACTAGAGCCCATTCTGCAATGTGAAATATCACAAGAATGGAAAAACATGCACCACATATACTCACCCTCAAATCGGTACTAACTGAGCAAAACTGTGGTACACACATGGAAGTAATACTCATCGGGTGCCAGGCAGGTGGGAGAAGGGTGGAAGGGATGGGTAAATTCACAACTAATGGGTGTGGAGCACACTGTCTGGGAAATTGGCATACTTGTAGCTCTGGCTTGGGTGGTGAAAAGGCAATATATGTAACCAAATTTTTTTGTACCCCCATAATATTCTGAAATTTAAAAACAAAAAAAAGAATGTGAAATTAGAAAATATATTCAGGGTTGGTTGGGGAATTATCAGGATGTGGGGGGAAGAAAGAAAGAGAAGCAGAGGTGTTTGAGCAAGTCAACCAAGACAGAACTAGATTTTCAGACCTAAGGATTATCTGCTTCAGATTTTTGTGCTTTCCCAATAACTCCAACTTTCCTCCTTGCCCCTTTCTTTTAGGATTGATTTTTATTTTTTTATTTTTTTCTTCCCCCTCTCTTTTATCCTAGTTAGGCTACCAAAGTGGCAAGGCTATTCTCTGTAATCAACCAAGCAAGCTTTTTTAAACACCAACCATGTGCTAGCCACTTCTACCCTCAGGGAACTTACAATGCAACAGGGAAGAGTGAGGTTAACACTATTTCGCTAATGATGATGATTAAAATACTAACATCACTGGTACTGTTTAGCTGTTTGAAGAAAGAGCTACCAATTCAAGTTGAGTTCATCAAGAAACACTTCACAGAAGATGTGAAATTAAGCTGTGCCTTGCAAGATGGGTGCATCTAACTGAATGATTCCAAGAAGAGAAATGCCATGTTTACCAAGGTAAACGCCTTTGGTAAGGAGTATGGAGCTGTGACTGTTTCCCCTTAATGACCTTGTGTGAAAATAAACAGCATTTGAAAACCTCCTCTCCCGAGGTGAATAGAAGCTGACTCAACAGCCCATTTCCGTGCATCAGCTTGCTGGGGAAAATGGAAAGTCCTGTTCCCCCAAAGCAGTGTTCCTCTTGCAGAGATAGAGGAATATTATATTATGTACAATAAATTGGAGAAACTTGCAAAATGAAACATCTGTTCTGTATCCTTAAGCACCAAAGCACACTCAAAATATGAATTTCCACTCCATATTCCAGGTGCTGTGATGATGAGCAGAGAATGAGTTTGGAAGGTTCATCACTTTCCAATAAAAATGTTCATCATGTCTCTCCAACTTTTATAATAATTATTCTGGAACATTTTAGATAGGAAATTGAAAGAGAGAGGAGGGACAGGATAATGACAAAACTGAAGAACTGATGAAAGAGTCTATAAAGCTACGGAACATTGAGTAATGGATTTTAATGATGGAATCAACAATGCCTTCAGCTAATTTAACCAAGTCAACAAAGTCATTATATTGTATATATGGTGTTTATTTTGCTACAAATTTATGTACGGTGAGCAGTTCATTATGAAATGCAAAAACTTCCTATATTCAGGGTCTGAGCAACTGCACAGATGTTTGAGAAAACAAAACATGGATATTCTTTTATTGAATGTTTCTAGAACAGAATGCTATTTTCCCCCACCCTACAATAAACATTTTATTCTTTCTGGATGCCCTCAATTTCCCCTACCAGGTGGCAGCTGTGTATTACTTGCTAACATACTGTTGGTTTTCAATTGAGACCAGCTCCAAGGTTACTCTTGACTTTATAATATACAATTACCAACTCATGAGTTCCACCAGGTGCCTGGGTATGAAATTTTTTGAGGCCAGTGTCAGAAATAGAATATTCTTTTGTCTTACTGTAGTGCTGAGTATTATGGCTGCTAATGCCACATCTTACAAATTTCAAAGCCAATTTCCAAACATTATCTCCTTTGAACTTGATCAGAACTTGGAAATAGGCTGTGCAAATAGTTGTACCCACCATTCTATAAAGGGGGAAATTAGGGTTTGAAAATGACTTTCCCAAGGTCACATAAAGAACTAGGATAAGACACTAAGTCTCCTAACACCTGTTACTCTGTTTTTCTATTGTGTTATATACTTCATGCTTGAATATAACCAGGCAGGTCTTTTTCTTGGGAAACTCCCAGGAGAAATGTTCTCTAGTCCCAAATGCCTTTTCCCTTGTTTAGTTTCTGCTTAAACTCATCTCCTCTCTCATTTCTCCTCCTTGGTAGGCATGTGGGATCTTCACGGTAGAGAAGGCTGGTGATGCCAACCAGGAGGATGGAAAGCCCCAGGGCACTTCCAGTGGTGGCCCGAAGCATTGCTCTGGAGTATCTGAGTACATCAGCAACTGTTGCTTTGAGAAGCGAACTCTAAGTGGACAGAGACATGTAACTTAGGAACTGTGATGTGGGTAGTCTCACGGCCCAGGTCCAGGGTGGACTGGTCCAACACTGTGGGCAGTGGTCAGAGGGAAGTGTTTAACCAGCAATGGACCAGAGTGGGTCACATCAGCAAGGTCAGCGCAGGAGCAAAGTGGCCACTGGGACAATAGAGGGACAATGATGCCCATGTCCCAGTGTGAAGGGGTGGGAGAGCATCCATGTTGCTTTCTGTAGCACATGAGGGCACAGCCATTTCTCCTAACCCTGGGACACTAGGTCTACTCCTTTATTCTTCTCAGGATTCTCAGGTAGGAGAGGCATATGAGAAAGAGAGGAGGGAGCAGAAAGGAAAGTGAAACGGGCAGAGATGACATACAAGGCATATTCAATGAGATTGCCAGGGAGAAAGAAATAGATCCCCCTTCCTTGGACATAATTTTCATATAATCATTATTATCAAAGAGTATTTCCCCCTTGAGGATGTTAAGGGGGATTAAAGCCACCACCCCAGTGCCTGAGTCCATACTTGTGGATACCCCCTTGAGACACTGGGTGTGTATTTGGAGGGGGACTGCGGTCTCGAGTTAGGTAGGTGGGTTCTAATGGGCTAATGATCTTTGGTTCAAATTGTTAAAGTGAACTGATGCTGTTCCCCAAAGTCGAGAAGGCCTGGGTGATGCTTCTCAGACTCTAATGTGCCTAAGAGTCATTTGAAGCTTCTGATTCAGTGGGTGTGGAGCAGAGCCTAAAATTCTGCATTTCTAATAAGTCCCAGGTGCTGCTGTCATGCTAGTCCACAGACTACCAAAGTAGCAAGGAACTGGGAGACATTCAGATGACACTGTATATGTGGTTTTGCACTCTGATTTTTTTCCCTCAACTTCTTGAAACACTTTTATGTAACATCTTTCATGAGCGTATTCCCTATGAATAACTGTGTAATATTTAGTTACTTGAATAGGTAGTGATTTATTTAATCATTTATCTTTTGTTTGAAATCTAAAATGCTACCTGTTTTTAGATGTCCTAAATGATGCTGCCATGAGCATCCCTGTTCATAAGTCTGTCTGCTTCTCTGCACCAAAACTTGCAACCGTGTCAGAGCATTCCATTAGGGCTCAAAAAAACTTAAGAAGAAAAATATGTGTAAAAGAAATTGAAAATACTGTATAACAACAAATATTGAACAAGCCTGTAATGTCTGTATCCAGGGCACTTGGTGACAGGAATTGTGCAATATTCAGAGAAGCAGAGAGAGTTTTCTTTCACATTTGCTATAATGTGTACTTGGAAACTATGCCGTAAGATATAAAACTCAAAAGTGGCTGGAATTTCTCCATAGAAAGTATTGTAATTAGAGATTGTGTTCCAAGATTCGTAATGAACTTTGTGAAGGCAAAAATGCAAGCTGTGTAATACTGAACATTAAAATTACAGCATATGTCCTATGCAATGGAAATAAAATGTACCATATACATGGAATTTTTAAAAGCTACCGTATCATAACTTTTCACAAAAACAAATTATATTAAATGAGAAATAGTTGATAATTTGGCCTCTCTGGTTCACTGCTGTGTCCTTAGGTCCCGGCTCTCATTATGGTGACAGCTAGCCCATAGGGCACCTTTGAATAGAAAAAGGCACGCCTTCCTGAAGCACTTAACTTCCATCCAGCTGAAACTTATGTATATTGATTATGGTACGACAAGACACTGTACTGCCATCTGCTAGAAAATTATAGCAATAAAATACAAATATAAAATGTCTACAATGTGAACGATACTTCCTTAGATGTTGTGCACAGTCTGCACAACCATAGGCATTAGCCTTATATTGGAATAGATATTTGTGGAACAAATGAATGAATAAATGTATTCCATTGATCCCGGTTGTGTTTTGAAGCTGTCACCTGCCAGTACCTTCTTTTACCACTAGAAAGGAAGCTGGAGAATATGCAAAGTGATCAAAAGAGGGATAATGGGAAGTTCTAAATCAGTGCTTCTCAAAATTTAATGGGCATATGAATCACCTGGGAATCTTGTTAAGCTGCACGTTCTAATTCAGGTCTAGGGCCTGGGATTCAGTATTTCTGACAAGCTCCTGGGAGATAAGGATGCTGGTGGTCCACAGGTCACACTTTGAATAGAAAAGACTCTAAGACAATTGTCCATCTTGGCTTCCCTCTAAGGAAGTCTTTTTTCAGTAAAAACTGTTATTTCTAGTTCATTGAAACTGATTCAGTATTCTCTTTTAATTCCTGTGTTGAATCTTGGAATGGAAAGAAGTTTCCAGGTGATTCTAATGTGCAGCCAAGGTTGAGAACCCCTGGTCTAGTGAAAAGTCCTGCACTCAAAGCATCTAAAGGTAGGGACATTCACAAGTGAAAAATTTAAATAACTGTGATTTTTAAATCTTTCAAAAATAAAGTTGCTAATCAGAGGATATTTGATTCACCACCAAATGAATGATATACATTACTAAATGTCTAAGGAGTTTAGAGGCAGGGAGAGCCCTATGGGTGGGGATACTTAGGGAATGGAGGAAACGAGAGGGCATAGGACAAGACTCTGCCCTCCCAGAGTCCCAGGTGTGGCATGAGCACAGGGGACAGAGGCAATGAGCACCTGAGCTAAGGAGAGCTCTTCTACTCCTCTTAAATTGTGCTTTTTATAGAGTTGAGAAACCCGCCCCACAACATTCTTGTTTATGCCATTGGCTGGATGACATAGTAGTTTGCAACTCCAATCAATCAACATGCTTGTAGATTGTCACAATCCTGCTGTTTGCCCACCTACTGTAATCACATGGCTGTATTTTAATTCAGATTTACTGAATTGTATTACTAGGAGCTTTCTAATTCCCATTGGAAAAGTTGAAAGCCCTCAGCCATTTTCTTACTTAAAACCATTGATGGCAGCTGTAGCTATGTTGAGGAATGTGTGGATGATACTGCATTTCTCCAGCCTGGACTAGTTTTCTTCCTGACTCCTGCTGCATTCCCTCATTCACCCTCCATCTCATTTTAGACCTTCTTAGTTTAGCCTTTAACAAAAAGATTTTAGATTTTCTTTGGAGAAGTCAGTGCCTCCAACACTTGTGTGGTGGTTTTAAGAATATGTTCAACCAGGTTGTGCAACATAGTGAGACTCTATCTCTACAAAAAATTAAAAAAGTAGCCCAGCACAGTGGCATGCCCCTGTAGTCCTAGCTACTCAAGGGAGGCTGAGGCAGGAGGATCACTTGAGCCCAGGGATTCAAGGTTACAGTGAGCTCTGATTGTATCACTGCATTCCAGCCTGGGTGATAGAGCAGGACCTGTCTCTAAAAAAGAAAAAAATATATATGTTCACAAATTCTTTGCAGTTCCTAAAGAGATGGAGCTTAATTCCCCTATCCTTAGTGTGGGCTGGACTTAGTGACTCATCCAACAGAAAACCCTTCAATTGCTGAGAAGCCCCTGGAGAACATGGCTGGCCCTCCAAGACTATTCTACTTAGAGCTGTTTTACTTGCTAGTGTGAGATTTTAACTCTTCTCCACCCATTAGGAAAGAAGAATGAGGTCTATTTGCCCTTATATTTCAAAGAGAACCCATTTAGAGTTTCAAAACACAGGAGATTAAGGATGTAGGAGTGTGTGGAGGTGGTAGACATCTGCTGATTTTTTTTTTTCTTAAGCGGTTTCCCTTGGGATTCTGACATACGCAACCAAAAGATCCTAATGAAGTCAGTTTTAAAAAGATCCAGATTTTCATATCAGAAATATAGTAAGTGAGATTTAAGTGATTTTACTAAACTGTATGTTAGGAATTAAAATATTTTGCACTGGAGGATCAGTTCAAGAGCAAATCTATGCAAAAATGTACCAATGGAATCCTATGCATTCAAAATTACAGTGTGCTAGAACTAAAAGAGGCCTTAAAGATCCTATTTAACTGGATTTTAAGTGAGGAGAAGCATCTTTTCATTTTTTTTCTCTTTGAGACAGGGTCTTGCCCTGATGCCTAGAGTGCAGTGGCATCATCATAGCTCATTGCAACCTTTAACTCCTGGCCTCAACCCATCCTCCTGCTTCAGCCTCCTGAGTAGTTGGGCTTATAGGTGCACACCTGGCTAGTTTTCAAAAAAATTTTTTTTGTAGAAATGGGGTCTCACTCTGTTGCTCAGGCTGGTCTCGAACTCCTGGCCTCAAGTGATCCTCACACCTTGGCCTCCCAAAGTGCTAGGATTATAGGCATGAGCCACTGTGCCCAGCCCCTTTTCATATGTTTAATGGCTATTTGTATTTCTTTTTTTGTAAATGCCTTTTAAAATTCTTTGCCATTTTTTCTATTGGAGAATTAATTTGTAAGTATTTTTATATGTGAATATAAACATATTGTATGTCATATACAATATGCATCTTTCCTTTTTTCATGGCATAATGCTGCTTTTTATATATATGAAATTTTTTTGTAAATTTTTATGTAAATTGATTTATATCTCTTTTTTATAGCTATATATTTGTGTTTATAATTAGCAAGAAGACTTCCTAACCCTAAATATAGTAAATACCCACATATTTTCAAAAAGTTATTTTATGATTTTATAGAATTTTAAAGATCTATCTTTAATTTAATTATATATAAATCTTTAATAAATGTGGAATTTAATTTGTGAAGTAGACTTCTAACTTTGTTTTTTCTAAATGTTTAGCCAAATGTCACTGTGCCATTTATTAGGTAATCCATCTTTTCCCTATTCAATTGAAATGCCACCATGAGTTAATATTGTCTTTATTACAGGTGGCAGAACTGCTCAAAACATTTATTAGCAGAGAACAATGTTTTATTTAATTAGCATTTGACTCTATAGCTTAATTTGAAGAATGGAAAAAATAAAGGGAAATGATAGATTCCAATACTATGAGCAATGTTTGTTGGGAGTTTTGAAGATAGATAAATTGGACAAAAAATTATTGTGTTGCTTTATTTTAAACTAGAAACTAGCCATTTTAAAGCTGCATTTGAGGACTTTATTTTCTCTTTGCATTTTCTCCTCTGCCATCTACATATTTTCTAGAAGACTTAACATCTGGCATTGAGGAATCTTCAAACCTGAGGAACCACTATCAGGAAGTTTTTCTGTGGATTAAGAAAAGAGGAGATTATGCATTAAAGATTTGAGGAGAGATGTTCATCCTTAAGGTTATAAACTCTATCCACAAAGCCCCTGGCCAGAGTACTGGGTTGACGTGTTATCCTTCCCCACCAAAAAGATATGTTGAAGTCCTAAGCTCCAGTATCTCAGAATGTGACCTAATTTGGAAATAGCGTCATTGCAGATATAGTTAAATTAAAATGAGTTCATACTGGAATAGGGTAGGCTTCTGGTCCAATATGACTGGTATTCTTATCAGAAGATGGTCATGTGGAGACAAAAACACACAAGGAGAACGTCATGCAATGATGAATGCAGAGACTGGAATTACGCAGCTGGAGACCAAGGAACACCTTATATACTTACTTTGTATCAGATTTGACTATGTGCCAAAGATTGTTGGCAAACCACGAGAAGCTAGAAAGACAGGAAGGATTTCTCTACAGAGAAATCCTACAGAGATTTCAGAGGGAACGTGGCTCCACTGACCTCGATGTGCACCCAAATGCACAATTTGATGAATTCTGACAAACATAAACCTCAAGTTGCCACCACCATCATCATATTTGAATGTGCCAAAAAGCTCTTTCTTGCCCACTTGCTGTTGGTCCCCTTCTGCCCTCCTAGGCAACCACTGATCTGCTATAACTAACATTATAGTTTTGCTTTTTCCAGAATTTGCCTTTTGAAAATTTTGCCTAAATTCGATCATACAGGTAGTTTTTTCTGTCTGGCTTCTTTCACTTAGCATAATGCTCTTGAGATTAATCCACATTATCTGCCAGTAGTTTATTCCTGGCTAATTTTTAACTTCATGTTCTTTGGTGGCAGGCATCTCGTGGACCTTCCTGAACTTCTCAGAAGGCAGATGGTTTCTTTTGAGGCAAGTTTGATAGCACAGGTGGCGGCACTGCATGGTGACAGAAAGCGCCAGCTTTCTTAGCAGGACCACCTGATGGGGATGCAGGCTGTGCCACTTACCTACTAGGGGGCCTTGGGCAAGCTGCTTGGCCTCACTCACCCTGTTTCCTCAGCTGCAATTGGGATGATCAGCCCGCCTGCCTCCGGGTTGCTGGGTGATCACATTGGTTAATGATGTGAAAGGCTTAGCGCGGTCCCTGGCAGAGAGAAAATGCACAATAGGCAGTACCGCAGCCAGGCTTTAGGAGATAAAGGAGAAGCTGCCTCTCCAAAATGTCCCTAGCTTTCCTTTTTGTTTTCTAGTCAGCCTTTTATTCAACTCAGCTTCTCAATCTGTAAATGACAAAGCTTTGGAAAAGAAAAGGAAGAGTTTGACCGAGGCTTCCATTTGCTTCTGAAAATTAAACGCTATGTTTTCCTTAATCTAAGTAGGTTAACTTGCACAGCCTTTTTGAATGTTTTTTTCCTATTCACTCCCTGATAAATGACTCTGAACTTCTTTTCCTTCATCTAATTGCTTGTCTACATACAGTTCTTGGGGAGAAATAAATTTAATGGCCCCTAGCAATTGGTCTTCAGGTATCAAGTTTAAGTTCCTGTAAGCAGAGCATCAAATTGAACAGAGAATGAACTAGGATCATCATAGTGTATTTCAATTAAATACAAGCAGAGAGAAAGCAGGGCGCTTCAAGTGGTGATACAGTTAGAATAGCGTTGGGTGGCTTCTCTTTTTACTTAATCAACTCTCCCCAGATTCCCCTGGCTGAACAGTGTGGATTTCATTCCCGAACATCTTCCCCCTCTTGCTTCTGTGATGCCACTTTATGTTCTCCATCTCACTGTCCACTCTTCCTTTACCTGCCAAACATTTAACTCTAAGTGTCCCAAACTTGTCTCATCACCTGCCCCTACACACCAGCTCCCCAGCCTGTTCCTACTCTGATACAGGCGCTCTCCTGATCTCTTGGATGATAAACAACGGGGTCCTGTTGGCACTTTATTTCCACGCAAGGAACCAGACTGTGAACAAGCTTGCCATTTATTCCTCTGGACTCTGTCTTGAGTCCTTCCCATTTCTCTATTCTCACCATCACCATCACTGTGATGGCTACTATTTCCTGAGCATCTCTCATTCAGGTATGGTGCTGGGTGTACCATCTTACTTAATCCTCATAGTCACCCCATGAGCAAGTTAGTATTATCCTATTTTACAAATGGATCAGTTCTAATTGTTATTGTACAAGTTATTCCTAAAATGCTCTCCTTCCACATTCTTTTTTTTTTTTTTTTTGAGACAGGGTGTTGCTCTGTCACCCAGGTTAAAATGCAGTGGTGCAATCATAATTCACTGCAACCTTGAACTCCTGGGCTCAAGCCATCCTCCCCCCTCATATCCCAAGTAGCTTGGATTACAGGCACATGCCAGCATACCCAGCTAATTTTTAAAATATTTTTTGTAGGGATGAGGTCTCACTACATTGCCCAGGCTGGTCTCGAAATCCTAGACTCAAGTGATCCTCCCACCTCAGCCTCCCAAAGTGATAGAATTATAGGCGTGAGCCACTGTACCTGGCCTCCTCCCACATTCTTCAAAATCCTTGCCCTTCCTTCAAAGCACTTAGGAGCCCTGTGTTGCTTCCTTTTTTAAAAAAAAGTTTTTTTAATTTCAGGATATTATGGGGGTACAAACATTCTGGCTATATGTCATGACTTTGCCTCACCCAAGCCTGGATTTGAGGCATGCCCTTCCCCCCATACAATGCTCACCGTGTCCATTAGTTGTGAGTTTACCAATCCCCATCCCCCAACCCCCAATGAATATTACTACCATGTGAGCACCTTAGTGTTGATCAGCTAGTGCCAATTGGATGGTGAGTACATGTGGTGCCTATTCTTCCATTCTTGTGATACCTCTTGAAGCCTCTCCAGCTTCATTATCTCACCGTGGTCTCTCTTTTCACTAAATGCCCATTACACGGCACATCAGTACCCCAAAGTTAGTACAGAATTATTCTTTTGTTATCATATATATTAAAAATAATTAAAAGTTCATTTTTCCTCCTATTATGGGAAGGATACATGCTTATATTAGTACATTTAGATGGTAGAAAAAAATTATCACTATCTAGACTGCTTTCCATTTAATCTTTATGCATAGCTTTTGGTCTGCCTATTTTTATCTTGTGTTTGTAACTTACTATTATAAAATATGCATCTGCATGTTCATCATCAATGTTATTTACAACTATTGAATAATATAACAGCAAGTAGATTTACACATTTTCCACATTTTTGGATTATAAAGCAGATTAAGGTATGTGAAGTTAAATGAGAGTTATGTGACACATAACAGGTAATAAAAATATTATCACCTAGTGTCAATTTATTTGTGTCTAATTGAAAGCTCCAAAAGGGAAAGAAGATAGTTTTATTTTTTATTCCCCAAATTACTTACGACAGTACTGTTCTCATACAAAGTATTCAATCATATTTGGGAATGTAACTATTTTTTTCTCATGAAATAAGGTGTGTTTGCTGCAAAACATCTAGAAAATAAAGAGGAATATACTGAAGGAAAGAATACTCCCATATAATCTCAATCCTCATAAATAATCACTTTAAATATTGTCAATGCGTTTTCTTCTAAGCTAGACTATTTTCAATGTTCTGTGTGCACACAGACACACACAAACAGAAAGCTGAACACATATAAGAACCACATTTCAGACACTCATTTTTCCCCCCAAACACATTATGAAATCTTGTCCAATAGCTGTCTCCACAGTGGAAAATGTCTTTGCTTTATCTTAAAAATAGGGTAATTTGCAGTAGGGTCAGGCTCTTTCACGTAATAATCATGGTAAATATTTTCAATGTGAGAAAATTAAAACAAAAGACCTTCTGGCCTAGCAATGTTAGACCCAAATGAAAATTTAAGCACAATAATTTTATTTTTGAGACAGTCTTGCTCTGATGGCTGGGCTAGAGTGCAGTGGCGTCATCGTAGCTCACTGCAACCTCCAATTCCTGGGCTCAAGCGATCCTCCTGCCCGAGCCGCTGGAGTAGCTGGAACTACAGGTGTGTGCCACCACGCCCAGATAAATTTTCTATTTTTAGTAGAGACAAGTCTTGCTCTTGCTCTGGCTGGTCTTGAACTCCTGCCCTCAAGTGATGCTCCCATCTCGGCTTCCCAAAGTGCTAGGATTACAGGTGTGAGCCACTGTACCTGTCCTAAGCACAATCATTTAAAACAAATTTATCCTAGATTTAAGAGGTTCAGTGAATTCAAGATTGAGGAGCAGTTTGAGGATATCAGCTCTTAAATTTTTAAGGTTTTAGAGCAAGTGGTTTCTAGGCTCCGAGTAAAGTGAAACAAGATCTACAGGGGCATGTGGTAAAGATAAACTCCATACTACGTGCAGCGTAGAGCTAAAAAGGAAGAGCGAGGGCATGTGGAGAAACCAGGTATAATCAGTCCTTGATGTAATCCCAACCACAATGACAATCCTATTTGCTTTGACAATTGCAAATAATCACTAAATAGCTTTTTTTATTTCATACATACTTTAACTCTTTTTATATAGATCTTGAAAAAGTCACAAAAAAAGCCACATTCATTTCCTAATACTTAACAATAACTGGTTAGAGAAACCTAATATCTCTTCATATTTTTGTCTTGCTCCAGTCTTATGATTTCCCAAAATAGATATATTATCTGAATGAAGAGTTCATAGGCAAATGTCACACTTTTCTTGGTTCAGCTAATTATATTTCTGCTTTTGCTTAGAATAAGATTAATTTTCCTATTCTGCTAATAAACCATGTGATGGCAAAATGCCTTTAGTATTTATATGCTAAGAAAAAAAATGCCTTTGGCATTTTCAAGAATTGGGAAGCTATTTCAGATAACCCATCATGTGCGTGAAGATTAATTTATTCATATGAAATGTTCAATAACCAGAGAAGACTGATTTAAATAAAACCATTTCACTTCACAATTAAGTTGTTTTCATTATGGACAGTTATTTCTTCCAAGAAATAAAGTGCCTGTCTGCATGAAAAATAACTAAAATAATGGTAAACAAATATCGATTGGGTTCAGTCAAGTAAGCAGCATCTTTGGTTTTACAGATGTGATAACTTTGAACTATATATAAAGTGCTTATAATGAAACCTTGGAATTGGTGTAATAGCTTTGTTCCTGAGTCTCATGAATATTTTGCAGCTCCTTTGTCCTGAATTTCTGCCTCATAATCACCCATTTCAAGGAAGAAAAGGACATAATAAGTAATAAATCCATACTGAAACATTTTTTAATCTAAAAATTCACACACCATCTATTTCTAGTAAACCTGGAAACTCCTAGAGAAAGCTGGAGGCATTAAAACCTATTAATAAGGAAATTGATGGCAACATATTTAAGATGTTGTTACATTTTATAAAGATTTTCTTTCATAGCCACTATGGCCTTTTTCTTTTCTTCTCTATTGTCTGATTTCCCACCACTGACCTATTTATTTACTTGTGGAATTATTTTATATCCATCATCTCATTTAGAACATGTGCCCCATGAGGGCAGGGACTAACTTCATTCCCAGCCCTTGTCATATTGTCTGCACTAAATTAATATGTATTTTCAGTGTGCACTACTATGTATAGTAGGGAGTTTCTTAAAGTTATTGCTTTCACTTTATTTACTCAAAATTTTTTTCAACCTTCTAGAAATGTCCCTTCATCTTGTTATTCTACGATTTGGGGAGTGGAATTTGTCTCCTTGTCCGTACTATACAAGGCTGTCTAGATTTTGACTGCACCCTAGGGTCTCTACCTTCCACATCTGTTGAGTCCCAGTGTTCAGACTTTTCCCCAAAGCAAGCCCCTATTGCCCTCATCAGTTTCTGTGGTTGAGACAGCAGCCACTATGTCCTTCTCAGAATGCTTGGGGATACTATGAAATAAAAATGGTGATAATAATCCCCTATCTGTAGTCGCTCATGCTGCTCCCACACCTTAAGTAACTTCCTACGCACCGGAGCAAAGGGTGGTGATTTGGGGCTGGTACAGGGCTTGCTGAGGAGGTTGGCTTGCAGTTCTTCCTCCAAACCTCCAGGGCATGTCTTCTCTTTTTCACCTCTCCTTCAGAATCTGCTTCCATAAACCATCCGTTAAGTGCAAGAAGAAATCTTTTTTGAATGTGAAAATTACTGTCCTGAAGTTATCTCAGGGTGGGAAGTCTCAGGGAGCTCTTACTGTGGGCATCTTTCTGGCTCTCAATGGTAGTAACTCTCTGAAACTACATGCTCTTAACTCCAACGCTCTTTACTTAATTCCCTGAAACTTTCCTTTGCCCACAAATTCCAGCAAGTGACCAAATTTACCACGACTTTAAGACCTCCGTCACTCCTTTTTCTCCAATCTTCCCCTTCTCAGTGTTGTCAGCCTCATGGCCTCAACGGCCCAGCATCCACAACGCACCAGATCCCACACATACAAATTTAGCACAGATAGTAGTAAACATTTCATTTTTCACTTAAGCTTGGTGAAAATTAATACGTATTCAGGTATTTTCTAGGTGTGACTCCTAGTTTTAGTTTGTCTGTCTTTCTGATCCATCCTTACTACTACTTTTAATTTATGTCCAGAGCTATTTCTTCCAGCTCCTTTGAGACAAAAGACTCTAGATCCCAGGTCTTCCGCTCAGTTCCTTGATTAAATGATTCTCTCTATAGCTAACTTCCTTATTCCAGATTGAGTAGTTTTCTTGTCCTGGGAGACATTTTCTGTCTCGGACATTTGTCATATTGAAAGCCAAGTACTTCATTCACGCCTGTCCTCATCTTCTGTTTGACATGCTTCCTATGTTATCAAGTCATGGTATCTCTAAAACAACTCATATTCCTTTTCATTATTAAAGTCCCTTTTCCAGAGTTATCTTCTGCATCCAGTCTTTAAATTCTTCCTGGAAGTCTTATCTGCCAAGTACACATCTCCTTTCAACACTTACCATTACCCAATTTAGGATGGAAGAACATTTTCTTACATTATACTTCTTTTACTCTTTCAAGAGTGAGCACTCTCATAGGTACCTACAACTGCTCACAGTGTTCATAGTAAGGACACTAATTAATAGATTAGGGCATTGACGGTTGATCCTTCCTGACAATGCTGGTCCAATTTTACAAACATACTGTTCTAATTTAAAAACAATCCCCCCAAACCCAATTAATAATACAAGAATAATACATATTCATTCTAGGTTATTTAGAAAATAGGGCTAATCCCCTCACCTAGAAAGAATTACTTACCTTTTTCCTGTCAGTCTTTTTTTTTTTATATATACATGTATTTAATTAAACCTATCTCTTTATTAAATTGTGATCAGTTATACACATAGTGATTTGAAACAATCAAAGATTTCTATAAAGCTTGTGAGTAAAAATAATAATCAAAAACCATTTTCATAGGTTACCCACATGCATAAATGAAGATATAAATGAAGAAAAGAAAAAAAAAAAACAAAAACAAAAAACCATTTTCAATTTGGCTTATTTATTCTGGTGTGTCTTTTCCTATTTTTTTCATACTTGTTTAGTTTTCCAGACTGGGCAGAAAAATGTGCTTAATTTGTAAAGTTACTGAAATACTCTCTATTTTTAAAAATGATAAAAATACGCAATAATAATTTTATTGATTAAACAAAATAGAAAAATAATAGAATAAAAATATTTACTTTGAATGTTGGAAATTGAGACAAAGCATATCTGATGTTCAATTGAATAAATATCAAGTGGTATATGGAAAATTTTATAGATACATGGTACTTTTACAGATTTTTTTTTTTTTTAATAGTCGTACTGGTTATTGGGTTTATTTCACTCCAGAATTCCTTTTGCTCAATAGGGGCAAATCATTAGTACTAATTAAGTGTTGGTTGCATAGAGTGAATATTGAAATATTTAAATGTTGGGTGATATATTGAATACTGAAATATATGTAATTCCCAAGTTATGAACACTAAGCTGGCAAAGGCCCTTATATGAATTATATGAATGGTTCATTACGTGCACTTCAGTTTTCTTTTTCGCTATCTTGCTGTTCCAATAGCAACCTTGCTATTCATGCAGACAGCACCACCTATTGGCTAGCACCCAGGACCCATTGAGTATTTTATTTCCTTTCCTTTTCCTTTTCTCAAGGTCATCATGGTCCTGCAGTGTTTGAGTCCTTGTCTTTCATTCTGGGAATCAGTTTATTTCACCTAAGACTGTTGCACATATCCATATATTCTTTTAAACCCCTTTCTTCTTATGCCTCCCTTCCAAGGCTTGCCTGGTTACCTAAGTTGGATCTCGTTCTTTTACTTTTTTTCTTTAATACAATGCTTCTGCTATTATCTCCTGTTTTCTAAGAGATTGATCAAGTTTTTTTTCTTTTTTCCTCTTAATTCTGATTTGGCAGTTATATATTGTTTTGCAGTCTTTCGTAGTTGCCATTAAAATATTTTTAATTGAATGTTTTATTTTGTTACCATTCCGTCTTTGTCTTTACACTTAGATTTTATTTCATCAAAATTTTGAAAAGCACAGTTAAAATTTTCAAATATAATATTTCCTCATAAGTCTTATATCTCTCCTCCCTTCCCTGAAACAATCATTTACATTTCTTTTTACTGGTCACATTGGTATCTACTTTCATGTCTCTAAAGAACATTCATTTGCTTATATTTCTTGATTTTCCAGTTTGGGATATTATCTATTGATTTCCCACTGTGGAACACAGCTGCTCCCACCATATATGCGCCTTCTTTTCTCTTCACACCCTCACAATACCGTCATAGTTTGTTTGCTTTTGATATCAATCAATATCTTTACACTGATAGGACTATGCATAAACTATTCGTAGCTGAGCCGTGTAGGAAACTAAGATTAATTTTTCTTTCCCAAACAGCTTTTTGCTTGCCCTGGAGATGTCTTGCTTTATCATTTGTTTAGTTTTCTATGTACTTATCACTAATTTAATCCCAAATTCTTCTCCAGTACTCAAAGTCGTCTGTTAAAATATTCAGATGCATTGCTTTCATCTTCCTGATGAAATATCTTTCAGGTTCTTCTTTTTTTTTTTTTTTTTTGAGACAGAGTCTCACTCTGTTGCCCGGGCTAGAGTGAGTGCCGTGGCGTCAGCCTAGCTCACAGCAACCTCAAACTCCTGGGCTTAAGCGATTCTACTGCCTCAGCCTCCCGAGTAGCTGGGACTACAGGCATGCGCCACCATGCCCGGCTAATTTTTTTTTTTTGTATATATATATATATATTTTAGTTGGCCAGATAATTTCTTTCTATTTTTAGTAGAGACGGGGTCTCACTCTTGCTCAGGCTGGTCTCGAACTCCTGACCTTGAGCGATCCACCCGCCTCGGCCTCCCAGAATGCTAGGATTACAGGCGTGAGCCACCGCGCCCGGCCTCAGGTTCTTCTGAGGGCTTTTCTTTCAGTCTTTACACCTGATGCCTAAGACACAAAGCTGTCATCTTGGGACGTTCCCTCACCATCATCCTGGCCTTACTATCTTTACTATCCTGGGTGCATCTCCTGTAACCCTGGTCTTCCACTTTCTTGGTTTAATTTCTTATTTGGGTGAAGATGGTAAGTCTGAGCAGTTTAGTGAGGGAACCGCTGGTGTCACTGTTTTTAGTTATTTCCTCCAGGGTGGATCAAATAAGATCCTTCCAATCTCCTATCTGAAAAGTCACCCTGCTACTAGTATTCAGGAGCTGGGTTGAGCAAGACCGTGGGGTGGAGAGGGCTTGGCATTTGATAGGCATAAGTTTTCTTAATCTCTCTTATTTCAGTAAGGAGTTCCCAACTTCAACCCTGCTGGGTATCCCCAGGCCAGAACCCTGTTTACTTTCCCCTGTGAATATGCCTTCCAGGGAAAGAGAAGCTGTAGTGTAGCTTCTCATGGTCAGAAGGGATCTAGTGAGCTGTTTGTTAAATAAACTTCCAATGAATCTTCCCTTCACTCCACTTCTAGAAGGATCTGATGTTGCCAATTCCTAAGACTTTGAGGATCTTTAGTGTAAAGCCAGTTGCTTCTTGGCTTTCCTGCCACTGGCTTAGTAATTTAAATTTGGGAGTCTGCTAAGTCTTTTATCACTCATCCATCATCTTTCAAGTTTCCAAAATTTTGTTATCATCATTTCTTCTCCCATGTAGGCCTTAAAAAAAATGCACTGTCATTTTAATTGGATTTGGGGAGGACCAAATTTGATGCATGTGTTTAATTTACTCCCTACACCTGGGAGCTCCGTTAAGTTTTTAACAAGCACAATTTGACATAATGAAGTCTAAATTGAATGAATGTCTTTACCCTTCACCTAAAAGACACAAGGGCTTTAGAAACCTGTAATTCTAATTATCTCATATTCCCTATTGATGTTTATTGTTTAAATCCCACCTTTTAGTTATACCCCCATCTCCAAATTAGCCATCCCTTCTCCTGTTATTGTTGTTTGTGAGTGTTTATTTAGATATATCCAGATGTTTATAAATTTCTTGCCTCACCATTTCTTCTTGTGTCTGACTCCTTCTTCCTGGGTTCCATGTTCTTCTCACCCAAGTAGATCTGTATTGAAGATGCTGTTGGTGCCCGGCCCAGCATCCCTTCTCTAGACTGGTACACCCATCCCCTAGCTGAGTGTTGGGTGCTAACAGCTCATACTCTTCCCCTGAGGATTGCCTTCCAGCCAACAATTCCAGAAAATGCCTAGAAGATTACACCCTTCTTCCAGGGGTACCTCACAGCCAACATCTGATTGATACAGGGGCACAAAACTGTGGTACTACTCACACTCCAGAACTCTCTGTGGGATCAGGCTGAAGCTAGACTTCAGCTAAACCTGCATCTTTTCCAGCTTCTTTTCCTGTCCTATTCTGTGTCCCTCCCTCCCCTTCAGATGTCTTCTGAGAGCACTCCCTCAGTCAGTCACTGGATAGGAACCTACATCTCTGGGTCAGGTTCAGGGGCCCAACCTAAGAGAGCTGACACCAGAAGTAGTCCTATAAGTCTGAGTCTAAGGATGAGATTCTGGAGTTTGCAGCAGTTCTGTCAGAATCTCTTCATTTGAAGATAGTCTCCAGCATGCAGCTGTAGTGCAATTGCTAACACTGTCACTTTTAGTGAACCAAGACAGAATATAGGTAGGTGTTTCTGGTATTTGATAGTATAGGAGAAAGAACAACTTGAAAGACGGTTGAGTTGGGAGGCTATTGCCAAGCATCCTGATGCACTGAGAAGTATGGATGACAGGATTAGATTAAGACCAATTGAAACCCAGGTGTGGCAGTCAAAGGGCCTCCTTGGAAGCCTTTAAAGAGCCCCTCATCACTGGCAGCCGAGGGCAGACTGAAGTGAAGACCAGGCATAAGTCTTAATTAAGCGTGAGTAGTACCACAGTTTTGTGCCCCCATATCAGGTGTTGGCTGATTTAGAGAAGTGAATTCTCAGCCTGGGCAAGTCCCCTTCAACAGAGTCAGGGTCCTGACAGGAAAGGAGTGGGATGGGGAGAGTCAGGATGGGGATACCTGTTAGACACAGGTGGCTAAGTATCTGGATCTTCCGGCTTCCCCTGAACATCTGAGTCTATAGCGGGTGGCCAACTCCCTTGTTGGAAGACAGAAGACCCTCTCCTTGCTTGCAGCTTCAAATAATTCAGGTGTCTTAAGAAACAATGCTGGCTCTGCTGGAAATCTGCCCCCACTTCTCTCCTGGAAACCAGGCAGTACCAGGATCAAGTTTCAGTATGGCCCAGCTGGGTAAGTGCAGTGTCTGATAAGGGAGGAGAGGTCTATATGGCAAAGGAGCTGCAGGATCTGTCAACTGACACCAGCAGGAACCCAGAGAATATGCTGGAAGTAGATCCCCAGGGTGCTGGATCAAGAGGGTGGAATAGGAAGTTGGGAAAGGGACAGTTTGTTGATATGGTAGCACTGTCCGGTGACATGGGATTTAACATCCTGACAAGGGCCCTGGAATGCCCCTTGGAAGCTTGGCTTTCCTACTATTTCTATGACATTAGTCACATTTTAACCACAGCTTCCTCATCTATTAATACAAAATGGAGGACTGTAACAATATTTATTAATCAATTGTTTCAACAAATATTTATTGACAATTCAACATGTAGCAGGCACTGTGTTAGGCAGTGGGTCTTCAGTGTTCCAGAAGATAGATGTGGTCCTTGACCACGTCCTTCGAGCTTACAGGATACACTGATGGTAAATAAGTAAACAAACAAAGAAGTAAATACATAAAGTAATTCAGGTTGTACTAACCTCTCTGAGGGAAATATACAGCATACTGGGAGAGTAACTAGAGGAAGGGAAGACCTAACTGAGCTGAGATGATCAAGAAGGGCCTCTCTGAGGAGTTGGCATTAAGCTGACAACCAAAGGATAAGAAATCAGCCACATAAACAACTTAGTTAAGAGCCTTCCAGGCCAATGGAAATACAAAGGCAGAGGTAAGAAGGAGATGGGTGTCTTCCAGAAACTGATAAAAGGTCAGAGTGGCTCCAATGCACTGACATGTTCCCTGGTGTTATTTTGCTTCTTAGGTTTTAGAACTCTGCTTAGTATTATGAGCTTTGTGATTATAAGCAAAACTGCCTTAGCTATACAGTATGGATATACTATTTTAAAGGTATTGCTATAAACTCACACAATGTTATTTTTTATTATAAACAATAACATTAGTTTCCATTTACTGAAGACCTGATAAATGTCAAGTACTTTACAAGTCTTCCTTAACTCATTTAATTCTCCCAACAATCCTGTAAGAGAGCCAATATTATTCCATTTTATAGATGAGGAGATTGAGGCTCAGAGAGGGCAAGTAACTTGGTTAAGTTCCCTTACTACCAGCAAGTGGATTTTTTCCCACTACCTGCTGCAAAAAACCTACCTGAAAGACTGAGTTGTGTATTTCCACATGCAAAACTCCAAGGGCTTTATTATAATTTAAAGCCTTGGCCCTGACATGTAGCCTATTACTTTCTGATAGAAAACAAATAGAAAAGAGCTTTTTCTTTTTCTTTTCTTTTTTTTGAGACAGAGTCTCGCTTTGTTGCCCGGGCTAGAGCGAGTGCCGTGTTGTCAGCCTAGCTCACAGCAACCTCAAACTCCTGGGCTTAAGCGATCCTACTGCCTCAGCCTCCCAAGTAGCTGGGACTACAGGCATGCGCCAAAATGCCCCGCTAATTTTTTGTATATATATATATATATTTTAGTAGGCCAGATAATTTCTTTCTATTTTTAGTAGAGACGGGGTCTCACTCTTGCTCAGGCTGGTCTCGAACTCCTGACCTCGAGCGATCCACCCACCTCGGCCTCCCAGAGTGCTAGGATTACAGGCGTGAGCCACCGCGCCCGGCCAAAGAGCTTTTTCTTGATGGATACAATGAACACCACGTTCGTCCTTCTAGGCTGCATCTAACAATTCTCTTCTTAAGCTAATAGGCATTTTTCAACAAATTAGCCCAGTTTTGATTTGAATGGCAGGCCTCAAAAACAACAACAACAAAAAACACAACTTCAATTTATTACAAAAGTTAAATTCAGTAAATGAAAGAAGCAGGAACTACGTAGCAATAACAACAGCAAAAAAGGTAACATATACCAATGGCACATTAACTGTTTTAAATTTTTGATGATTATGTCTCAAGAAGCTCTCAGTTTTTTATATTCTAAATAAATGTTGCTGGTGACTTCTCAGGGAGTTCAGGAGAACACTAGAAAAGAACTTACAAACTAAACTTTTAAACTTTAACACATTAACTGCCACACTAGAAAAAAAATTTTTTTCCCCTAGGGCCACAGTGTTTTATTAAAACAAAATGATCCTTTCTAATTTGTTGTTGTTTATTGTTTTCTGTGCATGAGTTACATGCAATGCAATCCACGTTTTTAGAATTAAATTGTCAATGTTAATTGTAACAATGAAAATATCAACAAGTAAGATTTTCATGAACCAACTGCAGGGTTTTGCTTCACCAGGCCCCGGGGTCAAAACTAGCCTGAGTTAAATACAACTCGCGTGGCAGTCAATGTGTTAAGGGCCAGTCCAAAGGCTACAAATACAATCATTAAAATTCAGGTGTGTATAAACAAGCAACCTTGTTGTGGGGCTTCAGTTTCTTAGTTATTGAATAGAAAGTCAACGTTTCCCTTTCGAAATGCCTGGGGCAATTACAAAGGACTAAATGAAGGCAGATTTACATGGCCTAGAAATATGCTTGCCAAGTTAGTACAGGATCAAATTCAAAGGCTATACCGACATGTACTGAGGGTAATAAAAAGGTAGAATTGATTAAGCAATTCAAGGTAGTTGAAGAAATAGTGGTGGTTTCAACATAAGAATGAAGAGAAGAAATGCTAAGAGGAGTTCTGTGTAGTCAAAATGAGAAACCTGTTGGTTTGGAAACTACTCCACCAGGAGTGCCCAGTGAGTGGCTCCCCCCCACCCCCAGAGTGGAGCCTGTGGAACTGAGTGACTAGCAAGGTTAACTAAAGAAGTGGGACCCTGGGTGAGAGGGGCAGAGGAGGGCAGTGGTTCTCAACCTGGACTGTGCATTAGACTCACCCTGGGGGAATCTTAAGGGGGAAAAAAGATTCCTAAGGCTTCACTCCAGACCAAAGGAGTTAGACTTTCTGGGGGTGGGACCCAGGTATTAGTATATTTGAAAAACTCCTTAGGTGACTCTAATGCATAGGATGCGGTGAGAATCGCGGGGTTAAAGGAACCCCGGGGCTGCGAAGCAAAGAGTGGAGAGGAGAGGAAGGGTACCAAGGGAGCGGGTGGCCTTGAGAGATTAGACTGAAGGAGCCAGCCCCTTGAAGGGCTGGGGGACAGGTCAAAGGAACCACCCTCCAGTCCCCCAACAGCCTGTGAACTTTGTATGGTTTGGAAGATATAAGACTGGACCATTCGTGTGTGGCTGATTGAGATAATGTAGCTTAAGACTGAACCACCTCTCCCTTTCTGGGATTAAAAATTTAAGATCATAAATCAGCCTATTTTAGAGGAAATCATCAATGACAATTAAAATATCCCATATTTCTATGAGACCTTCCCAACATTTCTATTCCAGAGAACTCTAAGACACTCACCCTGGAATGCCCATCTTCCTCCATAGCGACTTCCAACTTTGCTCATATCCCAGAATATTTCTATGTAAATAATGCAACTGCTTTTTTACATATGCAGAATGAGCTTGGACTTTATCAAGATTTAACAACTTAACCTTCTCAGATGCTCCTATAACTCCTTCACTTATTCTTCCTGAATAAATGTCTCCCATTCTCTGAGTCATTTCTCTTTAATTCTAATTTTATTATTTTGCTTTGCCTTTAAGTTTCATTCGCTTTATGGTAAACACTTGAGATGATATTTTTCATGAAAGATGAATTATGAAAATAAATGATGCAAAGTAAGCCACTGAAATGTTATATCATTGGGATAAATGATGGTAGGTAATTTTAGAGTTCCAATTTGATAAAACGGGCTTAGCCAAGCGATAAGGGTTAGCATTAAGGTGTTCCAAATTGTTATATGTTCAGATTTAATTTTAGAAAAGTTATGATCATGGAATATGCCTCAACCACATAAATTGATAAATTATCTCCATCTCCAGTCAACCATTTACATCATTTTCCAAGATATGAATTTTAATGTAAGGCAAGGCAGCTTTATTCTGAGTCATCTGTAATACTTCTTGTTACTAGCGCCAAAGACCTCGTCAGCATTTTCATTTTTATTATAAATTCCAAACCATCAATAAAAGTTAAAAAGTCAATACCAGTTTATGAAAGAATGCGGAGAAGAGAAAAATATGTATTTTCTTGCATATATTGGAATCATCCAAGAGAGAAAATGAATTTCTCTCCAAAGACAAGATTGAATTGGGCATTTTGAATACATGTTGTTGAAATAAGCGAAATTGTTTGGTCCTAGAAGCTGAGAGAACATGTTCCTGAATGATTATTTAGCACTAAAGGTCTATCTTCAAGGAGGTCTTGAACTAAGAATATGTAATTATTTTTTACTTGAGTTTTAGTTGAATAGATTTTACTAAATTTCATTTATGCAAACATTTACTACTTACTAAAAAAGTATGCAACACCTTTATGAGGCAGATACTGTGTTAGGTATAGGAGATATAGAAATAAACAATGTAGAAGATCCCTCCTCCTCTGGGATTTATGGTCCAGGGCAGAAGAGATACATTAGATATATAATGTCCAATTAATTAGTTAATTTATTGGCAAATATTTATTGAGGTATTATCATGTGTCAGCATTGTTCTAGGCATTGGGAATATAGCAATGTGTAAAACTGATAAAAATCCCTGTCTTCATGGAACTTAATTTCTGATTATGGTAAGTACTGCAGAAGAAAATGCAGGCTGCTATGGGAACAGCTGGTTTAACCACTTGCTCAAACACCTCATAGAGAGGGTTGGGAAACTGACCCCTGCTGTGTTTCCTTGGGGTGATTTCAGGCTACACTAGACTGGAGAGCCTGATATTGGTGGAGGAGGACTTTGTTTATGCCTAAAGACCCTGTATTGGGAATATGCCAGCAATGGATGTATATATGTAAGGCTGTGTGTGTGTGTGTGTGTGTGTGTGTGTGTGTGTATGTGTATCTATCTACCTAGGCCTGGAGAAACTTCTCTGCTTGCAGAGCATCTGATAAGACCTTCACTAAACAGAAATTATCATCTGCAAATATACATTTTTGGGGGAGGCTTTTAGGACCAAGAAGCTGCACACTTTGTTCTGTTTTATAAAATGTTGCCCATGTATCTTGATTGTGCTGACTTTCTTCTGTGTTCTTCAGATAAGTAAACTCTTATTTTTCCAAGTGGTATCTGTGCCTGGGATCTTTCCATCTATCTAAACCTGCTATTAAAATCAGTCAATTTAATGGTTGTACAGCATAAGGTAGTTAACAAATGATGCATCATCTTTTAAATACTATTTTAAACCTGATAATAGAAATTATGTAAGCACTTAAAAAAAACTTCTTAATTTAGGTGTTGTATCCTTTTCATTATAAAGTCTCATCTGAGAGCAAGAACAGACCATATCTGCATGGAATATGCAGATAGCTTGGTGGATGATTTGAAGGAAGCTAAAGAAGACTTTTTTTAAACAAAAACATTCCTTCCTACCTTAGTCCTTTGGGGCTGCTATAACAAAAATACCATAGACTGGGTGGCTTATAAACATCAAAAATTTACTTCTCAGAAATGTGGGAGCTGGGAAGTCCAAGATCAAGGCACTGGTAGATTCAGTGTCTGGTGATGGCCCACGTCCTTGTAGACTGCTGCCTTCTCACTCTAACTTCACATGGTAAAAGAGATGAGGAGGGGGTCTCTCTTGGGCCTCTTTTATAAGGACACTAATCCCATTCATTAGGGCTCTGCCCCCAAGACCTAAGGACTTTGTAAAGGCCCCACTTTCTAATTCCATTTCCACAGGGATTAGGATTTCAAAATATGAATTGGGGGAGGGGGGACACAAACATTCAGACCATAACACCACTATTACTTCTTACTCAGGATCTATACTTAATATGTGGTAGGTGTCTTAGATTGAGTTTCCTCTAAAGCAGAGCATCTGACAATGAGTTAGGAGCAGAAATTTTATTTGAGGGTTACCCTAAGAATCAGAAGTGAGATAGTGAAAGGAGTAAGACAGGGAAGGGGAGAAAAGCCCAAAAAAGAATACCTTATTGAGCTGGTTACCACTGTGAGCGACTGGGGCTTAATCTCACTGGGGCCTCTCCAATGAACTGTGTAGAACTGCCCAGAACAACCCATCAAAGGATAGGAATGCTGGAGCATTTATTCACTGAGTCCTATTCCCCATTGGCTGCCAGTTGCCTCCAGGGATGTTAACTCCCCCAAACCTCAGAGCTGAGCCTGCAGGCTGTGAGCAGCCTTCCCAGGTTTCACAGAAAGCCTTAAAGCAGAAAAGCAAGAGAAGCCAAGGTATGTGCTTGAAGTGGAATGCTGCCATGTGCATAGAGTTGTCCACCATGCAGGGCTAAAATTCGAGGAGCTGAGGAATGTGGTGTGAGGCACCCAAAGCATCTGCTACAGTGGGACAGGACCCTTTTTTTTTCTGTTTTCTGAGTACTGGAACACACTGACCTAAAGAAGCTGGGTAGATGGGTTCTGCATGAATTAAAGAAGCGTAAGAAGAGAAATCATCTCGAACTTGCCTGTTGTCACAACATAAAGGCAAATCATTTCTACCCCATATTGTTATGCATGATGAAAAATGGATTCTTTGTGACAATTGCAAGCATTCGGCATAATGGTTGTATAAAGATGAAGTGCCAAAACACAGTCCAAAACCAAATATTCATCCAGAAAAGCTAATGGTGTCTGTTTGGTGGTCCAGCTCTGATATTATCCCCTACAGCTTCATGAATCCTCGTCGTCGATTACAGCAAATGTCTACTGCAACCAACTGGATGAAATGATGAGGATGCTTGAGATGAAGCAGCCAAGATTGATCAATAGAGACTGGCCAATCCTCTTGCAAGACAACGCTCAACCACATGTCACACAAACATGTTGCTGCTCAAACTACAGAGGCTGGACATGGAAACTCTCCGTCATCCACCATATTCACCAGACCTTGCCCCAAATGACTACCACTTCTTCCAGGCTTTGGACCACTTTTTAAAGGAAAAATATTCAATTCTCTAGAAGCTGTGGAAAAGACATTTTGTGATTTCTTTTTTTTTTCCTTTCTTTTTTCTTTCCATATCAATAGAGATGGACAAGAACCTTTTGTGATTTCATCTCCACCCACTCTCTAGGCTTCTTCGATGCTGACATAAACAAGATACCATTAAGATGGCAGAACTGTGTTGATAGTTTAGGTGCCTATCTTGACTGCTTCTTGTTTCAGATATAATAAACTACACTTTTGATTCAAAATCAGACATTTCATATTTAATGACCTAACAAAACTTTCCAAAGCTGAAGACTCAAAGTTTTACAATGAAAATATTCTTTGAGCCAGGCAGCCATAGCTTGTGAGATTTCTGAATTCCAAAGATAAGAAGTACATCTTATAAGCTTTCAGATGGAAAGAATCAATTACTATAGAGTTGCTTCAAAGTCCTTGGGAATAGATTATGTCCTCTGTTAATTTTTTTTACCAGCAACTCTGCATAGCAACAGTTAAAGATCTAAAAAAATGCCATCAGAGGCTTCCCAGAAGAACATGAAGAAAAATTAAAATTTGTGCAGAGAATGAATGGAAGGGATCCAACAGATAATGTATCATTAGCATATATAGGTAATTTGTGGCTACATTTTAAAACAGGAAAAATATTACATTAGCTTAAGACTTCTGGTCTGTAATGATGAAGGTCAAAAGATAGTGCAAAAATACTTGTAGAGCTTTGAGAGAAAAGATCTATGAGTCAAAAATCCTAAATGAAATTCAGATTATCATTTACATGCAAGGGTACAAGGAAATTTTTGAATATGCAGACATTTATAAATATATCCTCCATGTACTCTTTTATAGGAAACTAATGTTCAAAGAACAGAACCAGAACTTACATATCAAAATAAAAAAAGATAACTTGAAAATAAAAGGGATGAAATGACTCTAATAGAGGATATGAGGAGAACTGAAACAATCTAAAGCTACACAGCTTAATAAGATTAGGAACTGCCTCAAGTGACTTTACAATTCTAAGAAATTCTTGCCCAAGAAGGTAAAGTTACAAATAATTCTTTTTAAGGAATTTCCTTAAAATCTATATATCTGAAAAAAAGACTACTCATAGAGCCTTCTGCATGGTAAATAGCCCTCTTTTCAGAACAGTATCACTTAACTGGGCTTTTCAAATAACTGTTTGCCCTTCAAGGCTGGCTTTATAACCCTTGCCTCACAACCCTTGTCTTGTCCAACAGTCCTAAACTTTGCCCAGTCCTAAAGTTTGCCCAATCCCAATCAGGCTTCCATACTTCACTTTGAAAGACCCACATTAAAACCAGCTGCCCCAAACCTTACAAATATCCCACCTTTGACTCCCTATTCTGAGACTACTAAGATTATGTGAAGACAGTAGTCTTCCTTACTGCAGTGAGACTCTAAGACTGTGGTCCCCAACCCCCGGGCTGTAGACCAGTACCAGTCTGCAGCCCATTAGGGACACGGCTCCAGAGCTCCACCGTTACCCTCTTCTTCCCCCCGGTACTCACCCCCCACATCCGTGGAAAAATTGTCTTCCTAGAAACCAATCCCTGGTGCCAAAAATGTTGGGGACTACTGCTCTAAGACAGTTTGACACAGAGAATCAGCCTCAATTTTCAAGCCAGGCACAGAGCTTAAGAAAAGGGGCTTCTGGGCCGGGGCAGTAGGTCACGCCTATAATCCCAGCACTTTGGGAGGCTGAGGCCAGAGGATTGCTTGAGGCCAAGAGTTCGAGACCAGCCTGAGCAACATAGCAAAACCCTGTCTCTACAAAAAATAGAAAAATTAGCTGGGTGTGTGGTGGTGCCAACTGTAGTCCTAGCTACTTGGGAGGCTGAGGCAGGAGAATCACTTGAGTCCAGGAGTTTGAGGTTGCAGTAAGCTATGATGATGCCATTGCACTCTAGACCGGGCAACGAAGTGAGACTCTGTCTCAAACAACAAAACAAAACAAACATAGTTTCCAAGGAAACAGGACCCTGGATCCTGCCCAGACTTGATGTTGACCCCTGATTTGCTTTGAGTTTGTCAAAACACTGCTTCATTTAAATTTCAATAAACTCCACTCTTTCCCAAAGTCCTATTATAACTATCTTTTCTTTGTTTGAGGAAATGCCCCACGGTTCTGTGTGTGTGATTCATTGCAATGAATCAATAAATCTGACTTTGTCAGACTATAATTTGGTCCTTGCGCTTGTAGACTAATTGAGATAGGAGAAGTGACACTTCTTCAAAGAGTCTTTTCTGATGTTCCCAAGACAAAACAGCTTCTCCTAATCTATTCTATCATATGCACCTTCTACTTTTCCTTTATGATATATTATAGCCTTCAAGACCCCAAAGCAACTCAATAACTTAGTCAAAATACTTGATTAAAAATATTACCCAATTATATCTGCTCTACTCTATTGGTAATTGGGTAAAGTTGAAAGCAACCCAAATGTTCAATACTTAAAGTTTGAAACAGTTTAAATGTTCTTTACTTCATACTAGCCCTTATGCTGTTTGCATGGTGCATAAAAGGTTTTAAAGTCTGTGGTAACTGAAAACATTAACTTTTGGCCAATTTGTAAACGTTTTTAAACAATTTAACGAACATTCACAAGCAAAGCAGGCCTGATTGACCGAAAACGAATTAGAAATGTTAGGAAAAAATGTTACCACATTCTTTTCATTGTTTATTTTCTTACATGTATTTTATTGGTATTTTTTTCTTGTTATGAAAGCAAGATGTATCACTACAACAGGAAAGCAAAAAGAGCATAAAAGACATGATAATTGATAATTCCACCTATCAACAGCCACTAAGACCTTGGTGCTATTTCTTTCCTCAACACACACTCACTTTCTTCCTCTGAACACAACTATCTTTTATCCTAAACAGCCCTGTCACCCCTGTCACTGAAGCCTTAATGTTATTAGTTTCTAAGTGCCAAAGCCTGAGGGATAAAAGAGAAGGTTGAAGCCTCAAGAAAGAGCATAGTAGAAAGAGGTGAGAGGATTGAAATGACATTTCCTACCTCACAAGTTTGCCTTAGGTTGATTCTGAGGCCTCAAAACTACCAAGCAGCCACTCAGTAAATGGCTGTCGAATAAATGAATGAATAGATGTGTCAATAAGCAAAATTGGTTTAATACCTGTCTATTCACTGTTCACTTTCTCACAAGGATGTTATTTCCACATTTAGGATCTTGACATTGGTTCACATGGGCACGTATTTGTCTCCTGCCTGGTACCTTTCCTTTCTGATAAACTTCTTCTCTGCTGTATTGTGCTATCTGAAACAGCCGTTCTGGGTGGACTTAGACCTTATCACTTTACACTCTTCTCACCTCCTCTGCCCTGGCACATCGAATACTATGTTTAATCCTAAATACTCCAGTTATTGCTCATGTCAAGGACAAATACCTTACCACTGGGAATTCGTCAAGGGCAGAAACTCTACTGAAGCTATCAGATCAAACATTAAAAATCAAGAAAGGCCTTTATTGTTTCCAATACTAGCCATTCTTCATCTATACCCCAAATCATCAAATGTTAAAAATTTTGAATTTCTTAAAAAATATTTTATTGTATTCAAAAGTAAAACAGAGAGGATAAATACAAGTAGCCCAGTATGAATTACTACTATTTCTTACTTCAAAGAATTTCCTCTAGATTTGAATTGTTTGTAAAATGTATATATAACATCCATTATGTTTTTCAGTTATACAAGTAATAACAATTACAAAAAAACTTCAAGTAATAATTATGCCTAATGTGCAATGTTGCAATGTTCATTATGAAGAAGTTTTAATACAGAGAACTTTCTTTTTCCAGAAATTTTAAGAAAGTAGATAATTCTTTTAAGACCACCTAAGGCTTATAACCATCTGACTTTCAAATACCCAACATAGAAATTGCTGGTTGCCTATTGCTTTCCTAAACTTCATCTAAACTATGGCCAACCTATACTGAACAAACAAATAAAAGGAATTGCCCAATCCAACACCTCTTTTTTTCCTCTGCTGATAACTACCCTTAATTTATCACAGGAAATACAAAAATAACTCCTTAACTCCTGACCTACTCTCTTGTAGCACATGCAGATTTACATCCCCACAGTATGACCTTAAATAAATTATTTAACCTCATAGATACTGTTTTCTCATCTGTAGAGGTCGATAATGATACCTACCTGAAAAGGTTGTAAAAATTTTAAAAATAAAGCGTGTGAAGCTTTAGGCATATTGCCTTGTATTTGGCAAGTGCATTGTAAATGGAAGTATTATCTACATCATCATCTTCATCAAAGTTACAAACCTTCTCAAACTCATAATCTTAATTGATTACAGTGACGTGTTGCTTAACAAGGATACATTCTGAGAAATGCATCATTAGGCAATTTCATCATTATGCAAATATCATAGAGTACACTTACACAAACCTGGATGGTATAGCCTACTACACACCTAGGCTATATGGTATAGCCATTGCTCCTAGGCTACAAACCTGTACAGCATGCAACTATATGAATACCATAGGCAATTGGAACACAATGGTAAGTATTTGTATATCTAACCATATTGAAACATGGAAAGGGTACAAAAGATAAAAAATGTTATACCTGTATAGGGCACTTACCATGAATGGAGCTTGCAGGAGTGGAAATTGCTCTGGGTGAATCAGTGAGTGATAAGTGAATGTGAAGACCTAGGACATTACTGCACACTACTTCAGACTTTATAAACACTGTACACTTAGGCTACATTAGATTTATAAAAAATATTTTTTATTTTCAATAATAAATTAACCTTAGCTTACTGTTATTTTTTTACTTTATGAACTTTTTAATTTTTTTGACTCTTGTAATAACATTTAGCTTAAAACACAAACACATTGTACAGCTATACAAACATATATTCTTTATTTACATCTTATTCTATATTTTTATATTTATGTAGTTTTTTCACTTTTAAAACTTTTTGTTAAAAACTAAGACACAGCACCTGTAATCCCAGCTACTTGGGAGGCTGAGTCAGGAAGATCACTGGAGGCTGGGAGTTTGAGGCTGTAGTGTGCGATGATCTCACCGTGAGTAGCCACTGCACTCCAGCCTGGGTAAACAAAGCAAGACTCATATCTAAAAAATAATAATAATAAATAAGACACAAACACACACATTAGACTAGGCATACACAGAGTCAGGATCATCAATATTACTCACTGTCTTCCACCTCCACGTCTTATCCCACTGGAAGGTCTTTAGGGGCAATAACATGCATTGAGCTGTCATTGCCTATGATGATAATGTCTTCTTCTGGAATACCTACCAAAGGACCTGCTTGAGGCTGTTTTACAGTTGAATTTTTTTTAATAAGTAGAAGGAATACAGTCTAAAATATTAATACAAAGTATAGTATAATAAATACATAAACCAGTAACATAGTCATTTATTATCAAGTATTATATACTGTCCATGATTGTGTGTGCTCTACTTTTATAATACTGGCAGCATAGTAGGTCTGTTTACACCAGCATCACCACAAACATGTGAGTAATGTGTTGCACTAGACGTTAGGACAGCTAAGATATCACTAGGCAACAGAAATTTTTCAGCTCCATTATAATCCTAGGAGACCATAATACATGTGGTCAGTTAACTGAAATGTTGTTATGTGGTGCATGACTGTAATATAAAAACAGTTCTTGTGATAAAACTGTTTTAAGGAAGAGAAACAATGAGTTTGGAAGTAAAATTAGTCATTGTGTTAGTTTTGTATTGCTGCTGTAACAAATTACAACAAACTTTATGGCTTAAAATAGCACACATTTATTACCTTATAGGTCTGGAGATCAGAATTTTAAAATGGGTTCGCGAAGCTGCTTTCCTTCTTTCTGGAGGCTCTAGAAGGAGAATCCATTTCTTTGCCTATTTCAGCTTCAGATGTCATATTTAAGAAACCATTGTCAAATCCAAGATCATGAATATTTTTCCCTATGTTTCCTCTAAGAATTTTATAGCATTTATTTTTTAAGTGTTTTATAGCTTTTAAATTTAGGTCTTTGATGCAAATTCAGTTAATTTTTGTATATGGTGTAAGGTAAAGGTCCAACTTCATTCTTCTACATGTGGCTATCTAGTTTTCCCAACACCATTTGTCAAAGATACTGTCCTTTCCCCCACTGAGTGGTCTTGGCATCCTTGTCAAAAATTAATTTACCATAGATGTGTTAGTTCTGGGCTCTCAATTCTATTCCATTGGTCTATATGTCTATCTTTGTACCAGATCCAGGCTGTTTTTCGATTACTCTAGCTATGTAGTAAGTTTTGATATCAGAAAATATGAGTCCTATAACTTTATTCTTTTTCAGATTGTTTTCACTATTCTGAGCCCCTTGAAATTCCATATGAATTTGAGGATGAGTTCTTCCATTTCTGCAAAAAGTGCTATTGGATTTTGATGGCATAGTTTGATTCTACATATCACTTTGAGTAGCATTGTCATCTTAACAATATTAAGTCTTCTAATTCATGAACATGAGATGTCATTCCATTTATTTGAGAATTCTTTAATTCCTTTCAGCAATGTTTGTACTTTTCAGTGTACAGGCCTTATGCCTCCTTGGTTAAATTTATTCCTAAATATTTTATTCTTTTGAATACTACTGTAAATGAAATTTTCTTAATTTCCTTTTCAGTTTTTCATTGCTAACAGGTAGAAATACAACTGATTTTATAATAATTTTTTTTTTTTTTGAGACAGAGTCTCACTCTGTTGCCCGGGGCTAGAGTGCCGTGGTGTCAGCCTAGCTCATAGGAACCTCAAACTCCTGGGCTCAAGCAATCCTTCTGCCTCAGTCTCCTGAGTAGCTGGGACTACAGGCATGTGCCACCATGCCCGGCTAATTTTTTCTATATATATTTTTAGTTGTCTGGCTAATTTCTTTCTATTTTTAGTAGAGATGGGGTCTCATTCTTGCTCAGGCTGGTCTCGAACTCCTGAGCTCAAATGATCCACCCACCTCGGCCTCCCAGAGTGCTAGGATTACAGGCGTGAGCCACCGCACCTGGCCTACAACTGATTTTAGTGTGTTACTTTTGTTATTTTGAAACTTTGCTAAATTTGCTTAATAAATTTAAGAGGTTATTTTGCATATTTTTAGAGCTTTCTATATTCATGTTGTCTGTGAATAGAGATAGTTTATTTCTTCCTTTCCAATTTGGATTTATTTTTATTTTATACCTAAGTGGTCTGGCAGGAACTGCCAATGCTGTGTTGAATGTAAGTGGCAAAAGCAGGCATCCTTGTCTTTTTCTTGATTTTAGGGGAAAAGCTTTCAGTCTTTCCTTATTGGATATGATGTTAGTTGTAGGTTTTTAATATATGGATTTTATCATGTTGGTAAGGTTCCTTTCTACTCTTGGTTTATTAAGCATTTTTTATCATGAAAGAGTATTGGATTTTGTCAAATGCTTTTTCTACATCAATTGAAATGATCATATGTTTTTCCTCTCGACTATTAATGTGGTGTATTACATTGACTTATTTTTATATGTTGAACCCTGCTTGGATTTCTGGGATAAATTTCACTTGGTCATGGTGTAGAACCCTTTTAATATGCTGCTGAATTTGATTTTATAGCATTTTGTTGGGGATTTTTGTATCTACATTCATAAGGGATGTTGGTCTGTAGTTTTCTTGTATTGTATTTGTCTAGATTTGGTATCAGGGTAATATTGGGTTCATAGAATGAGTTTATAAGTGTTCTATTCTCACCTATTTATTGGAAGAAATTGAAATATTAGTGTTAATTCTTTAAATGTTTGGTAGAATTCACCAGTGAAGTCATTTGGTCCTGGGCTTTTCTTTCTTGGGAGGTTTTTAGTTGCTGATTCAATGTCCTTACTTGTTCTAGGTATATTTAGATTTACTCTTCCTTCTTGAATCAGTTTTTGTAGTTTGTGTGTTTCTAGGAATTTTCCCCTTTCATCTAGGTTATCTAATTTGTTGGCTTTCAGCTGTTCATAGTATTCTTATAGTCCTTTTTTATTCCTATAAATCAGTAGTAATGTCTCCTCTTTCATTTCTGATTTTAGTAATTTGAGTGTTCTTTGTTCTTCATTAATCTGAAGTTTTGTCCATTTGGTTGATCTTCTCAAAGAAACAATTTTTGGTTTCATTGATTTTATTGTTTTATATCCTCTATTTATGTTTGCTCTAATCGGTATTGTTTCCTTCCTCTTTATGGCTTAAAACTCAATGGAATGTAAAGCATTTGGCTGTTAATTTTTTTCTCAAATGCCTAAAATTTAAGAATAAATATGTACATCTAGAGTCATCAGGCAAAGAACAGCCTGTTTGTCAGATTTACAGTTAATCCATTTGAACAGTTTTCATATAATTTATGGTAGGATATTACTATCTCCTTATTAAGACATTTAGGAAAGACAAGAGGTCATTGGGAAGAACCACCCTAGATTGAATGCTAAGGCTATCTTCCAGTTTGCAGGACTTGTGGCAGGCTGAGAGAACAATACCATAGCCCTCTTGGGTGTTAACAGGAAAAAGTGAAATCAACCTTCCCATTTTTAGATCATCATGTCATCATGAGACATATCAGAATTTGGTCTGTTTCTGAAGAAAACAAGCATGATGAGAATCCTTTGATATCTTATGAACATTGATTTCTCCCCTTAAGAGAAGAACATGGATTTCAGTGATGCCATTACTGTAACGTGGGTTCCACAATTCTTCCCAAAGATGTGGCCCTTATGTTTGTAAGACTGGCTTTCTAAGGACCTGTTCAGAAGAGGTGCCTTCTCTCTGATTTTCATTTGCATCTCCCGCTTAGCTTTCACACTTCACCCTTCCTACTCAACTGTCCTGACCCAGACCATCTCCAGCACCAGACATCTCATCCTACCCATCTACCTCATACTCTTCTCCATTATTCCTATGCTTCATAAACCATGAGTTGGAGACCCAAGGTCATAGTAAGAAGATAGACACAGAAAATCACCATTTGTGATTTTCTATTATTTTCAATAAGTGACTTCAGCAATATCAAGAAAAGAAGGGCCGGGCGCGGTGGCTCACGCCTGTAATCCTAGCACTCTGTGAGGCCGAGGCGGGCGGATCACTCGAGGTCAGGAGTTCAAGACCAGCCTGACCAAGAGTGAGACCCCGTCTCTACTAAAAATAGAAAGAAATTATCTGGCCAACTAAAAATATATATAGAAAAAAAATAGCTGGGCATGGTGGCGCATGCCTGTAGTCCCAGCTACTCGGGAGGCTGAGGCAATAGGATCACTTAAGCCCAGGAGTTTGAGGTTGCTGTGAGCTAGGCTGATGCCACGGCACTCACTCTAGCCCAGGCAACAGAGCGAGA
>CM052446.1:30813323-30902269 GCA_028533085.1 Varecia variegata
AGGTTTAATCCATCAGCTCAATAGCATCATCAAGGACCCAGGTTCTTTCCACTTCCTGCTGTGTCATCTCATTGTACTGGTTTTGTTTTCAAGCTGGCTCCTCCCTGGTTGCAAGATGGCTGCAGCCGGTTTAGTCATCATATTTGGACATGCTAACATCCAGGGCAGTTGTCCCTTTCTTGTGCGTATCTCTCTCTAATTTTAAGAACAAAGTTTTCAAAAAATTACGTTTAAAATTATTGGCATCTCTGTGATGTCAATCTCTTTCATCTTTCCAAACCACTAATAACATCTATTAAAAATAAGACATCTGTGTAAAATAAGTTATTTTAATAAAATTCACTGAAAAGTTGCTGAGTGGGCAGGGGCCTTTTAGGGGTGGGGAGGAGGGATGCATATACTGGTGGAAGGTGAGAAGCTAGTGAGGCTTAAGTCCAGTAGGAGCAGAAGCTTGGAGCCAGGACCTCCTTCCCTTTAAATTATTTGTATTATATAACTTGCCCTGGCTAAACTTCCTTAATCTCATATTCTAAACTATTTCACTTAAATCAATAACAACTACTGTAGCACTTTCAAAATATCAATCTTGATTGAGTGAATTTTATTCACTGAATACCATTTCCTTTTCTTCCAGACTATTTTACTATGTCAAATTCAATATTCCTTTGACTCAATAGGATCTCTAATCTACTGACCCTATCAAGTGTTGACAGTTCATTGCTCCATGATTTCTTTCTTAGGACAAAAAAATCTTTCCCAGAAACTCCCCAGTAGACTGCTCCCCATATCACATTGGCTAGAAATGAGTTACATGCTCTTCTCTAAACCAAAACTCGCAAGAAAAACAGTTACGAAGATTGGTTTAGACCAAATTCGGATTTTCTCCTGAGAATAGGATAGAGTGAGCTTTCTGGGAGGTGAATATCTATACATTCCAAAGATTCCCCCAAAAAAGAATAATTGTTGGGTGGTTAATCAATAGTAAGTGCTACAGTATTATGTACAAAATTTGTCATTTAAACCCCAACTAAGAGTGACACCTTTTGAAGTCACTGTTCATTTAACAGGAATAGAGTAGCTATCAGGAAAAGAAACATGGAAATAACTCTGTTTCCATCATTGCCATTCTAGAACTGGATCTATAATACTAAATACTTGTTGGACGACTTTAGGTAAGCACCTAGCCTCTCTTTGTCTTGATTGCCACATACACAACATGATATAAATATTATTCTGCATATGTTGTGAAATACCTGGCAAGATATAATGAGATAATTACACCACATGAATGCAAAACAATATTATGTCCACATTTTATCCTCCCACACTGCCTATTTGTTCTATTTTCATTTGTTCATCCATTCATATACTCTTTCAACAAATAGTTGCTGACAGTCTACTTAATGTAACATATGGGATAAATATTTTCACCATGGCCCTTGCATCTAAGATATTAACTAATGAATCATTTACCAGCATCTGCCTTATATCTTACAGCACAGAATCACGCAGTGTAGGAAGAAAGACAGGAAAGGTGAGGTGGGATAATAAGGGATGTTATTTGTGGAACCATAATGGTTGCTTTAATTGGAGTGTGAACTTTCTTGTTTACTAATGGGGCTGCAACCAAGTATATGAATCCACAGGTGTCTATGTTGCTTTTCTGGCTCAGATATCATTTGGGTTTTAATACTTTCTAATATATAATATAGACAAAGCAACTAAACCCCCCCCCCAAATTGGGTTTATATTACAACAAAATTGAACAAAACCTAAAAGAGGATTGGTTCATTTATGGGCCACTGAGGCAACAAGAAATTCACAATGGACTACATAGTAAAAAAACAGCCTTTTTGATAAAGAATAAAGAACTTTTGTTCTGAAAGTCCTCTATTCATTGGGATGAAAAGGAAACATTAATTGCTTTAAAGCCAGCTAACCAATCATCCTACAGATCCAATGGCTCAAAGAGATTTTCCAATTTTGGAAAACTAACATTTTAGAACAAAATAAGATGCTAAAACACAACTGCTATTAACTATGCCTGTTCTTAAAAAATACAGGGAAGAGAGATTTTTTTACTAGCATTTGGAAACCCATTATTTATGTTGGTGATGAGATAACAATATATTTTGGATGGAGAGGACTTCTGGAAAAAGTTATGTTTCTAAGCAACAATGCTGGCTTGTACAGGAAATTCACTATAGAATAGGACTAGAAAGTATATATCTATGGTTTTCCTCTATTAAATAGGAATAGCAAAACATATAAGGAATTCTGGCAATTTAAACCCACCACAATTTTGCATCTGGTTTCTCAAATAGTTCTGTGGATTTAGAGCCAACATTTGATGGGAAGAAAGAATCACCAACATCAAAGTTCTAGGATATGTCAGGACGGCAGAGAAGTTCTGTCACTGCAAAATAACTACTTTGGCAGAAGATGATAGAGAATGAAAACAGCAGGTTACTTCAGTGGTTGTGTGTGGTTCATGAAGTTTTTTACATTAATTGAAGAACAACTTCAAGCAATTTAATGTAGCTCTGATATTCTGGAGAACAACCTAGCGGTCAGCTATCAGTGATGGTATGGCTCCTTTTGAGCAAAGTTATATTGTAATCTTTAGAGCTTTTGATCTATACAGCCTCCACATTCAAGTGAGGTTGAAAGGACTGCTGTTGAGGCCTGGATCACTCCAGCCCCATCCATACACATGTACCCCTCTTCTGTTGGATTCTTCTACTGCAACAAAAAGCAAGTAAGCACCAACTGGCAACTGTTAAAAGAGGAATGATGCAACAGCAGGGCAGAAAGATAGTAGAGCTAAAACTATCTTGACACAGGCACAAAGTTAGTTGCTTAATGTAGTTGTGAGATAATAAAAATCTATGAAAAACTGACCATTTGTCAGTCTGTTTGATTAAGGAAAAAGCAGTAATACAGAATATTTTAATTCTGCTTAATAAAAATAACTGATATTTATTTGGGGCCCAGAACTACATAAAGTCTTTATGTAAACTGTTTAATCCTCTCAACAATCTCATGGCTAGGTATTATTATCCCCACTTCACAGATGAAAAAAAAATTGAGGCAAAAGAGTTTAACTTACTCAAGATCTCACAGATAAGTGATAAAACTGGAATTTGAAAACCAGAAAGTCCAACTTTAGAGACCATGTTCTTAATATTGTGGCACCTCAAAGGGAAGCCAATTTACAGACTGCCTAGAGAATTAAGACATGGTCTGACATGAAAACATGAGCAGGGCAGCACTTTCTTAAAACTTTTCAAAGGCTGCCCACTGCTCTAAGACTGAGACACCTTTTTTAAGTGAGATGAGTGGATTTTTATCATTAAGAAAGTTACAAAATGATCTTTGATGCATGTCTTGCCTGTGAAAGTCATTCACTTTAATGTTCAATGGAAGTAAGTGTAATCCATATAATTGCCAGAAAGATAAGCATCTTAGTGCAGGTATAATAATAACATTAAACATTATTAATGATAAAAATACCATTTATAGCAGCCTATTATATGGATTTTAAACATATCATGTCTGAGTGTCATGATAATCCCACAATGTAGATTCTAATATTACTAATTTTCAGGTAAGGAAACTAACGCTCAGAGAACTTGGGTAACTTCCCAAGGTTACTTCCTTAATGAGCAGCAGAGCTTAGAATCTGGATCCAAAGTTTATGTACTTTTTGTCCTCTATATACTCTATCTGGCTTTTTCCTAGTCAAAACCATGAAGGCATTGCTTACTTTTAGTTTTTATCATTGTCATCTTGGTATGACATCAGAAGAATGCAGTTGATTAATGTAAGCATATAAAACAGCATAAAATTAACAGATGAGAAATTGAGGAAAGGAAATAAAACCAAGCTGGGACAGATTTAGTGTATAAAATGTGTGCCATGGGTTTTGTAAGTAGTTAGAGTAGTGTCTCTAAAGATTGCTTCATTAGGAAGAAGTGAATGATGCCTTCGGGAAGACTTGATACTCCTGAGGACTCAAAACATTGGGCATGAGAGATGATGATTATTAAGCAAAATATAGTAAGATGCACCCGGCACAAGTCTATTAAAGGGGTATAATCTGTCAAAGGATTAGAGTTTAAAAAAGAGGGGGGTGGATATTCACTAAATACTAATTTGAGCAAAGTTCAGCCAAAATCACTGGCCATGGATATTTAGGCATTACCATTCTACAGAAGGCATATCAAAAAGAATATCTATTGCCCAAAAGATGGTTTCCTGCTGAGTCCAGCTCAGCACAGGCAATCCCAAACCAAGCAGTTCAGCAGAAATGAAGACAAAGTAGCCAATTATCAGGATAAGTGGGCGCCAGGGACTCCATGCTTCTAAGAGCAAAGAGCCCCGTTCCTTGGTGCACACATTGCTTTTATTAGTATAACTCAAGAGGGAACAAGGGAACTCAAGGGCAGGAAAGAGATGGCCATTTACTCCCCAATCTCTATATTTTGAGAATGCTCTGTTCAAAGAACACTCCTAGGCCTCCTACATGACTGCAGTCACTGGAGACATGGCTGTTTACTTCAACTTCTTGGGCTGCTGACCAGACGGTCGGACTCCACTTTCCTTCGTCCACACCCATTCAGCATTAAGGAAACAGCCAGCTCACAGCTCCTGCTGCTACATTTCCTGCATAGAACATCTCAAATTTTTCACAATTCAGGTTGGAATCTATTCTTGATTTTACATCCTTTTCTTTTCTTTCTTTCTTTCTTTTTTTTTTTTTTTTGAGACAGAGTCTCACTCTGTTGCCCGGGCGAGAGTGAGTGCCATGGCGTCAGCCTAGCTCACAGCAACCTCACACTCCTGGGCTCAAGCGATCCTTCTGCCTCAGCCTCCCGAGTAGCTGGGACTACAGGCATGCGCCACCATGCCCGGCTTATTTTTTTCTATATATATTTTTAGCTGTCCATATAATTTCTTTCTATTTTTAGTAGAGACGGGGTCTCGCTCTTGCTCAGGCTGGTCTCGAACTCCTGAGCTCAAACGATCCACCCACCTCGGCCTCCCAGAGTGCTAGGATTACAGGCATGAGCCACCGTGCCCAGCCTACATCCTTTTCTTCTTGGTTAACACTAGACGCATGCCTCTCTGAACCAGATAGTCACTTAACCAAAGAGAAAAGGAGTAAAGATGGTGATGGTCTTCAAAGGGAAAGCTACAGTTAGAAAAACAGTCCAAATTTCTGAATTTGGATCACCATCTGACTTCTGTAATACTTCTCCCAACTGGCATATAAACTGAAGTTCAAGTGAAAAAACCAGGGTATTATTCAGATTGATGATTTTTGGGGTCAGGCAAAGATTCTGAGAGATAACCTATGTAAAGGAAAATAAAAAATCTCAGGACCCCAAACTCCTTACGCCAAAGGGAAGGTTAAGCCTGGAGGCTGGGTCATGGAACACCCCCCTCCAAATGAATAGCTGCTACTTCACAACTCTTTGTCAAAACCAAACCTCAAAGGCAAAAGGCTTCAGGCATCTCTGGATGACTGCCCTCACAAATCATTCATAAGTAAACTCTTTGCTGGCCTCCAAACCTTTCAAGAGGTATATTCTCCCACAAACAAGGATATGCCAATTGTAACCCAAGTCTAGCTCCTAAAACTAAAGCCTATTCAATTCCACACTGATAATAGTACAAGCTTATCTTCCCAGGTGCAGAACAAAGGTGAGATCCCAGAGATGTAACTGACTCTTCCTTTACTACAATCAATCGCCTTATCTTATGTAAAATGCAGATTCACTGGACATTAACTGAAGTCTCTTACCAAAATGTAGACATTCACCTTACCTACATGCCTTCCCCCCTTTAAGGAAATGGATAAATGATTCGGTTTTTTGGCTTACTAAACCTGCATTGATTGTCTTTGCCTCAGTCACGCATTTCGCATTTCGGTTAACTCCTACAAAAAACCCAGCAGCTGATTTGAGTATGTACGTACATGAGAAAATACTGACCTGCAGTGGTGGTAAATAGCATGTTTGCTTCCAAAACAGATTAGTTCATGTTATGATGCAGTAAATCTGTTGGGCCATGACCCAACGCGCCCAAGTTATCAAGATTGCTACGTCTCTACTCTCTAAGGCTTTGGGATCAACAAACGCAGAACATTTAGGATGCTCACTGATGCCGTTGTTAGTTGGTAGTACAGGTCAAGATTGTACCAAAGACTCAGAATTTAAATTCCTGCAGAACTAAGCTCCTTTTCAGTTTCCTTTTTTTGTTGTATACTGCTTATTTTCTAACTCTAAAAGAAAAAAATAACCTCGCGCTTCAAGAGGCGTCTTGCACCAAGGCCCAGCGATTTGGATTTTCAACTACCGTCTCAGGTGGATTTTAAGCGGATGCTCAGAGACTACACTTTGAAAAACACAGTAGAACGGAGTATAGGTGGTGATATGAGAGTCATATGTTAAAACAAGTTCTGTTTCGGCAGGCTGGGAGGCTCCGGCTTAGCCTGGGATTCTTTCACACCCCAGACAACTAAAAAAAAAGCGGAGGAGTCTTTGCGTCAATCCCTGAGGCGCCGGTAAGTGGAAACTCGCCCACGCTCCGAGCCAGCCGACGCCGGCTCCACATAAGCCCTGGCTGTCTCAAGCTCCTCAGGGTTTTCCGCCGGCTCCACTTGAGACACAGGGCCACGAAGTCCCCTGAAGCTTTCTGCCAGCACTCACGAGCCTTAGCCAGCCGCCGCGATTTCTCCAATCTCTGCGCAGACTAGAGGCGACCCACCCCTCAGCATCGGCCGGAAGCGCTCTCCGTGCCCGCCCCCTGCCCCCGGACCCGGAAGTGGGGCGTCAGCAGCTGGCGCGTTGCTTTCCCGGGGCCGAAGCCCACCATGCTCCGCGGACCCCGCCGCCTCCTCTGGGCCTCCGTACGACCCGCCGCGGCCCTGGCTGCGGCGCTGCTCCCGTCACTTGTGCGCTGCTCTATCCTAGAGGCGAGGGACCCAGTGGCCTCGGTGCTCAGCCCCTACTTCGGCACCAAGACTCGCTATGAGGATGTCAACCCCGGGCTACTGTCGGGTCCCGAGGCGCCGTGGCGGGACCCGGAGCTGCTGGAGGGGGCCTGCACCCCGGTGCAGCTGGTCGCCCTCATTCGCCACGGCACCCGCTACCCTACAGCCAAACAGATCCGAAAGCTGAGGCAGTTGCACGGGCTGCTGCAGGCTCGCGGGCCCGGGGATGACAGGGTCGGTAGTGCCGGCAGCCGCGACCTGGGTGCCGCGCTGGCCGACAGGCCTTTGTGGTACGCGGACTGGATGGACGGGCAACTAGTGGAGAAGGGACGGCAGGATATGCGACAGCTGGCGTTGCGTCTGGCCTCGCTCTTCCCAACCCTCTTCAGCCCGGAGAACTATGGCCGCCTGCAGCTCATCACTAGCTCCAAGCACCGCTGCGTGGATAGCGGCGCTGCCTTCCTGCAGGGGCTGTGGCAGCACTACCACCCTGGGTTGCCGCCGCCCGACGTCGAAGGTGACGGTCCAGGCCGCCGGGCCAGTGCCCTGCCTCGGTTCTCCTCCCTTCCCTAAATCCTCTCCCGCCTCTCCCCGACTCTGGATTTCCCCCACCCCAGCTTCTCACTTTTCCTCTCTTCCTAATCCTTCATCCCTCAGGCTGCGTCCTGCCTGGGCACGCGATCTTCCGGACCTGGCTCTTTTTCTTCCCACATACATATGTTCATTTATTCATTCATCAGGTATAAATTTAGCACCTTCTACATACTGCATGCTGTAGTACACATTGGGGTCCAACAGGAAAGAAGACAGACGAGGTCTCTCCCGCACTTTTTGGTCTCCCATTTCCAAATTGAATTGCTGCCTTTGAGCACCAACCCATCCCTTCCCCCTTTCCTGGCAGCTAGTTTTACAGTTGGGCGCACTTTTTAACTAGAACTTTTCTTCCTCAGGCTTTGCTTCTGGTACTACTTGGATTTTTAAAAATTTATCAACCTTTTCAGAAGATGGTTCTGGACCTACACCCTGTTTTAGAAAGCTGCTCTCAAGTCTTCTGTATGCCCTGATGTTTTCCTTGTTTTGTTCTTGTAATTTACTATAGCCTTTCCCTCATTATAGCTGTGGTTCATGGTCACACATAATACCTTACTCATTTACTCCATTAATTATACTTTTTCAAAATTTGAGAGGTCATCTAGTGAGGTCCTTTTATTTCACAGGTGAAGAAGCTGAGCCCAAGAGTATGCCTCCTTAATTGTCTTTCTCTAGTTTGAGAACTAGAGTCAGGCCCAGAATCCAGGTCTTCTGTTTTCCCAAAATGGATTTTCCTTTAGAAAATGTTTTAATGTCACAGATAATGGTAGCAAACACTTAATGCCTATTACATGCCAGGCATGCCTCAAATTTATTTTACTAAATCCTTACAGCCACTCTGAATTGTTAGTATTTTCCTCCTATCTCACAGATGAGGAAATTGTGACACAAAAACACTACATAATTTGCCCATTTTCACACAGGTAGTTATGGACCCAGGAAATCTGATTCAGAGCTTACTCTCTTAACCATTATACTATATAGCTTCCATTTGACCAATAACATACTGTTAAGAATAAAAATGTAATATTTTTGTGCAACAGAGATGAACAGATGTTAATAGTTTCTTGATCACACTTAAAGTCAGACCTGAAATGTGAAACATCATTTAGCTTCAAAGCCCAAGTGAAAAACAATTTAGAAGTAGACTGTCCTTTCTCCTGTAGCAGTTGAACAGTTAAACCATCTGTAAGGAATTTCTCCACTGACTTTGGTCATGTTATTGTGGGTAACCCATTTGGCTGATTTGTGTTTAGTTACAAGTACAATTCAACTTGTTGAATTGTGCTTTTTTAATTATAGCTATACTTTTTTCATTAACATGGGTGAAAATTCCCCATAAATCTGTTAAATTATTGAATGTTGAAAGTAGAACATACTTTAACATAGCATAATGTATATGTAGTGACCTCCTGGAATGAATGAATTTTTGTCTTCAGATGGCATTGTGAATATTGGCATTTGTCTCAGAATACAAAGCCAGGGATCAAATACTGCGGTTCAGAATAAGCCCACCTCTCACCATTTTTAGTTTCTGAGATTAAACCCTTTTCCTAGCCTCTTCATTATTGTATGTAGACAATTGTTTTGCTGGTTATGTACATCTGGTCTTTTGAGAGTATCTACCGAATTAGGTTTTGTATTTTTGTAGAAATAGAACAATGCCTTTGTTTCTGTTTAAACAGCAGCAATAATTAGGTAGTAACAAGGATGAAATGTGAAGATTCGCTTGGGAAATCATATTCTGAGGGCACAGAAAAAGATGACAAAGTTCGCTTATTTTTCAAGATATTTTCCTAAGAACTGTAATCCAATTTGCAATTAAAGTGGGAAAAATTATCCATTTCAGGAGATACACTTACATATATTATTTCACACACATATCCAAAGTAAAATGGTGTAACTATATTGTTTTCTCTTGTGTACAAAAATGATATAGTTGGTGTTCTTTTCATCATAAATTATTGGAGAAATGATGATTGAGATGTGTATTTTGAATATGAATGAAAAAAAGGCACTCCAGTAGTTGAAGCATGAGTGTGAATGCTTTTCCAATGTTGCCAAATTGGGAAAATAATGTAACGTATTCTAAAGGGAAAGTTATCAGAAGATAAACCAAATCAGAAGCACCTGACACAATGAAGCACAGTAGAACTGAAGCATTAATGCATTTTGTGCTGTTGTCAGTAGTTTTTGTCCAAAGTAGGGTCTTTTGTAAAATAACACGGGGTTGGGAAAGTTAATAGAGAAAATACTCTATTTAGGCTTTGGCTTAGAGTGGAAACACATTTCAATCTGTTGAATTCTCTCTCCCTGTAATTGGAAACTTTGCTTATTTTTAGTTTGCTTTCTAAAGTTTTCTGTGCTTGATAGAAACAGTACTTAGGTAACACAGTTGCACACTTTTTATGACCTTCCTTCAGAAGTCTCCTTATTGGTTCTAATTTTTGTTTTCTTTAGGAAAACATTGATTTCAATTACCTTTGTTGTGTAGTATCGCTGTAATACATGTTAGATGTGCTTTGTGTTTTTAGTCTTTTCTAGCATATTCTCTCACACATTACAATCATTACAAAATTTTACTCACGTCTTTCCTGATCAGTATGTGCTTATTTCAGACATAGAGATAATAGGATGTTAGTGTTCATTTTTCCCACTTAAAACATTTTCAATAATTCGAAATTGTCATTTATGTCAATGACTTAATATATGTAATTTTTTTTTCAGATATGGAGTGTGGCCCTCCAAAGATTAATGATAAACTAATGAGATTCTTTGATCACTGTGAGAAGTTTTTAGCTGAAGTGGAAAGGAATGCTACAGCTCTTTATCATGTGGAAGCCTTCAAAACTGGACCAGAAATGCAGAACATTTTACAAAAAGTTGCAGCTACTTTGAAAGTACCAGTAAATGACTTAAATGCAGGTAATATACCTGTTATCTTTTATTTGAACTTCTGGTTTAAATAATTTTGAATTGTGGAAATAAAAAATAAGGAAAAAAAATTTTTCTTTTGAAAGTCCCACAATTGAATTTACATTAAGAAAATAATATGTTCTAGGTCAAGAAAATCGTACACCTCATGGTTGAAATTTTTAGATTCATATTCTTTAGTGGTATGTAAATTAATGTACAAGATTCTTGCTATGTTCTGGCATAGTATATAAGGCGGAGTATATAAAGCCTCAATTCTAAGTATTATTTATAAAACAAAAATCATTTCAGGATTTCCTCTTCATAAAGTGATACAAATGGGAGAATCATATAAATTCTTTAGCTTTAGAAGCAGTTCAAAAGTGCATATTAATGTGAAGGGAATAAGTTTTACAAAGTCAAAAACAAACTAATACAAATTTTGAGTCTTATACATAGAGACGCTGAGAAAATGAGCAGTTATGTCTGTCTTAATGTATTACAGTGGGTGGGTTAACTGCAGTTTATCAATTTATTATCTAAATTGGGATGCTTTTGAGTATGAAAGAGGACACTATTTTTAAATTTAATTTTATTGGTTGATTGATTTATAGAGACAGGGTCTCCCTTTGTTTCCCCAGCTAGAGTTCAGTGGCATCATCATAGCTCACTACAACCTTAAACTCCAGGGCTTGAGTGCAATCTTCCTGCCTCAGCCTACTGCTTAGCTGGGACTATAAGCACGTGCCACAGTACCGGGCTAATTTTATTTTTTGTAGAGATGGGATCTTGATATGTTGCTCAGGATGGTCTCAAACTCCAGGCCTCAAGCAATCCTCCCACCTTAGACTCTCAAGTCGCTGGGATTACAGGTGTGAGCCACTGGCCCAGCAAAGAACACTATTAGTAATTATGTTGGGAAAACAGGCGGAAAACCAGGGCACATGGTCACCTGGCAATGGGAAATTAAGAAAATGAGATTTTTTTCCTGTTTTCTATGAATTTGTAATCCATAGGGCAGATGTTGACAAAGCTACATACAAAGATTGTGGATTTCATTATATCATGAATTAATTTCCAAAAGACTGGAACTAGATATTTGGGGTGGGTGTGGGGAATGAAAGTAGAGTAGAATCTGTCAGTCATGGAACCTGGATTTTTTTTAAGGTTCAAAATAAAAAAACCTAGACTAGCATTTGAAGTTGAATCTTTTTTCCTTCATAAACTGGCTATACATTGGAGTCACCTGTGGAGCATTAAAAATTATTTATTTTATTGGGAAATAATTCAAACATGTAGTTAAGAGTAAAAGCAAATATAATGAACATTGGTATACCCACAACTTGGCTTTACCAAATTTTAATATTATGTTTCAGTTAGTTGCTTTAGATAAATTGAGGTCTATTGGTCCTACTCCTGGATCTTTTTTTCCCTTTTTCTTACCAGAGTTAACCATTGTCATAAATTGAGCATTTAAATCATCCCATGCCAATTTTTATACACAAATGGGATACAGTTTTGCAGATTTTTAAGCTTTTAAGAATATTAAAGTATCTGTCAGTCTGAAATTAGATTTTTATGCATGCAACTTTGCAGTTTTGATTTAATGTTTGTAATTCCAGTCCTACATTTTAAACTTAGGTATTGTATAGCTATGCTATTATTCTATTAGTGGGCATTTAGGTTGTTGAAGAAGGATTTTTAAGAACTATTTTTAATCTCTGGAAGGCAGCTATGCTCACCACTATACCACCAACGCCGCTCTTATTTTTAATCTCTGAATGGGCAAGGATTGTTTGTGTTTTACTGATGGAGTAACTGAGAGCAACTTTTTTTTTTTTTGAGACAGTCTTGCTCCATCGACCCAACTGGAGTCCCGTGTCATCATTGTAGCTCACTGCAACCTCAGACTTCTGGGCTCAAGCAATCCTGCCTCAGCCTCTGTAGTAGCTAGGACCTAGTAGTCCCCTACAGCGACTCACCACCATGCCTAACTAATTTTTTTATTTTTTTGTAGAGATGGGGGTCTCGCTCTTGGTCAGAGTAGTCTCAAACTGCTGAACTCAAGTGATCCTCCTGCCTCAGCCTCCCAGTGAGAACAACTTCTTTTTGGAGGCAATATAAACATAGTGGTTAAAATCATGGATTCTGGAATTGGACCCTTTGTATTTGAATCTTGACTCTATTATCCTATTGAAAAACTGACTTTTGCCACAGTTTCCCTCTCTGTAAAATGAGTATAGGAATTATACTTGGCCTCAGGATTATTGCAAAGATTATATGAGACTAGTTCATGCATAGCATTTACTACAGTGACACAATAACTGCTCAGTTTATACTTTTGCTATTTAAATACCTTTTTTTTTTAAAGTAGAGAGGTGAGGCTATGTGTATCTTCTGTAATTTATTTTTACTGAACAATGTATCTGTCTTACATACAGATCTGTCTCATTCTTTTAGATTGTGTTATTTCATATGATACATGCTTTGATTTCTAGGTCAATGCTAGTTAAAACTTAATTTAACCCATCATTGAATTTATTTTACTGCTGTAAAAGACTGTAGCTAATATAGTGCAAATTCTTTTTATAGGAAACCATTTTCCCATTGAAATTTTTCATGGTTTTTAATTCTTTTAGTCTGTTTTTTGCACTTGAAACTTTATAAGATAAAATAACTAGGTAAATTGCTGGGTTAACAAGCATGATTATTTTACATCTTGATATATACTTCCAAATTGTTCTCTAAGGTATAGAGAACAATTATGTTATATCGACATTATATGAGAATGTTCATTTTCCCATATATCATCCAACACTGGATATTATTAGTCATTTTAATCTTTGCCAATTTGATCAGTGAAAAATGATAACATGGCCAGGCGTGGCGTGGTGTGGTGGCTCACACCTGTAATCCCAGCACTCTGGGAGGCCGAGGCAAGAGGATCGCTTGAGGTCAGGAGTTCGAGACCAGCCTGAGCAAGAATGAGACCCTGTCTCTACTAAAAATAGAAAAATTAGCCGGGTGTAGTAGTATGTGCCTGTAATCCTAGCTACTCGGGAGGCTGAAGCAGGAGACTTGCTTGAGCCCAGGAGTTTGAGGTTGCTGTGAGCTAGACTGATGCCACGGCACTCTAGCCCAGGTGAAAGAGTGAGACTCTGTATCAAAAAAAAAAAAAAAAAAAATTATATCTGCTTTAATTTGTATTTCTTTGATTACTTTTGAAGTGAACATTTTTTTATGTGTTAGACATTTGCATAGCTTCTGAGAATTGCCTCTATAACCTTGTCCATTTTCTATTGGGTTATTTTTATGTTTTTCTTATTGATCATAGTTACCCTTTATGTATTGTGGCTATATGAAATATATCTGTGAATTATATCTGCCTCTTGTTCCTTATCTTTTAGGTTTATGGTACAGAAGTTTACATCTTTTAAATAGCCATATCTCTCTCTTCATTATGGCTTCTGTGAGTTGCATTTTGCCTAGGAATCCCCTTTTACCCCTAGATGCTTATATTTTCCTATTGCTTTCTTTTTTTATGTTTAAATCTCTGATCCACTTGAAATATTTTTGAGGTTCCAAAAGAAAATTGACCAAAAGTCAGAAGGGTCATAATAGATGGGTCAGAGATCATATGTCTAACCTCCTTAATTTTTTTTTTTTTTTTTTTTTTTTTTTTTAGGTAGGTGTCTCACTCTGTCACCTAGGCTGGAGTACAGTGGTCCCATCATTGCTCACTGTAACCTTGAACTCTTAGACTCAAGTGATCCTCCCACTTCAGCTTCCTGAGTAGCTAGGATTACAGGTGTAGTTCACCACACCCAGCTAACATTTTTATTTTTTGTAGAAATGTGGTCTTGCTGTGTTGCCCAGGCTGGCCTTGAACTCTTAGCCTCAAGTGATGATCCTCCCACCTCATCCTGCTAAAGTGCTGGGATTATAGGCATGAGCCACCGTGCCTGGTCCTAACCTCCTTATTTTGTAGGCAGGGAAATTGCGACCTAGAGAGTCTAGAGTGCCTTGCCCAGGATTATTAGTGGCAGAGTCAGGTCTCTTAACCTCAGTCTTCACTCATGCTTTTTCTTCGTATACTTCAAAGAGTTTCTTGGTGATTTTTTTTTTTTTTTCAGAAAGCTCCTTTCCAGTTAAAGAACAAAACATTTGGGCTGACTTTCATAGTTTCTGAATTAGAACTTTGAGTGTAAATAAGCCAGGTCCTTTCATCAAACATACATAATACTTAAAAGTCACTACATTATATTAGGTATTGGAATTATAAAACCTCTTCTGTACATAGACAAAGTTTTTGAATGACTTTTATGTGTATTCCCAATGAGATATATTTTTGTACTATATCCTGCCTTAGGGGAATTCTTTAAACTCAGAACTAGTGTGAAGTGCATGTAACATGAAGTAAATTTTGGTCTTATTTTCATTTGGGAAAGAGGGAAGGCAATACGTTAAGAAAAATCAAAGCAATGGAGGCAACCCCTGCAGTTGACTTCTCTCTCTCTCTCTCTCTCACTCACACACACACACATATTAAATATCACATACTTTTCCATTGACTAGAGAACAGCAGTGTTTTCATTTGCTACTGACAAAGACTACCGTTTGTAGCCCAAGCACTCATTCCCTTATTCCTTCTCCTCAATGCCCATATGTATCTAAATGTAATCAGTGAATTAGCACAAAAATCTCAAATAACCTATTCTGAAGTCCACTTCTTAAATCACTTGAGCAGCTAAATTTGAAAAACTGATACTGTCACCAACCTTTCTTTTCCTCATTAATGTGTGATTTTTTTCCTCTGTTCATTTCTTTGGCTCTATTTCACCTTTCTCCTTCCTCTTAGTTACTCTGCTCTTTCTTCCCTCTCTGTCTTCTGTAGTCTTCTCTCCCCTTTTATATCCTCCTCTCTATACTTGCTATTGCTTATTAGTTATAAATTGTATAATTTAAACAACTGTTCAATGATTGTACTTTGTTATTCTTAATTTTCATATTAGGTCTAAAACCTTTATAACTAGCTCCCTTCCTCCAACCCTCTAAAATTAACAATCAAGTTATGTTTTATATAGCAAGTCCTTGAGTTAAACTTTTTATTGGGTTTGCTAGGCAAACATACTCTTAACAAATAATTACTTTTAAAAGCAGAAAAAAGTTGCCATTTACAGAAAGCTTCTTAATTTTGTTGTACTGAAATCTATACCTCCTCATGGTTTCTTCCTGATAGTTGTGGTTCTGCTCTTTTAGATTGTACGGAGCAAGTCTTAATTCTTTGATAGCTAGGAAGAAACTACTGTTTTTGCCAAACCAAACATACCCAGTTTCTTAAGCTGTGCCACACGTGGCTTTCTACAGATATTTATTTAGCCTTGGAGAAATTGCAGAAAATAATGACCCACAAAGTTTTACCTTTTCTTTTTTTCCAGATTTAATTCAGGTAGCTTTTTTCACCTGTTCATTTGACTTGGCAATTAAAGGTATTAAATCTCCTTGGTGTGATGTTTTTGACATAGATGATGCAAAGGTAAGTATTACTGTTTGCTGCTTTTTTTATTATTATTGTTACTTGAAGCAGCTTTTCAGGAAATAAGCAGAGTTAGGGAACATAAACTGTCTAGTGACTAACTCCTAATTTTCCTTAAATAGAGATTAAATGTTCAAATAAGTCCCACCTACTTGTAAATAGTTTGGGTTCATAAAACTCTTGGAAACATTTTTCCCATGGTGATTCAATTTCTATGTCCACTGAGTTAAAAACTTATTTAACCTGTCATCAAATTTTATTGCTGGAAGGGGTTGTAGAGCTAGTATGATCCAAATTTTTCTTTTTATAGGAAGTCAAAGCTCAGAGAAGATAAATGATTTTCCAGAGACCTAGTAACTATTTTATAACAGTTTTCATGAGAATTTGAGTTCTGTGTTCTACCTGGTGGTGGTAGTAATTCATCTACAATTCCTGTCTGCCTACTTAATTTCCTTTCTTTCCTCTTCATTCATAAAACTCTGACTTTTAGACTCTAGAAAAAGAAGGAAAAACAGGCCTCTGGTAACATTGAGGGAGATAAATTCTGGTCAGTTCTGGGGTGTGGCGGCAGAGGGGTGGGGTAGGAGAGTGTTGTTTTCTTAAGTGTTGTCAGTATGGATCATTCAGGATTATGGACTTCTGAAACCTTGTTATCCCTTGTGTACATACAAAACCATTGTAAAGTCAAAATTGTAAGCTGAACTGTCATAATAAGTCAGGGACGGCCTGTATAGGGTATAGGGTATAGTAGTGCACAAAGGAGGAAATTGATTTAGTGGCATCAGACAAATCTTTACAAAAGAAATAACACATGAACTAGATAAGTTTCTATATGATAGCTTATTTGCAAGTTTGTATAAATCTTCTGTAATAAGTGCATCCAGATTGTGTGTGTCTTCTGAGGTCAGTTTTGGTATTTAATATTCCCTATAAAAGTTATCCAGATTTGCAGATTTATTTGCAGAGTTTAGCAAATTACCTCTTATAATTAAAAAAATTTTCCTCTTTGTCTGAAATTTTCCCCCTTATTATTATTTGTGTATTTTTGCTTTCAGTACAGTAGTTTATTATTTATTTTATTTTTTCCCCAATAAACAGTTTAGCTTTATCTGTTTTTGAACTTAACGTGAGGGAATCACCCACTATGTATTTTTTTTTGTACTCAGCTCTTATTCAACGTTATGTTTTTAAGGTTTATTCATAATGCTGCAGGTAGCTATAATTTTTATTTTCATTTCCATTATATGAATATTTAATAATTTGTCATTATCTTCTTGGCAAACATTTGGTTTGTTTTCATTTGGGGGCTATTAAGAACGTTGTTGCCATGAACATTCTTGTATATTTCTACAGGGACACATGCACACATTTCTGAAGTTGTATGTCTGTGGTAGAATTGCCTGGTCATAGGATATGCATTTCAAATTTACTAGGTAACGCCAAACTATTTTTGGATCTGTTGCAGCTTATGTTTCTATATTCTTTTTTATATCTTTTTTTTCTACTTTTGGCTTTCTTGTAAAGAAAAATTATTTTCATAAGTCTTTGGAATTTGTGATACTATGTATCTTTGTTTCATTGCAGTTTTCATCTGCTCCATAGCAGAATTTCTTGGGCGAGTGTTCTTTTCTGGCAGATTACTACCTTTTTTTTTTTAATTTTTATTTCAGAATATTACAGAGGTACAAATGTTTTGGTTACATGAATTACTTTTGTACAGTTTGAGTCAAAGTTTATGTGTGTCCATCATCCAAATAGTGTGCATTGTACCTGTTACGTGTGAATTTACCCATCCTCCTTCCCACCTGACCTGCTTGATTTCCACTGAATTTTACTAGTGTATGTACATGAGCGTTAATCATTTACTTCCAATTTAATAGTGAGAACGTGTGGTGTTTGTTTTTCCATTCTTGTGATACTTCACTTAGGGGGATGGTCTCCAGTTCCATTCAGGTTGTTACAAAAGGTATTATTATTAGTTAACCATTTTTTTTTATGGCTGAGTAATACTCCATGGTATACATATACTACATTTTATTAATCCACTCATGTATTGGTGGGCACTTGGGTTGTTTTCCACATCTTTGCAATTGTGAATTGTACTGCTACAAACATTTGAGTGCAAGTGTCTTTTTTTATAAAATGCCTTTTTTTCCTTCAAGTAAATAAATACCCAGTAGTGGAATTGCTGGATCAAATGGTTGGTCTTACTTTTAGTTCTTTGAGTTATCTCCATACTACTTTCCATAGAGGTTGTACCAGTTTGCAGCTCCACCAGCGTTGTATAAGTGTTCCTTTCTCTTCACATCCATGCCAACATTTGTTGTTTTGGGACTTTTTTATAAGAGCCCGTCTCACTGGACTTATGTGATATCTCATTGTGGTTTTGATTTGCATTTCTCTGATCATTGGAGACACTGAGCATTTTTTCATATGTTTATTGGCCATTAGTCTATCTTCTTTTGAAAAACTTCTGTTCATGTCTTTTTCCCACTTTTCAATGGGGTTGTTTGATATTTTCTTGCTGATTTGCTTGAGTTCTTTGTAGATTCTAGTTATTAGCCCTTTATCACATGTGTAGCATTCCGATATTTTCTCCCATTCTGTAGGTTGTCTATTCACTCTATTGCTTGTTTCATTGGCTGTGCAGAAGCTTTTTAATTTAATCATGTCCCATTTATTTTTGTTGTTGCTGTGATTGCCTCTGGGGTCTTCTTCATAAATTCTTCACCTAGGCTGATGTCCATAAGCGTTTTTCCAACCTCTTCTAGAATTCTTAAGGTTTCGTGCCTTAGGTTTAAGTCTGTTATCCATCATGAATTAATTTTTGTGAGTGGTAAGAGGTGCTGTTTCAGTCTTGTAGATGTGGCTGGCTATAGTTTTCCCAGCACCATTTATTGAATAGGGATTCTTTTCCCCATTGTATGTTTTTGTCTGCTTTGTCAAAGATCAGATGGCAATATGATGATGATTTTATATCTGGGTTCTCTGTTCTGATCCACTGGTCTATGTCTCTGTTCTTGTGCCAGTACCATGCTGGTTTGGTTACTATAGCCTTGTAGTATACCAAGTATGCCAGCTTGAAGGCTGGTAAGGTGATGCCTCCCAATTTGTTCTTTTTGCTTAAGGTTGCTTTGGCTATTTGAGGTCTTTTCTGGTTCCATACGAAGCATACTATTATTTTTTTTAGATCTGCAAAAAATGGCATTGATACTTTAATGGGGATTGCATTGAATCTGTAAATCACTTTGGGCAGTATAGACATTTTGACAATGTTGATTCTGCCAATCCATGAGCATGATATGCTTTTCCATTTGTTTACATCCTCTGTGATTTCCTTCCTCAGTGTTTCCTATTTCTCCCTGTAGAGGTCTTTCCCCTCCTTGGTTAGTGCAAGCCCCCTTTTTAATTATTACTCATCTTTGTGGTGAATTCATTTTAGCTTTTGCTTCTCTCTAGCCAGCCAGCAGAGCTGAGCAGCTATCCAGAGAGGAGCAATATTCCTTCCAATTTAGAGTTATTTACCTCTAAATTAACAAATAATTACTCTTAAAAGCTTTGGTAGAACTCATGTTTAAAACCAACTATGCCTGGTATCTTTTAGGTAAACCTTTGACTACAGTTATTTTGTATATTCAGATTTTTCTGAGTCGATTTGGGTAACTTGTACTTTCCTAGAAAAATCCTCCATTTCACTTACATTTTTCAAGTTTAAAAAAAATGTAGTTTTAGTAGTGTGCACATGAGATTTTAAAAAATCTCCAGTTGCCTCCTTTTTCATTTCTAATACTATATTTTATTTCTTGAATAGATTTAGCATACTTTTATCTAATTTTAATTCCACTTTTACTTTTTCAAATATGTATTTTGTCCCCTTTGCTAACTTTTTGATTAAATTGCCTCTTAAATATATTTTTAATTTTGTTTTTTGTGTATGGCATTGGCCTACCTCTGCTCTTAAAACTTATTTTTACTTGTAGTTTATCAAGAGCTCTTTTGGGAACAAAGGCCTGTAACTACTGTGTAGTCTTAATCTTGCACCTCTTTGGGTTTATAGGTGTTAGTCCACTACTTATGGTTTCAGTTACAGGTTTTAGTCCTAGTTACAGATTTTAGTCCTCTACTTATATCTGATCAAATAGTACATGAATGCAAAGTTTAACCTTCAGATAAAGGCTGCCTTGATCACCAGCTCCAATTCTAGACCTCTTCACTGCTATCGGTGATGTGTACCTTTCTAACCCTTTTTATGCTTTTATTTATAATCAGTGTCATTGGGTGTAATGTATATTTGCGTATATGTGTTTTGGTTAATAAATGGTATTATTCTGTATTCTTAATCTGCTCTTATTCAGCAGTGTGTTTTGGAGATCTTTCCATGTTGATCTATAATATAGAACTTTTTGATAACTGCAAAGTATTCCATAGTGTGTGTATACCATAGCTTATTGAATCATCCATCTATTAGAGGAATTTAGATATTTCTGGGAATTTTTTTTGGTTCCTGTAAGCAGTGCTGCTGTGTAAGTAACAGATTCTTCTGCATTATCCCTTGTGTTCCTCTGTGAATATTACAAGAAATGGAATTAAATGGGTCATAGAGTATGTGCCTTTTCATGGATTTTGCCACTTTGCTTTCTAGAATATCTATACCAATATACATGCCTTCCAGCAGTACCCATTTTCCCATATCCTTGGTGGACTTTTATTATTTTTGCCAAACTTACACATGAACCAAAGTAATTCATTTTCTATTTGATTTCTACCTTTTCAAAATTCTTAAGAATTTCTGATCTGCTGTTGGTATCTTTCTGTGTTGTAACGAATATTCTTCTGTGTATGTCTATTTTTTCTTCCCTATGTATCTTTGCTATCATCTTAATATAATTTTAGAAGAAAGGGGAGGTGAGCACATGTCCTTATCTCACTCTCCTGAACTGTCAAGATTCTTGGCTGTGAGCACTTACTGACTTGCTCTTGCACACCAGCCTCTACATACCATTGATCCAAATTTGTGATAAATCTCTTGTCATGGACCTTTGGAGCCAACTTTTATATGCTAGAAAAGACAAAAGTAAACTGTATTTTATGCAGAATGATAATTAAACAATGTAACCTTTTATGAGAGAATCATTAAATCAGGGAATCTGTTATAGTGATGAAAATATATTAAAATGATTTTTGAAATTTTTATTTTTAGGTGTTAGAATATTTAAATGATCTGAAACAATATTGGAAAAGAGGATATGGATATACTATTAATAGTCGATCCAGCTGCACCCTGTTTCAAGATATCTTTCAGCACTTGGACAAAGCAATTGAGCAGAAACAAAGGTAAAAACTTTTTTTAAAATTTGAAGTACATTCTGTGTTTGGTATTAAGATTCTGGAAAATATTTTATAATGGTTAATATTTTAAAATAGTTTTTACTTGTGTTTTTAAAAATATTTTAATAATCGATACTTAGAAAAGAACTAGATAATGTATATGTAAGTTATAAAACACATGAACCCTCCACTCAACCCAAGAACTAGGACATTACTATTTAACTTGCGTTTGTTTATTTACATGTTCCTCAGATATTCCATTTTCCTGCCTCCTCTTGCTCCCTCCCCCGCTCTTTCTCCTGAAACTACTCTTTTGAATTTTGTGTTGATCATTCCTTTGCCGCTTTAAAATAGTTTTTATTAATGTATGTGTGCCCAAACATTATATTTGGCTTTTCTTATAATCATACTACTAATTGTCTTCTGGAACTTGCTTTTTTCTGCCCTCTCAACTTTACGTTTATAATATTCATCAAGTTATTGCCTATAGCTATCGTTCATTTTCACTGTAGTACAATATATAGTGATGTGAATATACTTTATGCCATCTACACTTGTCAGTGGGCATTTAGATAGTTTGTATCTTTTGCTATTATATATAATGTAATTATGAGCTCTCTTGTACATGGCTCCTGGGATGAATGTGCAACATATTTTATTTTAAAAGAGAAACATCTTTGCTATTAGTCATACTTTTCAAGTTTTTTTAAAAAATAATTTTATATGACTTGAACCTTCAGTAGAATCTCAACTCCATTTTACTTGACAGACATGCTTCCATGAAGGCTTATACACTTAAAATTGGAGACAAAAGTCATGCTCTAAAAATTAAGACAGAAAAGATTGGAGATGATGTGTTTCATTGTGTCTCCAGGACTAAGGTTTATTTATATCAATATATTGTGCATGGGGATATGAATCCTTTTTCTTGGGTTTGATAGGAGTTAGGGAATAAAAACCAGATTGAGTAGTTTCTGTTACCAAAAACATTTGTGAGGATTTCAGTCAAGGTGAGTACCTTCTTGGAGATGAGTTAATTTTTTTCGTGCTCAATTTTATGAATGATTTATAACCCTTACACTTTACAAGATTACTTTACTATTCATTGTTCATTGTCCCACTGTTGAATGAGAGGTATGGTAAACTTAAAACTGCATCAGGAAGATCTTTTAAAATAACATTTGCAAGGTTTTCTATTATAATTTGATTCTATATTTAAAGCTTAAGTAAGAAATTTATCATTGGTGTTTTAGAATAAGTATGTCTGTATACTGAAAACCAAAAACATTACAGAGAGAAATTAAGGATGTGGTTCTTTGTGAATGGCTTTTTTAACTTAGCATAATGTTTGCAAGGGTCATTGTCTATGTTGTGGCATGTATAGGTAGCATATATAATTCTTTTTGGTGGCTGAATAATATTCCATTCTATGTAATATACCATGTTCATCCTTTTAGTAGTTGAAGGCCATTTGGGTTATATCCATTTTTTGGCTGTTGTGAATAATGCTGCCATAATATTTGCATTCAAGTTTTTCTGTGGATGTTTTCATTTTGCTTGGGAATGGAATTTCGAGGGGGAGTTATTAATTTTGTCTGTCAGTGATTGCTAAAGAATATTAAAACTGTAGATGTATAGGAAATTCTGGACTTACACTGGTTTCTGGACATGGTCTGAAGTTGAATCATTCTAAATTGAGGTTACTCTGTTTATAGTAATCCAGATCATCCATGGGGAGGTTTTATTTGTTTTTGCTTTTATCTTAAAAAGGAAGTTCCAATAGTTAGTTTATTTTCTTACAATTTGCTTATCTTACCCACAAGTAAAGTGCAGAAAGGGAAATGCAACTAATTGAGTACTCCATTATGTTAAGCAATAGCTAACTGTGTTTTTATATACTTGGAAGCTAATGAAGCTAAATTTCATGGCTTGTGGCATCAGGTGCAGTAATATACCGAAGAGGCAATGTGATGTAGTAGGCAGATGTTTAGATTTGGTTTGAGTCCTGGTTCTCCTTTATTAATACTGCAGATTCCTCACCTTGGAAAAGGGAAATGAAGGTTGACCATCTCTAGTCTAAAATCCGAAATCCTCCAAAATCCAAAACTTTTTGAGTGCAGACATGATGCCACAGTGGAAAATTCCACACCTAACCTCATATGATGGGTCTCAGTCAAAACTTTGTTTCATGCACAAAACTATTAAAAATATTGTATAAAATTACCTTCAGCCTACGTGTGTAAGGTGTATATGAAACGTAAATGAACTTCATGTTTTAGACTTGGCCTTGAGTTCATTTATTAAACTAATTTCCTTTTCATTGCAAGATGGAGAAAATCTTTACTTCTTTTGGATGATTATGCCTGTATTTGTGGATTGAAAAGAAAATTCATTCAACAGTATTTTAAGCAACTACTATGTTTTATGTCAGGCAGTGTTTTAGATACAGTGATGACTACTTGCACTTGTGGCTCTTAAAATCTAGAGAAAATAAGGATGTTTTATAAAAGCTGTGTGTAATGATATAACTATTTATATAAGATTGTTAGTACAAAAAGTTAAACGAAGGAGAGTTTGACCCTTTAAGATGGAAAATCATTTTGGCCACCACTTCCTGTTCTGGGGAAGCAAAGAGTCAACAAGCATTGCTCAGCAGTGATTGTGAAGAAACTGGCAGATGGTTTTCAGGGACTGGATATCTCTGTGCTAAAAGACTGCTTAGGATTTTAAAAGATTTATTTAGCTGAATAAAGATTAAATTTTCTTAAAATGATAAAGGGGAAGAATGGATACTTAGAGACTTCTATCAGATTTCTCTCCAAAAAACAGATTGACACTGAGTAATGCTGTGAGCAAATACCTCAGCAAGCAGAGAATGAGGTTTGTTTGTTTTTTTTTAATTAATACTTTACTTTTTAAAATAGTTTTAGGTTCACAGCAAAATTGAGTGGCAGGTAGAGAGAATTCCACATACCACCCCCTCCACATATAGCCTCATGCATCAGTGTAGGAGAATAATAAGATTTTCATAGAGTATATTATCTTTGTACTTTTTTGATCCATTCTATCAAAGCATTAATCTTTTTTCTTGCATGACTCTTAAAATCCCTTTTTGTATTTGGATGTAGAATTTATAAATGAGTATGTCTATATTATGTATGTTTATATATATATGTTTATATAGAGACAGTATTCTGTTATTGATATTGTCTGGGGAAATGACTTTCACTTACTTCTAGAGTTCCCAGGCTACTTCTTGCTTTCTGCATTCCTCCCTGACCCCACATTGAGATGGTAGTGTATATATAGGTTGTTATATTTTTATGTTAACATTAAAAATCAGAGACATTCTTCAATGCTACTGAATATTTTTTCAACATAATTTTAATAGCATAATTTTAGTTAATGAAAAAATTGAAGATTTTAAATAATGTTAATTGACAAGTGTCAAAATTTCAGTTAAATCTAACCAGGCTTTCAGGTTCAGCCTCCTTGACTTTTATTAGGATCTTGACTTTTATTTTCCTCCTTGTACTATCACCACAGTGATGGGATTAAAGTTAAAACCAGTAAATTTACTATTAAACACTTTGCCACACTAGAAAATTTTTTTTTCCCTTGGGGCCACAGCGTTTTATTATGAAAATAGAATAAAAACTTTGAAAACAAAATGATCCTTTCTAATTTAATGAAAAATTTGTTATTTTTTACTGTTTTCTGTACATGAGTTATATGCAACTTGAAAAATAGTTCTCATGGCTCGCAAGGTGAAGAGATGTGTGTTATGCTTCACAAGGCCCTGGGCTCAAAACTAGTGTGAGTTAAATATAACTCACATGGCAGTGAATGTGTTAAGCACCTGCGATTGGAAAAGCAGATTGAATTTACTGAAGAAATGAGATATATCTGGATTTTATTCTACCCTCCCTACCCCCATATCCCTGTTACTATATTATCTTTTTAGATTGAGGGAATTCCACAAGTTACTTTCTGTTTTCTCAAAGTAAGATTTACATTGGGACTGTAATTACTTGGCTCATGAGATCTTCCATTCTGTCGGGAATACTCCCAGACACCAAAATTAATTGCTATAAGTAATGTGCTCTTATTGCTGTCATTAAGTAACTCTCAATATTAACCTTTTTTCTACCTTTTCATTGGCTCTCAAAACTTCGATATTTTTAGATTTTATAGTCTGATAAGGGTATGGCTTTTTTAGGCTGTGTAGTTCTATGTTTTAACATAAGGTGGCAGCATTGAAATAAATGTGTTGTGGCACCAAGTTATTAAAATAGTTGTTTGGTCAATTACTTAGCCCATTATAACAGAGGGAACCTTGTTTTTAAAGTTCTTAGAAATGTTTGCAGATTCTAGGTCTTTTTGCTAACTTTCAAAGTCAGAGTTCCATTGAATTTAACCAGGTGTAACAGGAATCTCTTTTAGTGCTAGGAATTTCTTTAGTGTTAAAAGATCCTGGCTAAATAAGTTAAACATTTATAACTAGCCCACCTATACTCTGAATTCAGATTCAAATATCCAACTGCTTTTGGATAGTCACTGACTATCACTAGATTGTAGGTCTGTGGGGTCTAGAACTTTGTTTCATTCACTGCTCTCCCAGTGCCTAGAACAATGCCTGGAATACAGTTGATGTTCCCAAAATGTTTTGAAGGAATATCTGCAGTCCTTCTGTAGTTCCTTTTTAGTCAAGACATCCATCTGCAGTTCTTGTATCCATCTCCCTCACCTTCTGTGTCTACTCACTGCATTTCTTTTTGTTTCCAGTTTATGCCAGTTTCTTTCACTTTTCTCCATCCTCACTGCTGTCACCTCAATTCAGGCTAATATCTCCTCTCTCCAGATTTTAGCAACTGCCTCTTAAATGCTTCCCAGATTTCAATGTTACTCCCACTTCAGTGCATTCTTCTTTTTAAGATGTAAATCTAATTATATCTGATTCCTAATAGATCATTCAGTGACAACACATTGACTACCAGGACAAAGTCCTCTAAAAGGTTTTATGAGACCCTTCTGTTTCCTGTTTCCTTTCTTTTTTTTTTTTTTTTTTTTTTGAGACAGAGTCTCACTCTGTCACCTGGACTAGAGTGCCGTGGCATCAGCCTAGCTCACAGCAACCTCAAACTCCTGGGCTCAAGCGATCCTTCTGCCTCAGCCTCCCGAGTAGCTGGGGCTACAGGCATGTGCCACCATGCCCAGCTAATTTTTTCTATATATTTTTAGTTGTCCAGCTAATTTCTTTGTATTTCTTTTTTTAGTAGAGACGAGGTCTCGAACTCCTGAGCTCAAGCCATCCGCCCGCCTCGGCCTCCCAGAGTACTAGGATTACAGGCGTGAGCCACCACGCCTGGCCTGTTTCCTTTCTTGAAGGTGGTGTTGGTGATAGTGATTTTTTAAAAAATATTACAGACTGTAGTTGGTAGCCCATTATTACTGTTTTTTGAAATTTGTTTTTACTGGAAGCCCTAGTACATTTCAAAATGATTTTGTTGCAAGATCAAAATCTGTAATACATACAAAAGACTGCATAAAACATATATGCAGTTTAAAGGATGATTAATTATAAAGTGAACAGTTACATGTGTATCAACTGGATCAAGAAATAGAACATTGCCAGCACCCTAGTACACGTCCTAATACCACTTACATTCTTAAAGAGTATCATATAGTTTGCCTTTATATAAATGGGACCCTACTATATATCTTACTTTTGTCTTCTTTCATTCAATATTATATTTGCCTGATGGATTCATGTTATTTCAAGTAGCCAAAGTGTGTTTAATTTCTTTATTGTTATTAACTAGTTAATACATTATTTATATACAATTGATTATCTTCCCTTCATACATATTTTAACTTATTCTTATTGAATTGTATCCAGCTTTTTAAGAAGCTGACGAATTTATTGTCATATGTGTTCTTGCCATATTTGGAGAACATACCTATTCTGCATTGACCCACAACAGTAGAACTAGGGGGCAAATCTTGTTTCGGTTATTATTTAAAAAAAAAAACAAAAACACAAAACCCCGTAACTTTTTAATAACTATTGTTGATCATAGAATGGGCTGTTTTGTGAAGTAGTAAGTTCCCTGTCATAGAATTATTCTAGTTAAATCTGGATAACTGTGTTAGCGATTTTATAGAAGAAATGTTTCTACCAACTAAAGGGTTAGTAAATGATTCCATGGTTCCATAATTAAAGACTCAGTTCATTTCAGAGAGCTTTCTTTGAGCACTACAATGTGCTGATTATAGTGCCAGGCATTGGGAATGTATAAACATGGATAAGAAGTTATACCCTACTTCCAAGGGGCTTTCAGTCAAGTAAGGAAGATATCTTTAAAAAGTGATAGAAGGTGGATGTGGTGGCTGGTAGTGTCACCTATGGTCCCAGCTACTCATGAGGCTGAGGCAGGAGGAGTTCGAGGCCAGCCTGGGCAACATAGCAAGACCTTGTCTCTTAAAAAAAAAAAAAAAAAGATTTAGACAAAAGTGTGTGGATGTTGGGAAAGGGAGTCATTTCTGTGGATCAGAGTAGTGGGAAAAGGATTCTTTGTTGATGTTAAGATGTGAGTTGGGCCTTAATCACAGACAACCTATGATGAAATTTGCATTGGTTTTAGAATCATGTTAAAATTTACATCCTTGTTCAACCTTTCTAAACCAAAATTTTATCGTCTTTAAAATATAGGTAATACTCATCTTTCAAGATGTTAAAAAGGTTGAGTGAAACTATATATATATTCTAGATACAAGTCCTTTGTCAGAGTTATGTTTTGCAAGTATATTCTCCTAGTCCGTGGTTTGCCTTTTTGTTTTTTTAATAATATCTTTTGATGGGCTGATTTTGCCCCACTTATTGAAGCGATTCCTCCTGAGTATTTATATGGTACCTGATGTATTTTGAGATTTTTCCCAGTCTGGCTTGGGTGAATACGAATTTCTGCCTTTGTGTTAGCTTTGAAAAATTTTTAACCTGTTTCTTTCTGAGGTTTTTCCCCTTTGATTTGGATAGATTTCTACATGCATGTGCAGATGAGTACCAGCTAAAAACTTGAGGGAAACCCCTGCTGGTCTGCAGAGCATTCTCTCTTCTCAAGTACTTTGTCCTGTGAATTCCAGCCAGTATGACCTCCCTAAATTCTCCCTCCCATCTCATCTGCTCATGGCAATTGCCATACTGTTTGGGCTCCCCCTCCCTGTGCCATGGCCTAGAAACTCTAGACAGAAAGCTGGGGCAATTTTTGGGTTCATCTCATTTGCCTGCCTTTTCTCTTACTCTATTGTCAGGTATCTGAAAACTTCATACATTTTGTCCAGCTTTGTAGTAGTTGAAGGCAGGATAGTAAATCTGGTCCCTGTTACTCTTTCTTGGCTGAAAGTAGAAGCTATTTCAATATATTTTTGCTTGAGGAAAAAACTTTATGCTCGAGTCATTTTAGTTCTAGATTTGTGTTAAGCTGTGGAATTGATGCTTCTCCAAATACTCGCTGGAGCTGATGTTTCAATTAGATGCATAAAAAGATTTTTTAAAATTTTTTTCTTGGTAATTTTCTTCCCAAAGCATCTGGCAGTTCATGTTACTTACTTCTGTACTTATGTAAGTATGGGGATAATACGAGCTGTTTAAAGCTCTATTTGATATTCCTGGATCATGTTTAAAAACACATTCTGTGTAACATCAGTTGAGTGTGAAACATGAATTAAGAGCTTATAAAGATCTAGTTGAGTACATTTAGGGGGAAAACATGCAATTATAGTTGTTTTTCCAGTTGAGCTTTTTGAATGACTTTTAATTACTTGCTTTGGATCTTTTACCTACTTTGAACACACACATAGTTATCAACTCTCATTTAAATGCAGAACTTCAGACTTTCACTTAACATTTGTTTTTTGTTGAAAATTTAATAAAATTATCAATTTATGTAAGTAAAAGAGGAGTATAATTTGGAGAACTGCATTCTTGCTGAATAACATTAGGTAATTGACTTAACCATGTTGGCCCTCTTACTTCTGAAATAAGAAGAGTTGGCCAGATCCGAACCTTAAAACATTGTGATTCTGACTGTGTATTTCTATATAAACATTAATATAGAATGTCATATGTTCATTCACTTTCTTATATTTGTATTAATAGTTTGTATTTTCAAGGTTTTTTGAAAGCTAAAATGTATATCTTTTTAAAGTGGTTTTGTCACTTCTTGGAAAGTGTAACATCCCAAGTTTAATACATTTTTATTAGAGGGAGAGAGCAAAGTTTAAGGTGTTCCGTCTCCTGCCTGTTCTCTGGAATACTTCTGCTAAGAGTCCCAAAGAAAAAATAGTCATTACAGGTGAAGGATGTAAGTTAATTTGAGAAATATGACTAATAGAAGTCTGTTTGTCAATAGATCAGAATACAGAAAACACCATCAGAAACAGATTCAAGATAAGTAGGAAAGTTCAGAGCACACTATGGAACATCTGAATTATTCTTAATTTGGTACTAAGCATGTAAATTTATTTCATTTTGTTTAGACATTTTAAATGTAGTATTAGTATAAAATTATCAGGTTTCTCTGGAATATATGTGATTCAAGGGATATAAATCAATATGGGACAGAATTGTAGATACGTTATTCCTCAGGGTGTCAGATTGTAATATAATATATAGCCCAGGGATTCTTGGGATATAGAGTCTGAAATCCCAAAAGTATATTGATGTTTTTGTGAGTATGTGATTTTCTCTGGTACAAAGTTCCATTCCTTTAGACAGATTCTCAAATGGTTTCCTGTCCCCCATGCATTCTTTTTTAACAAAAAAGGAAAAACCTTAGTCCTTTGTGTCATGGTATCCTGAACCTCACCACTCTGTTTATTGAATGACAGTGACAAAGAAAGCTACATGGGACTATAGATAGAGTAGAATATAGCAATCTTTGTGCTCTCAGCAATCTTACGACAACTATATGCATAGGCCTTGTAGGCCATATGTGTGGAATCACGTAAACTGAGAAGTAATTCATTCTCTTTTTGTCCTTCCATACCTACCTACGTTATGTTTCCCTCTCTCTCTCTCTTACACACCCACCCACACACACACACACACACACACACACACTCTTATTCCCTCATTCAGACATATACACACACTCATACCTATTTAGTGTTGCCAGTATTTTGGGCTTAATCATAGGCCAGCTTTGGTTTGTTGGAGAAGGTTGGGAATGAAACCCAGAAAAGTTCTCATGCCATCCTTGGAACTTTAGTGTATTTGAGGAGAAACTGGAGATTTGGTTTTTTCAAATAGTGATTGGGCCTATGCTAACTGGAGTAAATCATTTCCTAGGTGATAGCTTAGAATCAGATTGAACTCTTAAGATTAACTCTCAGTTATGACACAGCAAAGATTAGCATATTGATAGAAATGGAACCAAATCACTTCTTCACAGAAATTACTGATTTACTTTATAAAATTCTGACATATACATTTAATGGCTTCTGACAAAAATTAGACCATAAATAAATACTTTTGTGTATTTGTTGTGAGGTGTTTACAAACCCCACAGCTCTTTCCGCTTTCACCAGTTACAGGTATCCAAGTCCCCATTTTTGGTGTTCAGATAAAATTCTGATAGAAATAAGATATGTTTTTCCATTTAACACGCTACTAATTTTGTCAAAGAAAATAGAAATGTGAGTAAGTCTTATAAAAGAGCAATCAGGAAAAAGCGTGAGTAGCTCTTTAAGAGGTATTATATTAGCTCTTTGGAAGGAAAATATGCTCCTTTTGGTCATAGATATTTCCATGGAAGTAGTTTGAGTTTTTTTTAATGTGCCAGAGTTTGATATTTTGCCAGTTGAGTTTCAAATGATGAAGTAAAAATCAGCTTATATATTGCTTAGTCATTCTTGTTTATAAGAAAAGCATTCTGACATTCTCAGCTGATTTGAACCGTATAGTGTAAAATGACTAAAAAATTATTGGCTAAGTTCTCTTGGATTTTATAGCTTATATCTTATGAGTTAGATGTTTTACTTTTGCTTTCTTAAGGAGCCTAATAATACTTTATGAAGTAATCTTTATTATCTTTATTCTAGTTTTCACTTGGACCATTAAAGATTACTAAGTTGAATTCAGGCTAGGAAAAAAAAAAACAACAGTGAAGAAAATTGTTTATGTTTGACACTTCAGTGATTTATATTCTGAGCTATTATTTAATGGAAATACTTTTGAGATAAAGCAAAAATAAAAAACACTTAACATTCTTTTAGTTGTGACTTATTAAGAGCATGCTAAGTTCTGCTTCTTACACTTAAAACCTCAACCTAAACATCTAGTGATATGTGTTGTTTTTTTTTTTTGAAATGAAAAAAATCAAGAATAAAGTTAGAGTTTTAGAATTGTATAAAACATGTGGATGGTTAAAAATAATTTTTAGTCCTCTTTAGGGTTTCAATTTTATGTTCATGTTGATATCATACTTTATAAAGTATCATAAGACATTCTTTTCTATTTTATAAGTTATTTCCCTCAAAGATACAATTTCTCTAAGCCAGATTTATAATAGTCTGCTTTCTTGACACTTTTAAAAAAGACATTTCAAACCAAGTGTCTTATGTCTTATTCTATATCCAATAGAGATTTATGCATATACATTTAGAAATGATTTACACATATTCCTTAAAATGATCATTTGGTTTAGATGATTGTATGTTATATATGTTTGTCTTATGATGCACTTCAACAGTGGTGATACCATTGGCAAAAAGCAAAAAATCATGCAGCATCATGATACCAACCTGAAACATCATCTATTGTTGTAGCTTGTAATCCAACCTCTTAGAAATGGCCAAACTGATTTTAGTTATATCTGGGAAATGAAAGATAAAGATGGAAAGAGATTGATTGGCAAGGAGAGGAGACTCATATATGAAGAGGAAAGTGTGTAGGAAATATAAAGTAGATCACATTTAGTCTGGATACAACCTCAGAATCCTTCTCAACTCTGTGTTCCAAATAGCCATTGCTTATAGATTGAAGATTTGGCCTAGATATTGGTTCTATGAAACTAAAAATTGTCATTTATTGACGTATTCCCTTTCTTCTGAGCCAGAATAAAAATTTAGGTGCATACACACCCTTTATTACTAACCAAACTGCATTCATTGTGGAAAATATAGTACAACTGAATGCCTTAGTTAATGATAGAAGCTGGTATAGATAACCTCATGGAGGCATGGTATCTCTAATTTTAGGAAGCATTTGGTCACATGGTATGTTCCTAAAGCACAATTTCTTGTCTCTTTGCCTTTGTTCATCCTCCTAGAGGCTTACATCATTGATAACCTGCTTTTTGTAGAATTGTATTTTTTATTGAATATTTTTCTTATTGCATATTCATTTGAGATTAAAAATCTGAGAAATGTGGGCTTGGCCATTTGTACATTCTTGGAGAAGAATTGATGCCTTATTTAAGAAATAATCCATTTTCTTATTCTGCAGGATTTAACATGTATTTTTACCAAATTGCATGTTGCCAAAGAGGGTGTTTTGAATTGGCCAATTCAGATTCATGTACTGGGATCCTTGTTACCAAGCACTAACAATGCATTCTTCTTCAGCCAGTATGTTAAAATACTGTGTTTCTTCCCCCAAATAAAAACTGATTTGATTTTAAATGATTTTAAATTAGTGACAATTTGAAAGTAAACATAAGTGACTCAATTCCTATATTTGCTCTACTTCAGATATACAAGTATTTTCTTATACAAAAAGGCATTGAGATTTTTCCAAGTAAACTTTTTTGGTGTAAATTGTATCCTTGAAACTTGATTTATGGTATTGCCTGTATTTTTGCTTTTGTATTGGAACCTTTGGTACTTTGGAGTATCTGATGTTTTAAAATATACTATTCAATGAAATGAGTTTGTTACTTGATACCATGTCTACTTTTAGAGTAAAGTGTTGTGTACTGATATTTTGGAAAGAGAACTGACTTGAACTCCACTCCTGGGCTTTAAACTCAGCACGCCACCAATCTGTGTGACCTGGGGCACTTTGCTGCTGCAGCTGCTCTGGCTCTTGCTGCTACTATGGTGGTTTGCTATCACACATCGATCAACTGCTCTGTGCCAAGCACTGACTCATTGCTATGGCTCAAATCCAGCAACTCTACAAGGGAAGTGACTAATCTTCATTTTGCAGGAACCAAGGCTGGGAGAAATTCAGTAATTTGGCGAAAGTAGGTACGCCCCCTGGTTTTCAAGCTGCAGGATCATGTCCCTCGCTTCCGCTGTGCTTACCTGTTTTATCAGATGCTCAGTTGTTTTTTTGAAGACTTGGGCTGATACAAGGTTGTATCTAGAGCCAGGAGTTCAAGCTAAAAATTTATTTTTAAATAATTTCAGGTGTGTCCTGCTTTAAGAAAACTAATCTTTTGAAAAATTGAACTTTAAATCAGACTGAAGCAATTAATATTATTTGATGGGATCTAGGCTATTCTTTTACATTAAACTACTCCCATTAGTTTAATGGGTGGTATTTTCTAGTGAGTTTAATTGGTGGTTCAAAGGTAACTTAGGCAAGAATTTTTTCATCTCTAAAATGGGTGTGATAATATCTCCATCATAGGGTGAGCCAACTATTGCACTTTGCTAAGGCTACAATGGGTAGCATTTAAGACTGATTAGGAATATATTCATGATCCAGCTCAAACACCACCTCCTCAGGAAAGCCCATCCAATTCTTCCTCAGATGGAAGGATTTGCTCTCCTTCTGTGGGTTCCCCTAACACTTAGACAAATGCTAATCTGCAAGAGCCAGGAATATGTTTTATTTGTCTTTTTGTTCTTTTACACTACTGCCCTTTCTTCTCCTCTCCCAATGCCCCACCCCCCAAAAAAAAACCTAGCATGGTGCCTGGCACTTGGCGTGGAAAGATAAGGAGTATCACATCTAACAAATTAAACAAATGGATCTTTGAAAAGTCTCTTCTTTATTATGTTTCGGAAAATTGAATGCAGTTATTTTGTCCAGTACCTTTTTTTATGAATATGAACAACATCAGTCAGCTCCTTTTTTCTTAAGTTCCAGGAGCATCTACTATGTGTAAGATACTTTAAGGCACAAAGGGTAAAGTAGAAAATTAAAAAATAATTACAAATGAAATTGTGTTCATTGTATTCATTTCTCTCCTTTATATTTGGCATTACTTCACAAACTTAAAATATTTTTACTTGATTATTGTAGAAATATATAAAGTACAAAAAAAATTGTAAGTTATTATTTCCTATAGACACATTTGGATTTCTAACCAAAATCTTGTTCTAATTACATTTGGTAGCTCTATAGTTTTTAGTTTTTTAGACTGTTATCCTTGTATTATTTTATTGGTGCATTTAACCAGACCTTTAAGATACTGTTTATTTTGTATGTTGCTAGTTTCTATAATAGAGATTGCTCTATATAAGAAGGTAATATTCATGCATTTATAAAAATAGGCACTTTTTCTTCCTATTGAAAATTGTCTGGAATTCTAGAATAGAATTTTAAATTTGGATTAATTAAATGGCAGAAGACAGTAATTTATTTTATTTTATTTTATTTTTTATTTCAGCTTATTATGGGGGTACAAAAGTTCTGGTTAAATATATTGCCCATGTCCCTCCCATAGTAATTTATTTTTGATGGTATGGTTTTCTCTGTGAATCTAATATATAAACTTATTTGATTTCCTGTAAAACTCCCAGTAAGCATTTTAAAGCACAATTTTCCTCAAGTTTCTTCTGAAAAATAGCTGATTTTAACATATGACTGATAGGCAGTCAAAAGAAAAAAATAGTGTTTACTGCTTTTATATAAACGTAAGAAATCTTCAAGTTTCAAACTTAAATTTGGGCCACAGAAGAGATTCAGTTTCTTCTCTAGCTTCGATGTGTTTAATGGAACTTTGAACTTTATAATTTGTACATAGCTTTTTTGGCCTCTTTCCTTCCTTCCCTCAACGTTTTTCATATGCCTGTTTGTTATTTGTCTTGTATCTTTTCTTCCATTTGCTCTGTATTTGATCAGTATTTAAGTTTGTAAGAATGTTCATATCACTGTCTATCCTGTGCTGTCCAACATGTGGTTGGTTATTCAGCATTCGAAAGGAGGCTGGTTGGAATTGAGATATCTGTCAGTACAAATTACACACTACATCGCCAATACTTGGTAGAAAAAAGAATGTGAAATTCATCAATAATTTGTATATAAATTACATGTTGAAATGATAATATTTCAGTTATATTGTCTTATATCTTGTCCCCAGTTTATTAGAGTTTGTCAGTGGGGGAAAGAGAGAGTTACTAGCAGTATATTTTTTCCGTGAGACAATGGATAGATCTAGTGGACAGCAATAACTGAATGTTGAGCCTAGAGTTATTCCTGGCTTTGAAGTTTTTGCCTAATGCCTAAAAGACTTAAAATGTAAACTAGTATATTACTTGTTTTTCTTTTAACTTGTATCTCTGTTAAATTCCATTATATTTAAATGACGGCAGTCATACGAGCTTTGATTTGCATGTACTCAAACGTATAAAGGGGCAGGCAAGTAACAACAGAATGAATTCATCCTGTGTTAGACAATGTGGTATAATAAATGTGGTAGGCAACAGGTATATGCCCTCTCTAGAGGGTAACCTTATTCCTGTTCAGCTGATTGTCTTATGGGAATATATACACTTGTGTTGCCAGATCTTTCAGGTTTCCAAGAAGAGCCCCAAATCTGGATTTTTAAGAATCTTACATCTCCCAATTCTTAAATACTGACAAATAATGCAAAATTTAGAACTACTTATGCAGACAAAACTAAATATAGCTATGTTCTGAGTGCTACTGCTTTGTAACTTTTGACCTAAGAGGATGCTGCTTGGAAATAAACATAGGTTTTAAGTACTTTAGGTGACCCAATTAAAGTATACCATTTACAAAGAGAGGCTTGGAATCTCCATTCAATGGCTTTTAAGTTTTATACCTTTTAAAGAACATTAATCTCAAAATAATAAATAATTGTCTTAGTTTGTTTTGAAATAGTGTTTGAGTATGTATTTCTAGCATACTTGTATTTTTTTGTATGAATGTTATTCTGGTCCTTATTCTCTCTCTGACTTACTTTTCTGTAGTTCGTTTTAATGTAAATCCAGTTTTCCTGAATGTTTAGAAGAAGGCTGTGTCATTGTTTTTCTAATTTCACAGAACCTCCTTTTCTGGTGTGTGTACTGTACAGAAATATGATGGGTTGCTTGCTGAGATTTCTTGACTGTGTTCTCCTCCCCCCACTTTCATCTCCTGTTCTCAGATTGTTCAGATGCTCTGTGGTTTTCCTCTGCTTTCTTCAACAGATACTGGTAATATGCAGTTCTTGAGGCTATTGGTAGTTCAGAGAGAATACTTTTCCACATAGTTATGTTGTAAATGTTTCCCATGGGTTTTTGGATTTGCTATCTAGTTGCTCCAATCTGTTTTTGTGTGGGGAATCAAGAAGGTCCAAAACGGCTGCTTCTGTCCTCCCAGAAAATCCAGATGCAATTTATAACCTGATGTGTTGGGTGGTAACCAAAAGTCAGATGGTTAGTTGTGTTTGAATAGGTTTATAAGATACATTTAAAAACAATAGTCATTTTTTTAATAAAAGTTGGGAAGAGGAACTTAAAGAAAAAAAAATGACTACTTAGCTCACAGTGTTAAATGGTTTGTGTTTCTGGCACTGCATAAACTCCCACTCCCAACCAGAGACACATTTTATCAGCTAGAATAGGTTACATTGCTACCATTTTGTGCCTCTAATCCAAATTTAGTGCCCAAATCAGATTTTGTAAACCACTGAAGGATTCCATGAACTACCATTTACTGTTCACATTTGATCATTTGCTGAATATTACTTGTTCTTATTCCCTAGAAAGATAAATAAATATGTATGTAGATAAAATAATAACACTTTATACAGAAGAGCTTCATGGAGTAATCTATTTACTAAGGGCCAATCTGCTCAGTTTCATTCATAGAAAGGCAGTACAGTGTTGAAATACACACCTGTTTCAGGTTCCTTAATCTATAAAACTCATACTCTCTAAACTTAAAGGATAATGTATGTGCACATTGGGTTATATGAATTTGCAACACTATGGTGGTGATCGTGAATTTTGGAACTTAACTTTCAATATAAAAAGTTCAGTTCTCCTACCCAGGAAGCTGAGGCAGGAGGATGGCTTGAGGCCAGTATTTCAAGACCAGCCTGAGCAACATGATGAGACCCTGTCTCTACAAAAAACATAAAGAAAAATTAGCTGGGCATGGTAGCATGTGCCTGTGGTCCCAGCTACTCAGGCGGCTGAGACAGGAGGATCACTTGAGCCCAGGAGTTCGTAGTCCATACACTGAGCTATGATTATACCACTGCACTATAGCCTAGGCAATAGAGTAAGACCTCATCTCTTAAAAAAAAAAACAAAATGAAAAAACACAAAAAATTCAGTTCTCTGCCACATAGAATGTCAGCTATATCCTTGAGTTATGTATGTAAAGATAAAAAAGATGGGATTATTTAAACTTAAAAGGATGGGAAAGTTGGATACTACTTCTAAGTGTAGATATTATGTTCTATGACATAAATATGTATACTTTTTTTTTCTCAATTTCTCTTTTAAGGTCTCAGCCAGTTTCTTCTCCAGTCATCCTCCAGTTTGGTCATGCAGAGACCCTTCTTCCACTGCTTTCTCTCATGGGCTACTTCAAAGACAAGGAACCCCTAACAGCCTACAATTATAAGGAACAAATGCATCGGAAGTTCCGAAGTGGTCACATTGTACCTTATGCCTCGAACCTAATATTTGTGCTTTATCATTGTGAAAATGCTAAGACTCCTGAAGAAGAATTCCGAGTGCAGTTGTTATTAAATGAAAAGGTGTTACCCTTGGCTCACTCACAAGAAACTGCTTCATTGTACGAAGATCTGAAGAACCACTACAAGGATATCCTTCAGAGTTGTCAAACCAGTGAAGAATGTGAATTAGCAAAAGTTAACAGTACATCTGATGAGCTATGAGTAACTGAAGGACGTTTTTAATTCATCAGGAATCTATACGGAGTGATTACATGCTTGTAATAGGTAGGCAATCCCTTGATTACAGGAGGCTTTTACATTACTTGAGTATTTCTGTCTTTTCACAGAAAAACATTGAGTTTTTTTGGTTTGGACATGAGATGTAAGAAATAATTCTTCACTGGAGCATCTCTGTTAAGGGGGAAAAATCTATTCAAAGAAACAGCACTGCAAATGTTTACAGAAATGAAATTCTTTCTATTTATATAAGAAATCTCACCCTGAGGTAGAATATGATTTCAAAATGATACTTGAAAAGTGGAGTAACAAAGTATGTCATTCGGACAATCCATAACTTGATTGAACTAAATTTAGCAACTTTACCAATTGTGCTGCAGTTCACTCTCTCTTTTCCTCAGGTAGGACAGTTCTGGTATTGTCTTTCTTAATCACAAATATTGTGATAAACTGGAAATATCACTTTAAAAAAGCTATCATCTCTAGATGAAAATTTACAACAATATTAAGAAACAGAGTCTGATCTCAAAGGATACCTTCACTGAACCAAGACAAAAAGTATAATAAAATAAATATTTTTGTTAATGTATTTATAAAATATTTAAACACTTTTTCAGTAATTCATTTTAACCTAGTAAGTTTTGCAAGGCTATCTTAAATTATTATTATACCTATATTACATATATAACAATGGAAAGACAAAAAGGACAATTCGCAAGAAGTCAGATGGGTAGAATCAAAGTTTCTTAAATCCATTGCTTTTCCATCCTGTCACTTGGCTTCTATTTTTATGTTTTCTATTATATGAAATATATCTTTTGGTTGTTTGATTTCTTTTTCTTTTGCAAATAAAGACCTCTTCCCAGCTGGCTTAGTTTCACAGATTTAAACCTATTTTAAAGAAATAGTTCTGAGTTCGGTCAAATGCCATGAAAGTGTTTGCTGTAATAAACAAAATTCTTGTGACTTTACTACCAGGTCTTTTCTGCTCTCTATATTGAAATACAGTCAATAATTGAGGTAAAAGGTTGGTCGAGGAGTTTTGACCCAACCAGGGAAATACAAAGCAATTTTCTTCTAATACAGATTTCCTCAAATAAATGGATTATTGTTAAAGCATTTTATTTTAATTCATATTCACTTTAAAGATGATATCTTTCAAAGAGAGATTTAAGATTTTTGTTGAAAATATGTGATTACTCTTACCAAACAATATGCAGTAAGATCTCAATTTACTGGAGTCTGCTGTATTGATTTTTCAGTAATTTATTTTTAAGGGGAGAGACCATAGGAAAACAAATGTTAAGGCTATGTGTCTATGTACAAATTGTCATGGATGACTTGGATTAGGACACTTTCAGCCAAGTTTCAGCTGATAAAATTAAAAAAATCAGTTTTAGTCTTAAAAAAAACCAACCTGAAATAGGATCTTTTTTAGCACCAAGAGTCAAAACATTTTCTAGTTAATGCTTAGTCAAGTGAATTTTTCAGTCCATAAATTAGTCATATCCTAATTTAGGGATAAGATAAAAAGATTTTAAATACTTTATCAGTAAAAATAAAACCTTGTTGCTTTCACTTTTGCAAAATATGACCGGGGGCACCTTTAAAATTATACTAACCATTGAGTTACATGACCTTACCAATACCTTTTTGAATAGATTTCCTGAAGTTAAAAAATGTAGCACTAATGAGTGAGTAAAAAAGACAAGTCAACAAACATTTGGGGGCTGTAAGTATAGCATATGTACTATGAAAAGATGAAGGACCATTAAGGACCATTTCAATATGGCATTCTCAGAAACTCAATTATTCCAGAATAGCAAGTATTCAGAATGGACATGAATATAGATTAATTCAAATATTCTCCTCAGTACACATGTTCTAGAAAGAAGATACAGATGTTACAGAGAAAGGATCCTGGGTTCAAATGACGTTGGGAAACTTGGGGTTCTCTTTCCTATGGAATGTCTCAGGTTTTTACCATGCTGGCATGCATTGTTACTATAGGAGGCATTATAGTAGGTTCCTGTCTTATTTGACATTTGAGCATTTGAGCATTCTTTTTCAAGGGGAAACTCCTATGACTATTGTAAATGAGAATATACTTTGAAAATTTTGGGATTAGACCAACACATTCCATTTGGGTTTCTTTCAGGTGAGAGGAACCTGGCTCATGGAACTAAATACAAGTGGGGAAAAAATTGTACTCATTTGTAAATTAGATCAAATGAAATAGATGGGATCATTACAGTTTTATCATTAAATATTGTTTTGTAATCTAGTTCTCATTTCTTAAAAATGGAAATGCATTTTATTAAAAATCTAAGAAAGTATACAACTGTATATTGAAATTATAAAAGATACATAGATCATTGATCTGCATATGAATGATGTTTATAAACAGGTGATTAGCTGGTAAGTGCTGCTGCTGCATCAGTACACTCACTATTGATTGCTTCTGCAGAGTTCTGGTGTTATTAAAAATCATTGTAAATGTGCAGACATGAAGAGAATAAAAATGAGCACATGTATCCATCCTGCTCTACCAAAATTAAAATGGTAACATTTGTTTTAGATCCAAATAAGCTCTTTTGTATGCCTCCATTATCCTACTGCCTTTAGTCCCTGCCTAGAGGTAACTATCAACATAAAATTAATATTCACCATTCCACTGCATGCTTAGTTCTGGAAACTTGTAGTCTTGTGGGAGCTTTAAAATTTTCTACAAAAGGTCTTATACTCTGTGTGTCATTCTTGAATGAGTAATTTATTTTAACTGCTGTATTCATTTTTTCAAGACTTTTATTGATCTTGATCATTTGTTGCAAATTAACGCCTTCAATTCATCAATGCCTGTTGAGTACTTTTTGTGTACAAACACTAGACATAGTCTGTGGGTATAGAAAGATGTGTGGGCCGGGCGCAGTGGCTCATGCCTGTAATCCTAGCTCTCTGGGAGGCCGAGGCGGGCGGATTGTTTGAGCTCAGGAGTTTGAGACCAGCCTGAGCAAGAGCGAGACCCCGTCTCTACTAAAAATAGAAAGAAATTATCTGGCCAACTAAAAAAATATATATAGAAAAAATTAGCCGGGCATGGTGGCGCATGCCTGTAGTCTCAGCTACTCAGGAGGCTGAGGCAGTAGGATCCCTTAAGCCCAGGAGTTTGAGGTTGCTGTGAGCTAGGCTGACGCCATGGCGCTCACTCTAGCCCGGGCAACAAAGTGAGACTCTGTCTCAAAAAAAACAAAAAAAAAAAAAAAAAGAAAAGAAAGATGTGTGAACCTAGTTCTTTTATTCAAGGAGTTTATCTTAAAAGGCTTTGAAACAAATTTACTTGTCTGACACATTAACTGAATATTTTTGATTCTTTACTACTTTATAAAATATCAAAGACTATGAAAGTTTTATAGAAATTGCTAAATTTCATTGTTAATTAGGATTGTATAGTCTTTTGACTATATAAAGATGTATGTAAAAGAATTCATATAGAAATGTTGGCTGGAAGGTAAGTGTGGTCCATTTTTGCTAGTGTTACAGAAGTTATGCTGTTATTCTCATTTAGGAAATACCTAAAACTGAAGACTCTCATCAGAAAAACTAAAGATCTTCTCCAGGATAGGATATATAAAGAGTTGAACATTGAAAAATAATCTTTGGCTAACAAGGGTTCATTCATAATAGATGACCAAATTAGTTAAGCTACTGTTTTTTACGGTCATATCATTGTTTTGAAGTTTCTGCTCTCCAACACATAGTCACTTACTTGATAGTGTTTTTGTATATAATCTTGATCTTTTTTTTTTTTTTTTTTTTGAGACAGAGTCTCACTCTGTTGCCCGGGCTAGAGTGAGTGCCGTGGTGTCAGCCTAGCTCACAGCAACCTCAAACTCCTGGGCTTAAGCGATCCTACTGCCTCAGCCTCCCAAGTAGCTGGGACTACAGGCATGCGCCACCATGCCCGGCTAATTTTTTTTTTCTATATATATTTTAGTTGGCCAGATAATTTCTTTCTATTTTTTAGTAGAGACGGGGTCTCGCTCATTGCTCAGGCTGGTCTCGAACTCCTGACCTTGAGCGATCCACCCGCCTCGGCCTCCCAGAGTGCTAGGTATAATCTTGATCTTAATTTCAACACTGAAAGAAAAACTCAATGTCTAAAGAAAAAGGTGGTTCACTTTTTCCAGGCATAATCAACTTTTATGATGCCCTTGAGTGTTTTCCTTTTGTAAACTGCAAAAGTGCTGATGCATTCCCCTAAAGATTTGGAAGTTACATACAACCAAAACCAGAATATAAAGTGTGAATTTTGGAGACAATTTCTCTAAGATGGTATTTATTTTGTGTGGTTTTGTTAATGAAAGTATGAATTTGGACTGTCTTTTGCCAAATGTAAGCTGAAAATAAATATTTGCATTACTATACAATTTGCTTATATCTAGCTATTGCCCTGAACTTGTGTCACAGATTATCTAATCTTTTTCTCTCACTCAAGCATTTTCTTCCACTCGTCTGGCAGCCTATCTTGCTCTTAAGCATCCTCACATCAATCTATTCAGCTATTTTTTATTCTTTGTGTGCATGAATAACAGTATTTTTGAGAAAACTCTACAGCAGGAAAAGAGAAGTCATGTTCTTCCAGTATTGGAATTAAGTTGAAATGAAGGTTTATAGTTTGAGCTTCATACCGGCCAACTTGGGAGGAGGTTAACTTTTAAAACTGTTTAACAATTTTATCATTACTGAAATAATACATTTTAAGATAGGATTCTTATTTCTAAAACTAGCCTCAATTCAACATCTACGTACATCAAAATCCAGTTTTGATGTAAATCGTATAAGTATGTAGTGGTGAAATATATCTTTGGATACAAAGTTCTATTTAATTGATTTAAAAATGTTCTTAATTGGAGAGAGGAAGAACACTATCCACCGTGAGCTGATTTTTGTGAGAGGTAAGAGGAGCGGATCCAGTTTCAATCTTCTGCATTGATTGAATTTCCCAGCACCATTTATTGAATAGGGATTCTTTTCCCCAGTGTATGTTTTGTTTGCTTTGTCAAAGATTAGATGCCAATTTGAGGATGGTTTTATATCTGGGTTCTCAGTCCTGTGCCAAAGTTGTATACCTCTGTTCTTGTACCAGTACTATGCTGTTTTGGTTACTATAGCCTTATAGTATAGCTTGAAGTCTGGTAGACTGATCTCTCCCAATTTGTTGTTAAGATGCTTTGACTGTATGGGGTCTTCTCTGGTTCCATACTGGATTGATCTGGATAAGAAGCTTGTGAGGGAGTATCTTTTTGGAGCACTTAACCTCTACCTCAGCTCAGGGCACTGAGTGGATTATTATTGCTCTTTGATAATCCTATACTAAAATCTTCTTGCTTATGACGTAAATCAGGCAAATTATTTCCCAAAGCAAACAAGTACAGGCTGTCTACCTGAGTATCTTCTGTCTTGTGCAAGTCACTTTTTTCCCCATTGAGATCAACTGCTAATTTTCTATTTGGGGCCAAATGACAGTCCCGTAGCAGAGTGTGGGGTTTGCAATGCCTTGGAACTGAGGGAGAGGGGCTGAGGCTTTTGTACCTTGAGTCAAAAATCTAAAGAGGCCTGGCGAAAGCCGTCCCCACTTGGGTCAGCACATTCTGACCTGGCTGTGACCAAAGTGAAACCAGGGACAACACCAAGAACACCTCCTCCCTTGATGCCCTCTCTTACTTGCCGGCTGTGGATAATGAAACCTCTCTTCTCCTCCCTCCTCCCTCTCCTTGACACCTGGCTCAGGATGGGTCAGGGTCAAGGGCAAAGGCATCAACATGAAGAGAGAAGGAGTTAAGCTCTGACTGAGCAGGGGACAGGTTTGAGGTGCAAGGAGTCAAGGACTTGAGTTCTCCTTGTGATTATAATGAATTGACTTCAATCGGGGTCACCCCTGGGGTGAGGTAGGGTTTTAACATTTATACCCAGTGCCTAGTTCATAATAGGGGATCAATAAAATACAGTCAGTCCTCTGTATGTATCCATGGGTTCTGTATCTGTGGATTCAACCAATGTGGATTGAAAATACTCTTTTTTAAAAAGCATCTGTACTTGACATGTATGAGCTTTTTTCCTTGTCATTCCCTAAACAATACAGTGTAACACTATTTACTGTAGCATGTATTAATACATTGTATTAGGTATTATAAATAATCTAGAGCTGATTAAAATATACAGGAGGATCTGTGTAGGTTGTATGCAAATACTGTGCCATCTTACATCAGGAACTTGAGCATCCTTGGATTTTGTTATCTGTGGAAGGTCCTGGAACTAATCCCCCAAGGATACCAAGGCTAGTTGTATGTGTTGAATGAGTTGAATGAGTTAAAGTTCTGAGCCTGGTAGAGTGGTTGCTCCTGGCTCTGTCTTCTGGCTTTTTCTTTCCCTCTGGCAGGCTTATTGAGGCCAGGAGTCCCAAGGCTTGCACTCACCTCCTGAGAATGCCTTGACCCGCAGAGCTCTAGGTAAGCCACACCAACTCTCTAGAATATGTTGCTTCTTTGCTAACTTGCTGGTTCTTTCCAGATTCTCTTTTTCTTACTGTTAACAGTAGTCAGATCCAGAAAACCAGGATGTGGACTTCGGGAGGAAGGGGCTGGGGGAGCTGCTTTCAGCCATGTGAAAGGGATCTTCCCTACTGGCCAGCCCAGCTCACCAGGGTCTGCATGAGCATTGAGGCCAAAGTCTTGCAACATGCATTTGTTGCATGGCCTTGTCCTTTGTCCTTTTGTTTGTGTTTCTCTCAATGACATCAGGAGAGAAGGGAAGGGGAAGGGAAGGAGAGAGGCATTTGAAATCCTGAGTCCCTGCCATCCCCCTCTATGTAAATGCTCCTTTTTATTAAATTGTATTAATATGACTTATGTTATTTATGGAAATCTGGGGGAAGGCTGTGGTCAGAAGCTGAAATACCGTCCGTCTGCATGCCAACTTACTGTTCCATTCATTTCAGCAGCACTGGCAGGCAAGAAAGAATAGCAAAAGGAGTGAACAGATTGCGTGCTTACTGTGTACGAGGCCCTGGTCTTTGAACTTCGCAGTGACCCATGAGGTAGATACTGTTACGATCTCCATTTACAGATGAGGAAAACGAGGCGCAGAGAGGTACCTTGTCCAGGGTCAGAATTTGTCCAAGGTCTAGGAGACAAATTCCAGCCAACCGACTCTAGAGCCAGTGTTCTTACCCACCACGTTTGTCTCCCTCGTCTTCACCTGCACAGTGAGGAACAGCCAACAGCGTGCTGACCGCGGCCCAGCCTGCCTGCTATACAAAAAGAATTTGCATCTGAGGGTGGAAGGAAGTTCAGCTGCCTCGAAGAACACCAGTCACTCTGCACAGTTGGTGTTTGGGATTCCACCGTTAGGTTTCCTTTCCACTTAAAGCTTTGTCCAGTACATCAAGTGACACACCAAACTCCATCCGTCATTTCCTCAGCGTGAAGGGATCAATTAGACGTTTTCCTGAGTGGAGTGTTTATTGCTGTTACCTAAAGAGAGTTGCCATTTGGGTTTAATCATTATTTGTCTTCATAGAAATTACCTAAATCTGAGTTTCATGGTTTGTCCATCATTTCGAAACATTTATTGATCAGTATAAATAGCGACCTTTTGTAGCACTTATTTATCATTTTGGAAAGGACGTTGACCTAGATAATTATTTTTATCTGGCAAGTTTCAGCAAGAGGGCTGAAGAATCTGACTGTGGTAGCACAACCCAAAACCAGAGGGATTGTTGTATTTCTGGTCTCAGTGAACTAGTGTTTTGCTGGCACTAAAACTGAATTTCAGTCCAGGGTGATAAGTGGGTCAGCCAAAGGACAAGAATACCATATTTCTTTCCAATCCAATGGGGTGCCCTTGGAAATCACTAGTGGCTGTCCACGAAGGAGGAAAGGTACAGAGAAGCCCTGTATTTGCCAGAATTATAATACACATTAAGATGATTTTTTTTAAAGTCTCTGGAATATATTCAAGGAACTATTTTAAGGAATAACATCCTTATATGCCAAGCACATATATCTTTAGCATATAAAATGACTTCGTTTTTCACACAAAATTGGCCTTTAAAAACGACTCGTTTGAACTTTGCTGAGCTAGAAAGAGGAGGCTCAAATGTTCTTCACTTCTCCCTCCTTTCCTTCCAGACATTTGTGAATGTCAACTAAAATGGATTCATTCTCAGATGCTCCATCCAAGATAATTGTGCAATAACACAAGTTACAACTATGTCAAAGGTTGCAGCAAAGTAGGATCATAAAGAAAAAAAGTAATTGGTAGGGTTGTTTCCAAGTTGAACAGTAAAGGCCTACGAACAATGATAACCCAGTAGCAATTACCAGATGGTATTCTCTAAATACCATTCCCTCTAGAAGGAATGTTGGGGAAATGGCTGATTGCTGGTCTGGGCAAGGAGTGCAGAAGATGAATCTGGCATATCATTTGTGCTGAAAGCAAGGAAGTGCTCACAGACAATGGGGTCATGTCAAAAGGACTGGAGCCAATCCGTGGGGGCTTCAAACTGGTCATAGATGAGACAATTGAGCATCAAAAAGAATAACTATGATTGAACTCATTGAATATAGAAAAATCTATGAATTAAAAATAAGACTGAAAAAATACATATCCAAAACAAATGAACCAAGACTATTTACCATTGGAGGTAGCTAGCGCTCTAACATCACACTTTGAAAATTGGTCATTAAAGGGGAAGAAATGAAACATTTACCTTGCTTTGCACAAACTGCAGTCTTATTTGTGGAGCTGTCACACCAATCTGGAACTGCTCAATTAAAAAAATTATTTTATATGCAAGAGAAGTGCTTCTGTGCTGAAGTTCCTTTATTGGGGTTTCTGTTATATACAACTGAATCTAATTGTAACTGATCCAACATACATAAATGGAACTCTCCATTTTCTTGACAAATGGAGGTTGCTTTCTCCCCAGAGAGCTAGAATCCCTTCAATCTTTGCTCACTGTACAGTTTCTTGCCTTCTGCCAATCCCCTTCATCAAAATAATAATTATAAATCAGGGGTGCATAATTTCAGCTCAGGAGAGGTACTGGACAGATTCTTGGTTTACAAGAATTAAGTAAAATTTCCACGGCAGCCTTTCCATACTGAGGGTATTAAGAGAAGATATAAAAAAAGTATTTTAAAGATGATGGGGAGGAGAAGACTGGGGGTATCAACTTCAGATTCAGATGCAACTAATACTTAGTCAAGGATGCTCTGGGCCAGGCCTTTTGCTAGAGAATTTCATGTACATTATCTGATTTCATCCCCAGTGATTTAATCTCAGGACTCCAGTTTAGCTATGTGTTTCCCTTTCCTTCATCAAAGTTTCATTAATTATAAATGAGATGTTGACATTGTACCTTATTTTTTTTTTTTTATCACCACCCTTCCCTGGAGGTGCTAATGAAAAGAAAGGTAGCCAGAAGCAAAATCAGAGAAGCCCATTGTGGCAGGCAGAGTAATGGCCCCCCAAAGATGTCCGCAGCCCTGAAACCTGTGAACACTTTAGGTTACCTGACAAAGGGGAATTAAGTAGCAGATGGAGTTAAGGTTGCTAATTAACTGACTTTAAGAGTGGTTTTATAGATTAGCTGGGATTAACCAGGTGGGCCCAACATAATCATAAAAGTCCTTAAATTGGAAGAGGAAGGCAGGAGAGGTCAGAGTGATGGACTGGCATGAGAACTCGACCAGTAGTTGCTGGCTTTGAAAATGGCAGAGGGCCATGTGCCAGGGATATGGGTGGCTTCTAAAAGCAGGAAAAATTCTCCCCTAGAGCTCCCAGAAGAGAGTGCAGCCCTGCTGACACCTTGATTTTGACTTTTGGCCTGCAGACTGTAAGTGAAAAAGTGTGAGTTGTTTTAAGCCACCAATGTTGCGCTAATTTGTTAGAGCAGCAGTAGGAAACTAATACACCTGTGCATGGCCAGAAAGTGAGAGGAAAAAAATTATTCCACAGATGACTAGCAGATTTGTGAAGACAGTGGAGTTCACAGCAGTCAATGCAATGGTGGCCTGTCGTTACCATACCTGAAAATTGTTGTCAAGATTTAATGAGGCACTGGCTGACAACAGCATTGGGGAGAGTCATTCTTTGCAGGACATAAAAGTAAGGGGTAAGCAGATCAGAGAAGTCTAAGAAGTTACTAGAGATACCAGGTGCAACTCCTGAGTCCTAAATCCAGGGCATGCTTTGACAAGGAAGTACTGAAGTAGCCCAAACTTTGACACTATGTTGTTCTTTCTACAATCCTTCTTCCTATCCATGATCCCAACCTCCAAATGAGGGGTAAAAAATGTTTCATTTTATATCTACATTTTTTCTTTTGTAGGCCAGCTGTTTCTCCAAACAGAACACTTGAAAAAGGAAACTAAAAGAAAAAATTTAGTACGATCTGTCTCTATTAATTTTTTTCCTATTATTTTTCATTTTCTGAGTACACGATGGGCTCTTGAATTCTGCACACTGTGGTACCTCTTCCTCCCAGGAAAGTTTTCTCCTGCTGTTCATTTATCGCTTCTGTTTCTTTTGGCCTATGTTTTAGGAATAATTATTCTCTTCCTGTTGAATCTCTAGTCTCTGCCCCACATATTTATCATATTTGCACCTCTGTTTTTCCTCATGCTTCTTGGGAGGTCTTCTGCAGCTTACTCTCCAAATCACTGCTTTCAGTTTTCTTCCCTGTCAGTGCGATGGTTTAATTCTGTGATCGTATTTACAGTTTTCTTCAATCATCCCATTATCTCATACAGTTCTTTTGATTTTTGACTCATCTAGCTCCTTTTTCATGTTTGTTGTCTTATCCATATTTCATCTTTTATTTCAAAAGATCCACATTTTCCTAAATCTTATTGAGAATGCAGATGTGGTTTTCTAAAAATTATAGTTTCCTATAAAAATATTTTCCAAACATTTATTCTTGAGTGTCAGATTTTCCATTGTTTATATTTTATAATGTTTTATAGATTTCCCCCACCACTTAAAAAATTTTAATTGTCCTTGAAGAAGGAGAGCTGTACGCAGCCCTGGTAAATGCCAGCCATCTTGGGGAAATGATCAGTGTTAGAATCCTCCATTTGCATCTTAGGTCAGAAGACTGGAGTTGCAAACCACCTAGCCCATCTTTCTGATAGCCTGTTGCTTTTTATTTATCCTGCATCTGTTCATTGTACAGGATAGATCCCTGGATTTTAGGAGATGGGGCTTCTGATCTTCAAAACTGCTCCGCCCTGCCCCCAGGGGAGAAACATGGCCAGCGGTGTGGGTTCAGCCGGTGTTCACCCCCACCCCAACTTAGAGCCCCTCTGCTAGTCTCTGGGCTTCTCAGTCCAGGCTTTGGTACATGGACATTCTTCCTGACAGCCAGCAGATGGCTGAGTGACATTTCTAGTTTCTAATGCCACCATACTCTTTCATCTCCTTTCTTTGGGTCCATAAGTGTTTTAATAGGAAGAAAGAGGAAGGGCAGTCGATGCTTCTTGGATTCTGCCCACTGGAGGCCTTGGCTGAGAATCCGTGGAAACTTTCCTGCCGGGCTTTCAGAAACTTTTCCTACTTTCTAATTTGCTTTGACTCCAAAATATGAGCCCTTTGCTCAGCTATCCTGGTTCCTTCCCCTTCCCTCTGAAATGCCACCCTCATTCCATAGCCACCCTCTTCATAGAAGTGTCGTAGGTTGGGCTTGTGCAAAGCTGACTCAGATAGAGATTAGGGTGCAGGGGGTGTACTAGGGAGTTGCTTGGGATCAACAACTGTGGAAGGAACGGCAGGAAGCAGGATTAGGCAGAAGTCGAACTGAGATACAATCCTCACGAAGGCCTCAGGTAACCCCAGAAAGAACTCTGTTCATTTGTTTTATTTATTTATTTATGAGACGGAGTCTCGCTCTGTCATCCAGGCTGGAGTGCAGTGGCACAATCATAGTTCACTGTAGCCTTGAACTTCTGGGCTCAAGTGATCCTCCCAGCTCAGTCTCCCAAGTCGCTGGGAATACAGGCATGAGTCACCACATGGGGCTGGGATAGCCTTTTAGATGTCCAGAGTTGGACAAGAAGCCAGGACTTTATATCCTCAAATGATCATTCTATAGATATGGGCTGCCCTTGAAGGAGGCATGACCTTAGGTGAGGCAGTTTAAACAGGGTTGATGCTGAGGTCTGTCTTCCAGTAGCACTCCCCGTCGCTCAGGGAATAAATCATTCCCGAGGTGGGGTCTGGGTGGTATAGCACAGTCTACACAAGGCAGGCATTAGCTGAGACAGGCCAATACTTTCGCTTCTGGGGTCTAAAGAAACTGAGTTGAAATAACACTGAGTGCCACCCTTCATGAATTGATCAAGGTACAAGGGCAAGATTATAAACTTTTTGCAATAGATTAGAGTAAGATAATAACCAGCTGGGCTAAAATTAGAACCGTAAGTATTTAGAGTACTTCAGGCTAAAAATACTTTTGATGGCGGTTCGTGAAGAAATTATAGGCTAGCACTAGATAAATATAATTCTCCACTAGGAAGTGGCTAAAGCTAATTAGCAGTCACCTGTTTTGAGAGGCGAAGAATTAATACAGAGACTCCTGGGCTTTGAAGAAAATGTGTGTTGTCTCTGTAACCTCCCTACGTGTTATGCAAAAGTCGGGAACTGATCACAAACTTTAAGGGCCTGTGGGATAGATTCCTGTTGCACTCAACTGTAGGTGAATTCCCTGTTTACGTCCTGTGAGCAAGGCCACAGCACGTGGAGACTATGATTGAGTTGCTGGGTATCTGCTTCCCCAGAGGCAAAGCCTCCATAAGCCTCAAGGCTCACAAACCCGCACGCCTGCAAGGCCAGGGACCACTCAGGGAGCAGAGTGGCCAGTGTCCGTGATGAACTGCAGCAGGGACACTCCATTAAGGGGTGGCCCTTCCTCAGCACCAGTTCCTCACTGTGTCCATGTGGGACATGGGCCTGATGCTGCCAAATCCTTTGATTTCTCAAGAAAAACTGGGAATCTAGATTTCTATGTGAAATACCCAAATTTTTTTAGTGTAAGAAATTGATTCGGATTAAAACAACAACAACAACAACTGTGTGAGCCAAACAATAAATGTCTGACAGTGGAGTCAGGCCCGTGGGCTGCCAGATTGTGACGTGTAAGTCAAATGTTTTATCAGAAACCTTTTTGGTGAGGTTAATCAGAGTTAATGTATAAACAGAATGATGCTGTAGTTTATGGTAACAGCTTACTGTTATTTAAATAAATGGACAACACCAAGGATGTTGGCAACATGCATTATAAGGATCATAACTATATATTTGTTTATATTTGGCAATAGTGCAGGTCAGCAAAAAAATTTAAGGCTTTTGAGAAAAGGCCATTATAAAATATTCAGAGACCAAAAATCTAATGCTATTTGACCTTCAAAGTCGGTAGTGGCGTGTACACATACTATTTCATATGAGCAGTATCTTGTTTCTATGGGGAGTCACACCTCCCTGTTTTGGGGAATTACCCTTCTTCCCCCACTCTCACCCCTATTCTGGTCACATGGTTCCACTGGGAGCTGCCATGTATTTGCCCCACCTTGATTTCCTGCTCATTATAGATTGGTCCGATCCTGAGTCCTGACCCAAGGCACACAAATCAGAACTCCCTGAGGATTTCCCTCTCTGGGGTGACTTTTTTCCCCCCAGTAAGGATCTGATGGCCCAGCAACTGAAGTGGAAAAATAGATAGCTGATCCATGCAGCGCTGGGGAACAGCAAAGTCAGTACGTTGAAAAGTCAGGGGATTGAGGGAGTCTAGCAAGGCAGCGAAAGTATTTTTCATTTCTTTTTATTAATTATATTCTGGAGGTTTTGAAAAATAAATTTTAACACATTGCGGAAATGTGTGAGCTTTTCATTTACCATGAAAGGGGAGGCAAGTGAAACAAAAATATGGGTGATGAATATGAAGGCTGAATTTGCTAAGATGCATTGGGGTGGCTGTGGTAAAAGTCCTTCCATGCTAATGTTAGCCAAAAGGGCAACTTCCGGCCTCAAGCAGCTGAGAAGTCCAGGAGTGCTTCCAGCCTCAGGCACAGCTGAATCCAAGGGCTCAGACAATATTACCAGGGTCATGTCTTTTTCACCTCTTGGGTCTTTTTTTCTCTTCTTCTCTTGTCCTGCCTTTCACTGCATTAGCTACATTTTATTTTTTCCACGCCCCTCTTCTATTGTTTTATATATGTGTGTGTATATAAATCCATAATTTGGATTTTCAACAAAGTCTAAATTTAATCAATATCCATCTTCAAACAATAATGATACTACTTTTACTTCTCTCCACACTCTTCCCCCCAACTCCCATGTTACCTACTATCTGAAATTTTAGTTCGGGCTTGTTTTTAAACATGTAAATTTTTAAAACACTTATTATTCACTTTGATTTTCCTACTCTATTTTAAATGATTTATTTTCTCACTGGGACTTTTTGCATCCTTTCTTTAAATTCATTTCTTTTCTTGCTGGAGTCTACCCTAGTGTAGTTCTTTCAGAGAGAAGCTTTGGATGATAAACTTTCTAAGTATTTGTATGCCTGAATATATCTTTATTTTGCCTTTATGCTTGGATGATAATTTGGCTTGATATAGAATTCTGGACCCAAAATTACTTTTTTTGCCTTCTGGCCTCCAGAGTTGCTGATAATCTCACTCTTGTTTCTTATAGGTATTGTATCTTTTCCTTCTGATAGTTTTTAGAACATTCCCTTTATCTCTGATGCTCTGGAATTTTACATGATATATCTGTGGGTATGTTCTCAATCTATTCTGCTATATATCTAATGGGAATCTTCAATTTGAAGACTCATTTTTTTTCCCTTTACTTATAGGGCATTCCTGCTAGTACCTCTTCAATATTACCTCTTCACTATTCTTTCTATTCTGTGCTTCGGACGCTCCATTAAATATATATTGAAGTGTCTGGATGTGTCCTCTTTGAACTTTTCTTTAGTATTTTCATTCTCTTTATCTCTTTGAGCTGCATTCTGGTAGATAAACTTTGTTTAACCTTCCAATTTATTCATTCGCTCTTTGGCAGTAAAGAAGCTGCTCTTAAGTTCATCTATTAAATTTTTTTTAATTTTAATAACTGTATTTTTTACTTGAACATTTCTAACTGGTTCTATTGTCATAATGCATGTGCTGCTTTCAAACTTCCTGGAGTCTCATGGCTTTTATTCTCACCTAAATTTATTTCTTTGAGGATTTTGAGAACATCCTCACCAGGGAGCTTGCTCTCCAGCCTGGTATTCATAGTTACCAAACAATAAAAGTTTGTCTATGAATGGATTAAACTGAAATAAGTGTCCCAAAAGCTAGAAGCTTCTAGGGGAGGGAAAAGAAAAAAATGTTCTTCTCTTTTTCTGTTTTCCATCTTCTCAAAGGATAGCACATCGGAATGACACAGAGGGATTTCCAAAATGCATTTTACTTAGTTAGAAAATTGTTGTAAGAAATTATATTCCGGCCAGGTGTGGTGGCTCACGCCTGTAATCCTAGCACTCTGGGAGGCCGAGGCGGGAGGATCGCTTGAAGACAGGAGTTCAAGACCAGCCTGAGCAAGAGCAAGACCCCGTCTCTACTAAAAAATAGAAAGAAATTATCTGGACAACTAAAAATATATAGAAAAAATTAGCCAGGCATGGTGGCACTTGCCTGTAGTCCCAGCTACTCGGGAGGCTGAGGCAGAAGGATTGCTTAAGCCTAGGAGTTTGAGGTTGCTGTGAGCTAGGCTGACGCCACGGCACTCTAGCCAGGGCAAAAGAGCAAGACTCTGTCTCCAAAAAAAAAAAAAAAAAAGAAAGAAATTATATTCCTTCAGAGAAGAACTAGGAAGTTATTTTCCTTTTTTTCCCCTTCAAACTGTGATAAAAAGCCCAAAAGATGCATAAACCAAGAAATGTGTGTCGTGCCCAAAAGTTTGTAGGTGAAATATTGTGACAAAGCAGACTTAGATAAGAAATACACACACACACACACACACACACACACACAAAATGCACTGGTCATGACTCTTGGCATCCACAAGTTTGCAATCAGAAGCTTCGACAGTGACACAAAACCAGTTACAAGAAGTGAGAGTGGACTTGGTCTTTCACAGCTGAAATCTGAGGTCAGTAATCAGGAAGAGTCGTGCTTTGAATTTGGAAGAGGTTTAATTAGCTTTTCCCTCTTTATTAACAATTTTAGTTTGCCACCTGAGCCTCATTGGGAGGGTTAAGTAATTGAGTTTCTCAAGGCTGCATCGAGAAGCCACAAGTTGTGCTTTATTGTTGCTCAATGTGGAATAAAACAAAACATGAAACAACTGGTTCTGATCAGGTGGAATGAACATTTAGGCCTGCTAATGTGGAAGCAGCCTATTATAGGCAGATTTCACAAAAATGAAATGTACCATTGCTCTGATAATTTCATTGTTGCTAACTTTATTTCCCATTTCTCCTAATGCCCACCACATGGTATTTTACTCTGTAAAGTTTGATTTTCTCATTATTTGAATCATAAGATGTTTAGACATAGAACATCTTGGAATAATCACTGACAAATTAGACTTTTGTCTGACAACTTGGAAATACCATGGAGAAAGAGGGAACACCACTGAACTGTTTGCTATGACTTTCTTGCCTTCGAGTAACTTACCTCCTATATCACTTTATAAGCAATGCGTTTTGCCAGCAATACATTGGTAGTATTAAATGACAGATTTAAGTAGTTGTTTGGGTTTTTTTCCTATGTGTCTCTTGGAAAACTGTTCTGTCAAGAAGTCATTCCAGAGAAAACAAATTTATCAAGAAGCAGGGAGCTTGCTTCATATTATAACCAGAGGCACTATCAGAATATTTTAGTTCAGTAGAAAATCTGTTTTACAAGTGGATTTTCTTTGTGTTTTGGGGAAATTTTTATACCAATTGAATCAGCAAAAATATTTTCTAAATCCTTTTGAAACCACAAATCAAAGTTACTAATGATATGACAAAATTTCATTTTGTTAAAAAATTTCTTCTGCAGTAAAAATGATGGATATATGTTCAATGTATGTATTCATTTTATCTATTTAAGTGAATCACTGTGCTGTATGAACCACTGGCCTTATGCACCAGCTTAGAACACAGCTTTTCAAAAGTTTATTTTAAAGCCTGGGAGAACCAACCATACCCATTACCAAACTTTCTCCATCTAGTCTGTGAAGTGAATTTTTTCATTGAATATTGTTTCTAACAGAACCCCTTATTATACTTTGGTTCTAAATGGTTAGTCAGTTTTAGAATTTTCCAAGGGATCAGAGAACTGACTCAAGCTTTCTGAGCACTTTGGACTAGGGATAATTTTTTTATTTGGCTCACAAACCTGAGATTACTCTGCTCTTGAATAGGGCCACCAGGCTTGCCCTGGCAGATTTGAATATTCGATTCATTGTATGAAACATGTACCAGACGCTGTGTTGAGGGAAGAGGGTAGAGAGATGGCAGGAACAGTCCCTGCCCATAGTCCACAATAACCTCTCACAACACCGTGCTTAAAACAGAGTCTTCTGGCTTTAGCAACATAATAGACTGGGCTAGTACCAGGTAAAACAAACACTGTTGTATTAGATAAATCTCTCAGTTATATGCAAGTAGAGAAGAGCCACATTATTTTGAAAACAAATACATAAACAACCTACAGGATTACCATGGGAATCTCAATGAGCAATCATATAAGGACATAGTGCAAGGCCTATAATAGGCACATAGTAATAATTGGTTGAATACCAGTTCAGTGCCTTTTATGCTTTATAGGCTATAGCTCTTAGCTATTGCTGTATGATACACTATGCCAAAACTCAGAGGGTTAAAACAATGACCATTTATTATTGCTCAAGAGTCTATTAATCAACTGAATGCTTCTACTGGTTGTGGCTGGACTCACTCATATATTTGCAGTCAGCTGTGGTACATTTGTTGGCAGATCTTGTGATCTTTGGCTGGGCTGGCTTATAGGTTTGGGGTCAGCAGGATGGCTGGTTTAGGATGGCCCGGGCTGGAATGAATCAGCTCTGCTCGACATGGTGTCTCATCCTTCAGCAGGCCAGCCTGGGCTCATTCACAGTGCAGACACAGGCTTCCGAGAGACAGACCAGAAGCAGACAAAGCCTCTTGAGGCTGAGGCTTGGGACAGACACATCCCTGCTTCTACCACATCCTGTTGTCCAGAGCAAATCAGAAGGCCAGGCCATATTTAAGGGAGTAGGGAAATAGACTCCACCTCTATGTGGGAGGAGCTGCAAAGTCGCATGATAAAGTGCCTATATATGGGCAAGTTTGGGTAATTGGGGCCAGTTTTGCAATCAATCTTTTTTTTTTTTTTCAAACCACAGCTGCTGTTGGAAGGTTTTGCAATCAATCTACCTCTGTGCCCTCAATTATTATGAGAGATTGTGTGAAAGTAAGAGAGTTGATTTATAAGCAGATAAATAATGATGTATTTGGAGTTTCCATTTCCTTTAAATTTTAGGTTTGAAGCTTGTTCTTTGATTCTTTGGTGGCCTGCAGTAGAAATTGTGGCTAACAGGCAAATATGTGTGTGGAGGATTTGACATGGCTCATGGAATCTAAGGCCGAGCTTCTGCGAGGGCAGGAACTCTGAACCACCCAGGATCTAGACGGTAACAACTAACAGTCGATTCAGGGCACTGCCATTGAGATTCAAAGTTCCTGGAGAGAGAGTCCAGTTGGCCCCTGAGTTAGGTGCCCAGACCTCGGCCAGGAGAGAACCAGGCGCCTTGACTCTGAAGTCTCACCAGGACTACATGCAAAGAGACTAGATAGCTCTTAAAAGTAAAAGGAGTCCAGTGCCAGATGGATTCAGGAAAATACAACATGTCCTCTACAAAGGTGAGACAGCTTAATTCTAGAAAAATAAAATGTAGTTGTGGCCCAAATTGTGTGGGCATGGGGGAGGCAAATGCCATTTTCCCCCTCGCCACAGCTGCCCATGAGCGAAAGTTGGAAAGCAGCTAGAAGCAAAGGGTACAGATTATGCAAAGAGGGAAGGTAAATTAGACGTGGCTAGCCTCTACCCAGTCGATGGCAAGTGACCATTTCCTTCCTTAATTTAATTCTTTGTCTTCCCTGGCTGATCAAAACATGTCAACAGACAACAGTCTTTGCCCTGCTTCAAAGAACATTAGAATTGTAGTGCCAAAGACAGAAGATATGTTTCTTAGGAGTTGTAAGTTAGGAATGCTTCCAACTGCTGCTGACTTTACCCATAGGACAGTTATTGTCACTGAGCAGGAAGTCCCTAAGTAGTGGCCCAGCAGCTCACCAAAGTCCTCAAGGGCCCCAGCTTCTCCTTTCTTTCTGTTCCGCTATCCTCAGCATGGCAGTGGTGTTTCCCCTCATAGCTACAAAATGGCTGCTGCTGCTCCCAGCACTGTGTCCTCACAGGATGGTATCTCTAGCAGAAAGAAGAGAGAAGGGAGCAAAAAAAGCGTTTGCTTTTCTTACCTCTCTCTGTCTGTCACCTTTCAGGGGACTTCCCATTACATCTTATTGGCCAGCACATGACCATCATAAACCATTCACTGCAGAAGGGGCATGAGAATGCTGTGTGGGCTCAGACCAATTTTAGAACCCCCTCTCGTGTTGGGCACATTGCCACCGGTCACTCAGATTTTCTTGGCCTTGTCTCTAGTTCCAGGCCCAGCTGAGGACTGGGCTGGCTTCTCAGGGCACAGGACCTGTGTAGTTGCGCAGGGCCCTCATTTAGAAGGGCTTGGTGCTCAGCTTAATGCTCTGCTGGTGCTGCCTCGAAATTCTTAATACTTTTTTAACAGTAATTTCATACTGGGTCCTACAAATTATCTCACCAGTGTCGGCTGCGGTGGACAGTTCCCTGTGGGCTTTGACTCACTTCTCCCTGGTGGTGTCTTGCTTCAAGCACACACCCTTGCTTTCTCTCCTGGGCTTTCCCAAAGCTGCAGACAGCAATAGGTGCTCAATCCGCTGGTCGACACAGACAGTTTGGAAGGGAAACTTTGACCAGTGCAGGACAGGAACCAATGGAGAAATGTTCCTACGTCCCATCCTTCAAGGGCACTCTGCATGATTCTTAGTAGGCCTGGGGGAATCCAGCTCCATCGCCCACAGCAGTGACCTTGACAACACATCCTTCTGTTGATTGTTCTGCCTTCTCTGTCCCCTCTCCCTAGTCTCTCATTCCTGGTCCCTGGGTCATATTTCAAATAAACACCTGCATACTAGTCTTGTCTCAGGCTCTGCCTTCAGGGGAATCCAAGCTCAAACACCATCCGAATAAACACCAGGATTTCTTACCAAGAAGATAGGCGTATGGCTGTTTGCCCATTGGTTAAGCAATATCAACAGTGCCAGCCACAGTGCTAGTTGTATAATAAAGGAGCCATCCCAGATCCTGTATCCCTGACTTCCAAGACAGACAGCTAACACTGCGGGGTGCCTACTGTGTGCTGGCCACTGTGCTATTTTCACACATGTTCTCTTACTTCACCCACACAACAGCCATTTGCAGTCGTTATTATTATCCCATTTTACAGATGAGAATACCAAGGATGAGAGAAGGCGAGTGACATCCCCAAGGCCAGTACGTGGAAGACCTGGAATTGAACCACAAGTTATCTGAATATTCTTCTCACAATATCACCCTGCTAAGGGGAAGGATATTTGAGCTCTAGGCCAACTGGACTGGCTCTGAGATTTGTAGCCACTCATAAAGCTGCTCGGATAGCGCTTCCTGAAGACCAGCTAGTGGCCGGGGAGGTGTGCCAGCGGGGGGGCAGGCTCCCCTCTCAGCTCTTGGTCCCGGTACAAAAGTGTTCACAGCAGGGCTTCAGGAACAGAGGGCTGTGGCCAGCACATAGCTCATGAGTTTTCTCCAAACCAACAGCAACCTGGCAACTATATTTTCCAAGCCTGGCTAGACAGGTCGTTCTATTCTGCTTTGTCACTTTCCAGGGAGTATCCTGCCCCTTCACAGACTCAGTGCTGTGTGGCAGACTACATTTACAGAGTGTTCTGGATAATGAGGTCAGGCAAACATTTGAAAAGACAGATCACAGACTACAGGGACACCACTGTCTTTTTCCAGGGCAAGCTGGGGAAAGAAATTGGACACTGGTCTAGATGACGGCGTGGTAATAGCTGAATCAGTAAAAGGGGCCAACCCCTGGCCAGCAGTCAGAGACATGACTGAAGAAAGAACTGTACCATTATTATTCTCAAAGGATGTATTTTTAGTACATAGTACAGAAGTCTGACCCTTTTCTATGCAGCAACACAGAATGGAAAGTCACTTAATATCAAGTTGCCGGCACATGATGCGGAATTGAAGTGACTTAAAATTCATAAATTGTGTATACAACTTCAGAGAATGTTCCAGTAGGGACCCTCACATTTATTTTCATTTTAATAATGTACACGGATTACCTCAGTATTCTTAATATAAGATAAAATGTGGTATGTCTCTACCTCTTGCTGATTTTCTTACATCAGTTTCCCTGAGTTTTGTCCCTGTCATTTAACAAGACAGTGGAGCAGTGGTTGTGCCCCCCATCAAAAAAGCCTCATACATATATCTCCAATATGTGCATATTTATGTATTTAAAAATTATATCCCTGGACTGCTACATTAATGTTTTATTATAATATAAAACAGGCCAGAATTAAATGTTAAAGGAGAAGGTAAAGTTAAATGATCTTAAAAGTACTTTTAAATTAGTAACACTGCAAAAACCACTGCTTTGGCTAATGAGAGTAATATGATTAAATAAACTTTTCTTTTAAAAAAACATGATTTGCCACTCAGTGATATTTTTATTCAAAATTTTGGACTAGCTCCGTTTATTACAATACTTGGTGGTTTTTTTACATTTTTATTGAGGTTTTATTTCAGTGGTTTTTAGTATATACACAAAGTTGTACAGACATCACCATTGTCTAATTTTAGAATGTTTTCATCACCCCAAAAAGAAACCCATACTTGTGAACAGTCACTCCTATTCCCTTCTACCCCTATCCCCTCGGCAACAACCAATCTATTCTCTGTCTCTATGGGTTTGTCTATACTTAGCATTTCATGTAAATGAAATGATATAATATGTGGCTTTTTGTGTCTGGCTTCTTTTATTTAATGTAATGTTTTCAGGGTTCATCCATGTTGTAGCATGTGTCAGTGTATCTTTCCTTTTATGGCCAAATAATATCCGATGTTATGGCTATACCACAGTTCTTTCTCTCTTCATCTGTTAATGGACATTTGGGTTGTTTCCACTTTTGGCTATTATGAATAATGCTACATTGAACACTTATGTGTAATTTTTATGTGGACATTTGTTTTCATCTCTCTTGGGTAAATACCCTCGGACTGGAATTTCTGGGGTAAGTGCTAACTCTATGTGTAGCCATTTAAGGAACTGTCAGCCTATTTCCCAAAGTGGCTGCACCATTTTACAATCCCACCAGCCAAGGTATGAGGAGTCCAATTTCTTCATATTCTTGCCAGTACTTGTTACCGGTCATCCTTTTTGATTGTAGCCATCTTAGTGGATGTGAGTGGTTTGATTTACATTTCCCTAATCACTAATGGTGTGGAGCATCTTTTTATGTACTTATTGGGCATTCGTATATCTTCTTTGGAGAAATATCTACTCAAATTTTTTGTCCATTGTTTAAATATTTGTCTTTTATTGTTGAATAATAAGTTCTTCTTACATTCTCTATGTTAGACCTTATCAGATATATGATTTATACATAGTTTTTCCCATTCTGTGGGTTATATTTTCTCTTTCTTGATAATGGCCTGTTGAAGCATAAGAGTTTTTATTTTGATGAAGTTGAATTTATCTGTTATTTTTCTTTGGTTGCTTATGTTTTGGATATCATACCTAAAACACCATTGCCTAATCCAAGGTCATGAAGATTTACATCTATGTTTTCTTCTAAGACTTTACAGTTTTAGCTCTTACATTTACCTTGATCCATTATCAGTTATTTAGGTTATTAGGTATGAAATGTCTGATTTCCTTAAGTTTGACAGTTGATATTTCTGACATTTCACTTTGACACCTCTTGTTTTATTTTTATTGTGAAGGTACAGCCTCATTCTTTCAAACACATGGTTTGGCTTGTGATTATCTGTCAAATTTTTTTAAGAGCAATTTTTGTGAAACCACAGATAAGTAAAAAATTTGTGTTATTTTTGAATATGAGTTCCATCGTGGAACCAGTGCAGTGGCTGACAGCTCGAAATATCAACAAAGTATTTGGGAAGGATGTGGCTAATGAACATGCAGTACGTGGATGGTTTGAGAAGTTCCATTCTGGTGATTTTGATCTTGAAAATGAGCCACATGGGTGATCTGAGACCAAGGTGGATAATGATGAGCTGAAAGCTATAATGGAAGCGAATCCATCTCAACCTGTGCATGAATTAGCAGCAAGGTTTGGCATTACTATTCCAATATTGAACCGTTTGAAACAAATGGGCAGCGTAAAGAAGTGGGATAGATTGGTAAGAGAAATGGTCTGGAAGCTTGCCTTTCTTTGCTGTCATGACATAAAGGCAAACCATTTCTATACCATAATGTTATATATGATGAAAAATGGGCTCTTTTTGACAATTACAAGCATTTGGCACAGTGGCTGGATAAAGATGAAGTGCCAAAACACAGTCCAAAACTGAATATTCATTTGAAAAAACTAATGGTGTCTGTTTGGTGGTCCAACACTGGTATTATCCACTACAGCTTCATGAAACTGGCTCAGTAGACTACAGCAGATGTCTACTGCAACCAATTGGAAAAGATAGTGAGGATGCTTGTGATTAAGCAGCCGAGATTGGTCAATAAAGACTGGCCAATCCTTTTGCAAGACAACACTCGATCACATGTCGCACAAACAATGCTGCTTAAACTAGAGGCTGGACTTGGAAACTCTCTGTCATTCATGAATTCACCAGACCTTGCACCAACTGACTACCACTTCTTCCAGGCTTTGGACCACTTCTTGCAAGGAAAAATAGTCAATTCTCAACAAGCTGTGGAAAACGTCTTTCGTAATTTCATGGCCACTTGCTCTCCAGGCTTCTTCACTGCTGGCATAAACAAGCTACCATTAAGATGGCAAAACTGCATCAATAGTTAAGGTGTATGCTTTAATTGTACTGTTTCTTGTTTGAGATACAATAAACTAAAGTTTTGATTCGAAATCAGACGTTTCATATTTAATGACCTAATAATTTTTGTATATGGTACAACTTTAGGTAGAGGTTCAACTTCATTGTTTGAAAGTGGGTAGCCAGTTGTCCCAGCAAAATGTTGAAAATACTATTCTTTCTCCATTGATTTGTTACGGTACCCTTGTCAAAAATCAACAGACCATAAATATATGGGTTTATTTTTAGACTTTAAATTCCATTCTATTGATCTATAAGTCTTAATGCTTGGTTTTTAATGTATGTCCCAGCTGAAAAGACAACTTACAAAGATTAATAGATCAAATACAAAAACTGCATCATTATCAACCTTTACTAATAATTTTCTGACACATCCACCAATTATGCAAATGTTTGGCTAGAGATTTGGCTAGTGAGTTTCCATCTTGTCTGACGTCTGTGAGTTTTTCTTGCAAAGCAATAGTAAGGTATTGCATTTTTTTCTTTGTAACACATAGGTACAAAACTCACTGAAACTCATCCTGAAGAAAATTTTAAAATTTAGCAAATTCTTTTTTTCAGGTTTTCAAAAGTACAACTAAGAGTTTTTTAAAGGTGTTATACTTTTGTAATTTTAGCAACAAAAACTTCAGGCCAAGGAAAACATTTCCAAAGATTGATTTACAAAATGATCTTCCATAGCTCAAGTTTGTTGTTAAAAAGGCTTGATTTCTACTGGAAAGTTTGTACTACAGAGTATTAGAAATGTCAGGTCTTCAATTTTATGGGTATTAACTTGTGTTTACATTATTAGCATCCTCCTCAAGCTGTGATTTCTTTGTAGTAAATATTTTTAAGCTACATGTCCATTTTGAGAGAGTATGGTAGTTAAAATTATATAATCTGTTGGATTTTTTTCTCTTTATTTCATCAGTTTCTGTGTTTACCATTACTATTCCTTTCATTATACATTTTTAGGAGTAATTCTGGTGTTCTTTCTTGAACCTCCTAAGTTGGATGTTATTAATTTTTAGACTTTCCTTTTTTTCAAATGTGTTGAAGACTGTAAATTTTCCTCTAGGATCTACTTTAGCTGTATCTACAAGTTTTGATAGTATTTTCTTATCATTCACTTTCAAGTATTTTCTAATTTCCATATAATTTCTATGTTGATCCACAAGCTAAATTAAATTAATAGTGTAGTTTAAAAATTCACTATGTTTTTTTTTAATTTTTTGTTGATATTGATTCTTAAGTCAGATGCTTTGTTGTCAGAAAAAGTGATCTGCACGCTACTGACTCTTGACGTTGTTGAGACATGTTTTGTAGTTTAATACATGGTTAATTTTTGTAAATGTTTGCCTAGAGTTAGCCAACTGCAAAATTACAGGCACAGTCTCCACGAGACTGCCCTCATGTCTGACACCATCTACAAGGGGTGCCCGCCAACTAACTACAAAATTAAAGGGAACAGTCCCCAAGATTGCCTTCACTTCTGACATCAACTACTTCAGGGGGGCCTGAAACCATCCTCAGGTTCAATAATTCACTGGAAGAACTCCCAGAACTCACTGCAAACTCATATACTTATGGTATGGTTTATTACAAGGAAAGGATGTTTTAATTATATCTTTTGAAAATAGTACATATCTGGATTTCAGTTTTTTGTACATTCTAGGAGTCCATGGCTTCTAATTGAAAAATTCACACCTCTGCTGTCTTTCACAGAAAAAACAACTGTAAAAAAGATAAAAGGAAAATTCACTCCATTGAAGTTTTTTTGTGGTTACTGACTTATTTGGGTTTATTCTTGCCATTTTATTATATGCATATATTATACGCTCATATATTATATGCATATATTATTCGCCTTGCTTTCCCCCCTATATTTTCCTTTTCCTTTCTTGCCTTTTGGATTAAAATTTTTTTCTCATTCCATTTTTCTGCCCTTTATGAGTTTGAAGCATATACATTTAATTTGTTACATTTTGGTGGATACCCTTGGAATTTTAACATATATACTTACAGTATAAATGTTAGAATACCTAACTCAAAACAGCCTCCTCCAGGTTTACTATTATTGCCCAGGCTTTTTTTTTTTCTCTTTTACTCTTTTTATCCCTAAAATGATACATTAATTTATATTTACTATAGGCAATGTTTATTTCTATTTATCTACATGTTTTATTGCTCCTTAGGATTTATTGAGTTTTCTGAGTCTGAGTCATTCATTAATCCTGACAAAGTTTCAGCCTTTATTTCCTTGAATATTTTATGTCCCCTGTTCTCTCCTTTATTTCACTCTAGAAATCTAATAAGACATAAATTGGCCCTTCACATGGTGCCCTCCACATCTCAGTCTTTCTTTTCTATATGTTATCTCTTTGCCTCTCCGGGCAGCATACTGAGTATGTTTTCCAAATCAGTCTTCGAGCCCCACAGTTCTCACTGGAGACTGAATTCACAAAGGACAATAGCCAGACCGTACATAGTAGGATTCTGATCCTCATGAGAAGTCCAGGAAGCCAAACCACAACTTCCATAGCAATCTGTCCAGAAGAGTCAAGACTTAGTTGGCAATGGCCAACTTTCCTATCTTTCTTTCCCTCTGGCTTCCAGCTGAGCACGGACCAGGGAAGGCCAGACATCTGCCCCAAACCAGTCACATGAAATGCTTGCTTCTAGCTGGCCCACTTCTAACCTCCAACAGCCAACAGCCAACAGCCTCCAATCAGGGGATACCTGGAGCCTTAACTTTTTGTGCTATAAAGCTTTTCCATACCCCTGCTTGTCTTGGAGTCTCTGCCAAGCTTAAGTGGTGGTGGCTGACTCTTCTGTTCCATGGTAAGGTCTGAATAAATGGTCTCTGTTTTTATCTGGGTGGTCTTTGTTTCAGCACCAGTTAGGGTTATTCTGCTGCTTGATGCTTCCACTTGGTTTTTTAAATTTCAACCTTGTATGTTTTTCAGTTTTAGAAGTTCCATTTGATTCTTTTTCTAAACTGGTTGTTTTTATAACTTCTTTTTCTTTTGCCTTCACTTTGATTTCTGCCAACATATTAAATGTTTCAGCCAATGATTCTAATATCTGACGTCTTTATGAGGGTGCTTTTAATATGTGTTGTTTTTGCTGTCTCTCATTCGTGGTAGCTTATTGTCTTGACTGTTCTTTCATTTTTTTTTTTTTTTAATTGTGAGCCCAAATTTGTTGTGCTGTCTGTGAGAGTTGCCTGAGGTCTGATCTGAGGGCAAATTCTCTAGGAAACATTCGCCTTTGCTTCTTTTAGGCACCTCGGGGCATCCAAAATTACTTAAAATGAAGTTCTTTGGGGGAGGTTCAATTCACATTGTGATATGTGCACCTACCTCCCTTTGGAGTATACTACATGCAAGTGAAATCTCGTGTCATTGTCCACAGAGGAGAAAATGGAGATGTGGCCAAGTGGATCCCAGTCTGGATCCCAGACTGAAAGGGACTTAGAAAATTTCAGGGAAGGTACTTCAAAGTGTGGGGACCTGGTGGGGCAGAGGCCTCCCATACCCTAGTGTAAGGGCAGGTACCACTACTAAGAAATGTTTCTTTCAAAAATGCTGGCCCTGGCCATGTGCCCTCCTGCAGCCTCTGGGGCCCTGCAGCTGTGGTGGCAGCATGCTGCACACGGAAGGAGACAAAGCTTGTTTTGAATTCTCGAGTGATGAAATTAAGGAGGAAAAGAAAATCTAGAAGCATAAGTCCCTCCCCAAGATGTCTGGAGTTTGGGAGCTGGAAGTAAATGGGACAGAAGCTAAATTAGTACAGAAGGTTGCTAGGGCAAAGATCACTGTCACTTTCAACATTAACAACAGCATTCCACCAACATTTGATGATGAGAAGGAGCCCTCACAAGGGCAGAAGGTTGAAGAACAGGAGCCTGAACTGACATCAACTCTTAATTTTGTGGTTGAAGTTATTAATATAAAGAATGATGGCCTTGTACTAGATGGTCTTTATCCAGAGGATGAGGTTGGACAAGAAGAGGAGGCTGAGGGTGACATTTTTGCTATCAGGAAAGTTAGCTTTCAGTCTCCCAGTGAGTCTGAATGGAAGGACACTAATCACACACTTGAAACCACCTTTTATAAAATTGATAAAAGGTCGCAAGGTGGTAACTGTGGTAGGGGCCTGAACTCTGCAAAGGTATAGGCATAGTTAAAAAAATAACCAGCCATTGTTCCCTAGCTTGCTTTCCTACAATTGTTTAGAGTCACATATCCCTGATGGCTATGAGATTGGTAAATTCTCTAATTGCTTCTATAGATAACATCACTATTGTCAAACCTAAGACTGGTCTTTTGGATTTTCTTCCAGACTCTGGTGGACGCCAACCAGACCAGTGGTCATACATGGGAACTGATTCAACAGGTCCTGTGACCCTCTACCTGGGAATTGACTCAGCACAAGAAGACAATTTCTACTTCCCAACCCTATGCGTTCATCCTCAGACAGTCAGCAGACCCAATTCCCTAGCCCTTTGTCCACCAAACTATCTTCAAAAACCATGAACCAGAAATTCTCGGGGAGATGGATTTAAGAAATTCCTCCCATCTCCTCACTCAGCACCCTGCAATATTAAACTATTTCTCTGCTGCAACCCCTGCTGTCTCAGTGTATGGGCTTCCTTTTGAGTACAGGCAATAGAACCTAGTTGGGCTGCAATGTAGTCAACACAGATTCCCTGGACTGGGCCTTGTATGACCACCTAATGTATTTCCTTGTGGACCTTGTGGACACCACTTTTGCTCAGCACAGCCTTGGAACACCAGGAGTATATTACTTTTCTTAAAGAACTCAAAAATTTCGTCAAGAGCCAGTGGAGCAGACAGAAACACTGAAAGCTTTAACATATTGACTGCCACACTAGAAAAAAAAGTTTTTCCTCGGGGCAAAGTGTTTTATTACAAAGATAGAATCAAAACTTTGAAAACAATCCTTTCTCATGTAATGAAAAATGTATTATTTTTTATTGTTTTCTGTGCTCATAGGTATGGTGAATAAGGTAAAGAGATGTATGAGTCACATATGCTTCACGAGGCCTGGGTTCAAAACCAGCGTGAGTTAACTACAACTCACATGGCAGTTAATGTGTTAATTTTATGGAAGGCTTTGGCCAGTGAACAAATCCTACTCTGAAGCCAGACAAATGTGCTGTGAAATGGTTATTATCTTAATATCATGGAAAAATAGCAAATTAAAATTATTTCTTTTATATTCTTATTTACTATTCATCTGTTTTTTTCTGTACAAATCTGTTATTTCTACATTTTTGTAGAACATAATGATGGACCATAACATTGGTTTATTTCCTCAAAGAAAAAATGCTTGTTCCTCCCCTGTGTAATTTCTACAAATTCATGCTTATTAAACTGGAAAACCGAGTACAGCAGAAATAGAAAGAGATTTTAAGTTTGGGCTATAAAATCCTCATCTTCTCTAATCCTTTGAGTTGTTAACCTGTAGACAGCTTTAAAACTTGCATTTGTATGCTTTAGGGCCTTCCACATCTGCAAATCCTCTTCCCAGGATCTTTTATATGCTAAACAGATCAAATTTCCCTAGAAGATATCCTTCCTTGCTTGCTTTATTTACATTTCCAGGAAGTATTTTACATCTGCATTGCAAAATAGCAGCCACCCCTGCTCACCTACCAGCCCAGAGTGAATGTTATTTTCTAACAAGCAGTTTGGATGCCTTCCAACCCCCAAGGCTCTGTGCACTGGTCTCTATGGAAATTATTTCCCTTTCCAGACAAGATTGTCTTCTCCAGTACAAAATGGATTTTGCGCTCTTTTGACCTGTCTCAAACTGCCTCCCCTCACTACTCTCTAGAGTTTTACTACTTCCAGCAAGGAAGCTGAGTAAACCATTTCTGACCTGCCATACTCATCTCCTCCCCACACTCACGCCAGGTTCTTTTTCCTCTATTTCCCTGCTTCCATGCTTTTGATCATGTTCTTGCCTGCACATGGGTTACCTTCTCCATCACTCTCTCTTTCTCCTATCACCTCCATGGATGAAGAGCACCAGCTTGATTGCAAGGCCAAGTTAAAATACTATCTTTGTACGTAGAAATGTCAGGGTTACATACTGACTTTCACAGGCCCTGTACACTTTGCTTTTGTGAGTCTCCTCTTACCATAATAGCTTTCATGGGCCCTAAAAGTTTTATTTTGTTTGACCCTAAGTTCATTTTTTTTCTTCTGAGTTTTAAAAGAAATTAAAACATTTTGGTGGGCCCTTAAAAGTATTGTGGGGTTCTAGTCATTGTGCCTGATGGATAGTCCAACCTGAGACTGTATCTCATGCAGCATGAAAGAGGTAGTTTGGTATAACTTTGGTACAACTCTCCTCTGGTCTCCGTGTGACCTTAGGGGAGTTATTTAATGTCTTTGTGACTCATTTTCCTCATCTGTACAATAGCTGTAATACTATCACCCAGTTTCTAGGGTTGTGGCTATGGTTAAATGGGCTAACATATGCTAAGACCAGTGACTGACACATAGCATTAGCTATGTGTCAGCTATTATCTTAATTAATTATTGTCAGTATTAGGTCCTAAATCAATATATAAAATAAAATGAGTGAAACAATGAAAATTTTTCTTATGCCAAGATATTTTCAGCAATATCAAACCACCTTAAAAGAAGGATTTTAAATCTGGACATAATTATTTCTATTTTTGAGAAAGAGGAAAAAAAGCAAATAAAACTCCTTGGGGGATGAGGCAGACCCTTGATGATAGATAAGTGCATCTCTTTCTACACATTATTGGAATCACAAACCCTTTTGAGATGGAAGTGTTTAAGAGGCCATCGAGCCCAGCCTTCTAAACAGTGAAAATAATTTTCTCTATAACACAGCTCCTTGAACACATGTAGGAACATAGAGTTGAATCTTTCCTCAAACATCTTATTTCACCATCAGTCAGATAACGTCTTGGGATGTTCTTCCATGTAATTTGACAAAAATATTGTCTCCCTGAAACTTTCATCCACTTATCTTACTTCTGCATGTTTGAAGCTATGTAGAACAAGGTCATTCTGTTTCAGACAAACTCCTAACTATTTTCAGATGGGGTTCAAGTATTCTTTCGTCATCTGTTTTCCAAGGTAGTATCTATTCTTTCATCCATACTCTGGGGGCCATGACTTACAAACTCCTTACCAGCCTGATCTTCCTCCATAGGGCAAAATCTAGTGCTGGTTTTAATACATGGCATCTCAATGTGAACATGGTATACCAGCTCTTTTCTGACCAGCCAGGGAGCCCTGAGACTGTCACTTTCTTTGTTCTGGGTGTCTCTCTATATTAGTAGAAATATAGATTAAGATTGCTTGAGATGTTTTGGTAGTTGCATTAGGCTGTTGGTTTACAGTAAACTAGTGTAAAAAGAAAGATCAAAGTCTCAGGGCCATTGCCTGTCCCCACCAATTCCTTATTCAGAAGAGAAGAGAAAAGCCTCAGGCACCTGTGAAGAACTGGACCCACAGATCATTCATTAAGAAAATTTCTTTCTTCCTGATTGCATCTTGGGAGGTTGTGTGATTCCAGGAATTTGTCCATTTCCTCTATGTTTTAGATTTATGTGTAGAGATTTTCATAGTATTCACAGATGATATTTTGTATTTCTGTGGTATCAGTTGTAATATCTCCTTTTTCATTCTGATTGAGTTTATTAGGTCCTTTCTCTTCTATTCCTGGTTAATCTAGCAAGAGGTCTATTGATTTTGTTTGTCTTTTCAAAGAACTAACTTTTTGTTTTGTTGAGCTGTATTATTTTCTTGTTTTTGATTTCATTTAGTTCTACCCTGACCTTAGTTGTTTATTTTCTTCTGCTGGATTTGGGCTTGGTTTGTTCTTCCTTTTCTAGTTCCTTGAGATGTGTCATTAGATTGTTAATTTGTAACCTTTTTGTCTTTTTGTTATAGGTATTTAAGGCTATGAATTTTCCTCTAAGGACTGCTTTTGCTCAAATCCCACAGATTTTGATAGCTTGTGTCCACTTATGTCATTCAGTTCGAGGAATCTTTTGATTTCCATCTTAATTTCATCATTGGTCCAATAATTGTTTGTCAGGAGGTTGTTAATTTCCATGACTTTTGTAAAATTGGGTATTTCTCTTATTGTTGATTTCTAGTTTTATTCCACTGTGATCTGAGAAGATATATGGTATGACTTCAATTTTTTTTTTAATTTGTTGAGCCATGATTTGTGGCCTAAAATATGATCAATCTTGGAGAATTTTCCATGTGCTGATAAGAAGAATGTATAAACAGTAGTTTTGGGGGTAAAATGTTCTGTAAATGTTAGGCCCATTTGTTCTAGAATCTTATTTAAGTTCAGTGTTTATTTATTTATTTTTTGCTTGGGTGATCTATCCAGTTCTGTCAGTGGGGTGTTGAGGTCCCCAGCAATTACAATGCTGCTGTTTATCTCTTAATGAGCAACAAGATTGAAGCAGCAATAAAAAATCTTCCAACAAAAAAAAGCCACAAACCAGATGGATTTACAGCCAAAATTTATCAGACCTACAAAGAAGAGTTGGTACTCATACTGCAGAAATTATTCTGTAACATCAAGAAGGAGGGAATCCTCCTGAACTCATTCTACAAAGCCAGTATCATCTAGATACCAAAGTCAGGAAAGGACACTACAAAAAAACAAAACAAAACCAAAACTACAGACCAATATCCCTTATGAATATAGATGCAAAAATCCTCAATAAAATGCTAGCAAACTGAATTCAATAGCACATCAAAAAAATAATCTACCATGACCAAATGGGCTTTATCCTAGGGATGTAAGGATGGTTCAACAGACATAAATCAATAAATGTGATTCACCACATAAACAGAAGCAAAACCAAAGGTCATATGATCATCTCAATAGATGCAGAAAAAGGATTCAACAAAATTTAGCACACTTTCTTGGTAAAAACCCTCAACAAACTAGGCATAGAAAGAACATATCTCAAAATTATAAAAGCCATATATGACAAACCCACAGCCAGAATCATAAGGAATGGGGGAAAAGCTGAAAGCATTCCCACTATGAACTGGAACAAGACAAGGATGCCCATTGTCACCACTTCTATTCAACATAGTGCTGGAAGTCCTAGCCAGAACAATCAGTCAAGAGAAAGAAATTAAAGGTGTCCAAATCAGGGAAGAGGAGGTCAAGCTATCACTGTTTGCTGACTGTATGATCTTATATCTAGAAAATCCCAAAGATTCCAAGAGACTCCTGGATCGATAAATAAATTCAGCAAAATCTCAGGGTACAAAAATCAATGTACACAAATCAATAGCATTCCTATACACCAATAATAGTCAAGCTGAGAGTCAAATCAAAGACTCAATACCATTCACAATAGCTACAAAGAAAATAAAATACCTAAGAATATACTTAACCAAGGAGGTGAAAGATCTGAACAAAGAGAACTATGTAACACTGAAGAAAGAAATTGAAGATGATGCAAACAAATGGAAAAACATATCTTGCTCATGGATCTGTAGAATCAACATTGTTAAAATGTCCATACTACCCAAAGCAATTTATAGATTCAATACAATCCCCATCAAAATACCAATGTCATATTTCACAGATCTAGAAAAAATAATTCTACACTTTGTTTGGAACCAGAAAAGAGCCTGAATAGCCAAAACAATTTTAAGCAAAAGGAACAAATCTGGATGCATCACATTATCAGACTTAAAACTGTACTCCAAGGCTATAGTAACCCAAACAGCATGGTATTGGCACAAAAATAGAGACATAGACCAATGGAACAGAACAGAAACTCAGATATAAAACCATCCACATACAGCCAACTGATCTTTGACAAAGCAGACAAAAATACATACTGGGGAAAAAAATCTCTATTCAATAAATGGTGCTGGGAAAATTGGATAGCCACATGCAAAGGAATTAAATAGGATCCATATCTCTCACCACTCACAAAAATTAATTCAAGATGGACAAAAGACTTAAATGTAAGGCATGGAACCATAAGAATTCTAGAAGAAAATGTTGGAAAAACTCTTCTAGATATCAGCCTAGGCAAAGAATTTATGAAGACCTCAATGGCAATTACAGCAACAACAAAAATAAATAAATGGGACTTAATTAAATTAAAAAGCTTCTGCACAACCAAGGAAATAATCAACAGAGCAGATAGACAACCTACAGAAGAGGAGAAAATATTTGCAAACTATATATCCAATGAAGGACTAATAACCAGAAGCTACAAATAATTCAAGCAAATCAGCAAGAAAAAAATCAAATAACCCCATCAAAAAGTGGTCAAAAGACATGAACAGAAGCTTTTCAAAAGAAGATAGACAAATGGCCAATAAACATATGAAAAAAATGCTCAGTGTCACTAATCATCAGGGAAATGCAAATTAAAACCACACAATGAGATATCACCTTACCCCTGTTAGAATGGCTTTTACTAAAAGTCCAAAAATAATAGATGCTGGCATGGATGCAGCACTTCTGCACTTTCGGTGGGACTGCAAATTAGTACAACCTCTATGGAAAACAGTATGGAGATACCTCAAATAACTAAAAGTAGACCTACCATTTGATCCAGCAATTCCACTACTGGGCATTTACCCAAAGGAAAAGAAGTCATTTTATCAAAAAGACACCTGCACTTGAAAGTTTATCACTGCATAATTCACAGTTGCAAAGATATGGAATCAACCCAAGTGCCCATCAATCCATGAGTGCATTAACAAAATGTGGTATATGTATACCATGGAATGCTACTCAGCCACAAAGAAGGATGACTTAATGCCTTTTGCAACAATTTGGATGAAACTGGAGACCATTATCCTAAGTGAAGTATCTAAAGAATGGAAAAACAAACACCACCTGTACTCACCATTAAGTTGGAACTAACTGATGAGCACACATGTGCACAGAGGGAAGTAAAACTCAATGGAATTCGAGCAGGGGGAGTGGGGAGGAGGGAATGGGCTATAAACTACTTTACCAGTACAATGAACACTATCTGGGTAACAGGCACACTTAAAACCATGACTCAAGCATTATAAAAGTGATCTATGTAACCAAAAATATTTGTACCCTCATAATACTTTGAAATAAAAGAAAGAATAATTGTAGACATTTGGGGGACAATTGGAAAAAAAAATTCTTGCTAACCTCCCATAAGCAAGGACATACAAAGTATACCTATATCTAGCACCTAAAACTAAAGACTGTTCAATTCCACACTAATAATGAATTACAAGTTTATCTTACAGGTAACAGAAGTAGAGACAAGATAGAATCAGACATTCTTCCACCTACCCAGGGACAGCTACATAATTGATGCTTCCTTCAGTCCCTTATTTTATGTAAAATGTAGATTTGTTGGGTCTCACAGAGTGTAACTACTACCTCATCAGTCCACCCACCCCCGCACACACACCTTTTTCTTTCTCTCTGTATCCCTTTAAAATGCTGAAGTTTTCAACCTTCCCTTTGTAAAACAGCCACAGCTTGTCTGTGGTTTGTGTTTTTCCCAGATGTGTCCTCAAAATTTTGGCTTAATAAACCTCCACTGAGTGAGATTTTTGCCTCAGTCATTATTTGAGTTGACACTAGTGATCAGCTAAGGATCTAAAGCCTCAACTCTAGATCCTTTGTAAATCAAAAATTACCAAGCCAGGTCTTCTCTGTCCTTTACTTATATAATTCATTTTATAAACCTGAATGTAAGACTATACTTTATTATGTCTACTTCTAATCTTACTGCTTCTAGTGCAGTGTCTTAGCCTATTGAGCCTCTTTTAAATTTTTATTTTCTTTAGCAATCACATTACTTTTCCCACCCAGCTTTTTACCACCTACAAACTTGATAAGCATAGGATTGCATCTAGGTCACGCACATACATCTTGCCCAAGGCAGGGTCAGACCGCTTATATATAAGGTACTACCTCTGGGTCGACATATTTTTTGAATGTAGTTACCAACCAGTTTTGAATGTCCTAATTACCATCATTTAACTCAAATTTCTTGATCTTAGGTACAATGTAATCAGGGAAGACTTTGTAACAGGCCAGTTCAAATCAACATTTAGTTTATCTTGGCCAGGAATCTGCAAACCTGGATGCCTTTCAGAATCACCTCCCTTAAAATATAGATTCCCATGCCCTGCCTCTGAGACTCTGAGTCCATAGATTTAAGAGAATTCTGAGAATTAGTAATTAGAAAGCACCCCAAATGATTCTGGTATGACTACTACTTGGGAACCAAGTGCTCTTGCAAATCAAAGTGTTGCTTGTAGACCACTAATGGTAGCAGCACCTGGCTGCTAGTTGGGAAGGCTGAATTTCCTGCCCCACCTCAGACCTTCTGAATCAGAATCTACACTTGGAAAAGATCCCCAGGTGATTCAAATGCACATTAACGTTTGAGGAGCACTATCTATGCAATTACCACAATTTACCCTCTAATTATTCATTACTCATGAGTAAGAGGAGATTGGGCATGGTTGGCTCAAGCCTGTAATCCCAGCATTTTGGGAGGCTGAGGTGGGAGGATTGCTTGAGGCCAGGGGTTCAAGACCAACCTGGGCAACATATCAGCCCCCACCCCCATTTCTACAAAAAAAATTTAAAAATCAGTTGGGCATGGTGATGCACACCTGTAGTCCCAGCTACTTGGAAGGCTAAGGCATGAGGATCCCTTAAGCCCAGGAGTTCAAGGCTGCAGTGAACTATGATCACACCACTGCACCACTCCCACCTGGGTAGTGACAGAGCAAGACTCCATCTCCAAAAAAAAAAAAAAAAAAGGAAAAAGAAGGAAAGTAGAGGAAGAATAGGAAAAGAGAGAAGAGAAGTTCTGCCTCCTCAACATATCAAATTTTCACACAAATTTAAATTTGGACAAATTATCTCACCTTTCTTTACTTGAATTCCTTTGTCTATCAAATTGGCAAGGCAATCATACCTACCTCACAAGGTTTAAATGAGCTAATGCACATAAAACACTGAGAACAGCACCTGCCCAAACTAAGCTTTCAGTGTTATGGGTTGAATTGTGTTCCCCCAAAAGATATGTTGAAGTCCTAACCCTTGGTACTTGTAAATATGACTTTATTTAGAAAGAGGGATTTTGCAGCTGTAATCAAGTTAGGATGAGGTCATTAGGGTGCACTCTAAGCCAATATGACAGGTGCCCTTATTAGAAAAGGAAAATGCCATGTGAAGACACAGACACACAGGGAGACAGCCATTTAAAGACACAGGCAGAGATTGGAGCGATGCAGCTGCAAGTCAAGGAACACCAAGGATTGATGGCCACCTCCAGATCCTAGGAAGAGGCAGGCAAGGATTTCCCTAGGGGTTTCTGAGGAGGCATGGCCCTCTATACACCTTGAGTTTGGACTTCTAGCCTCCAGAGCAGTGAAACAATAAATTTCTGTTGTTTTGAGCTACCTAGTTTGTGGTACTTGGTTACAGCAGCCTTAGGAAATTAATACAGTATCTTAGTTGTGATGATTTGGGCTGTTACTATTATTACTAGCACATGCTGGCACTCAGCTGAGCACTGGTGATTCTGTGGTTAATAAGGCCCAGTCTCTGCCCTCAGAGGGATTATAGCCCAGACTGTGCCTGGTCAGTAGTAATGAGTGGATATCACCCACCTGGCGGGCCTTCCCTAGGAGGACCACAATAAGAGCAGGTGGGAAGGCAACAGCCATCTTGGGGGTCCAGAAAGCCTTCCCAGAAGAGATGTCCACTATGCTGAGGGACCGGTAGAGTCAGGTAGATAAGAAGGCTTCACAGGCTGGGCATGGTGGGTCACGCCTGTAATCCTAGCACTCTGGGAGGCCGAGGTGGGAGGATTGCTCGAGGTCAGGAGTTTGAGACCAGCCTGAGCAAGAGCGAGGCCCCGTCTCTGCTAAAAATAGAAAGAAATGATTTGGACAGCTAAAAATCTATATAGAAAAAATTTAGCTGGGCATAGTGGCCCATGCCTGTAGTGCCAGCTACTCGGGAGGCTGAGGCAGGAGGATTGCTTGAGCCCAGGAGTTTGAGGTTGCTGTGAGCTAGGCTGATGCCATGGTACTCTAGCCCGGGCAACAGAGTGAGACTCTGTCTTAAAAAAAAAAAAAAAAAAAAAAGAAGGCTTCACAGACTGTTGCAATGTTTGAAAACCCCCAAGATGAGAGAGACAAACCAGCAACATCTCTGAAATCACATCTGCCATTTCCCTGGTCTGCAAGTTGTCTGGAGGCTGGAGGCCGAGTTCCTTCAAGATGGCCGCGTGTCCTCACTCTCTCCTCACCACCTCAGAGCACCAGCGCCCCTCTTCACCGGGAGTGCTCTTTTTGCTCCATTTAAAGACTCTTGGAAGGAAGACTGAAGAATGGTCCTAGAGTGAGTCCATCGCCTTCTTTAGCCCCTTTTTACTCTCACTCTTGCTCCAAAATTGCGTTGATGTGATCGTTCCGTCCTCTATGGTATTTCCACTCAATCTGGGTTATAGTCTCCTTGGGGTTTTTCTGACAAGGATATACCAGAGGCTGGAATTTGTCCTTAATTAGGCAAAACATTTGACCTCTTGTAGGTTTCATTTATGCATGTTCTTTCAAAAATGTCTCCTGATCAGATAGCTACCAATGAAGCTACACATTTAATTCTTTAGAACTATCAAGAAAAGAGCTTTTATTCCCATTTAACTCCTTTAAAGTTTTAGATCTAGTATTTTCACTTTTAGAATTTTCCATCTTTGTTGAATATACTCTCTTTGGGGACTTGTAGCCATAGATCAATATCTGTCCTCTCTATGAACTTATAATGTTTGTTTTCCTAAAGTTGGAGATATATTTGTTCATTCAATTCATATTTATTGAGCATTGATATGATATGGATGTTGGTCCCCTCCAAATCTCATGTTAAAATTTGATCTCCAGTGTTGGAGGTGGGGCCTGGTGGGGGGTGTTTCAGTCATGGGAACAGATCCCTCTTGAACAACTTGGTGCCCTCCCCAAGGTAGTAAGTGCAGGTCTCACTCTATTAGTTCTTGTGAGAGCTGCCTGTTAAAAAAGAGCCTGGCACCACCTTCCTCTCTCGCCACGTGATATGCCTGCTCCTGCTTCACCTCCTACCTTGATTGGAAGTCCCCTGAGGCCCTTGCCAGAACCAGATGCTAGTGCCATGCTTCTTGTATGGTCTGCAGAACCATAAGCCAAGCATCTAGCAGGCACATAGATCACTGAACAGTGGGATGATGTGTGGCCTGGTAGAACTTACAGTCTAGGGAAGGTAAAGTTTGTGTCTGATTGGATCACACATCTTTTTTTTTAAATTAAGATTATGAATTCTAAGATGACACAGACTCACTGACAGGATCCTGATAGGAAAGAACTAAAATACTAAAGTGGGATCATTGAGTAGAGTCCAGTGAAGGGACAATTTGCAAAGTTGTGGGCAGGGCTGAGGGAAACACGAGGTGGACAAGCAGCCAAGGGCCAGCAACAACAGGACGTGGCCAGCACCAATCTGCAGCCTGGCAGGGAGGAGGGAGCAAGGGCAATAAGCACTCGCCTTGGCTAATTTTATGTGCAAACTTTGCAAGATCATGGAACCCAGATTTTGGTCAAACACCAGTCCCGATGTTGCTGAGAAGGCATTTTTTTAGGTGTGATTAACGTTGAAATTAGTAGATTTTGAGTAAAGGAGATTGTCCTCCATACCGTAGGGGGCCTCATTTGATTAATGGAAGTCCTCAACAGGTTCCTCCAAGGGGGAAGGAATTCCACCTCCGGACTGCCTTTGGATGAAGACTGCAACATCCACGATTCCCCGAGTCTTAAAATAAATCTGTGTGTGTGTGTGTGTGTGTGTGTGTGTGTAGTATATGCATATCACACACATACACACCCCCTCTTGGTGCTCTGTGTCTGCAGAACCCTGATTAATACCATACCTAACCCTCTCTCTCCTCCTGCCCTTTGGTTTCCTGCCAGTACCTGCCAAATGCACCCAACCACGCCGGGGTTGGGGGTGGAAAAGGGAACCCAGGGCTGTTCTCTGTAGAGGGGTAGAGGGGCACAGCCTGGGGAGGAGAGGATGGACGGCCGACTGGAGGATCAACTCAAGATTATCACACACCGATGGTTATTTTCCCACAGAGAGACAATTTCACAGCACAAATTCAGCCGTGTCACTACTGATTTAAGACCTTTCACTAGCTCCCTGTTACAGCTGAGAGGTCCCATACAGCCACCTCTTTTGAGACCTTTGCTCTTCCCTTTCTCACCAGCCTCACCGCCTGCCTCTCGCTCACTTTCCAGTTTGTGTTTCTGTGGTAATTACCCACGCTGAGCAGGGTTTTTCACGCTTCTGTGCCTCTGTACACACTGCTCCATCTGCCTGGGCTGCCCTTTCCCCTGTCCATTTGCAAAGTGTTGTTTATCCTTCCAATCCAGCTCATGCGGCACAGGCTTTGTGAAGTCTGCGAAGTCTCTTCTGTTTGCCTGGCCCCAGAGTGTGATTCTATTAATTTTATTGCACAGATTGCACAGAATTCAGTGATTGATGAAGAGGTCTGCCTTCCTCACTGAGCTGTTAGCGTCATGAGGACGGAGCTGGGGTGTGGTCCATCTTGGAATCCCAGCATTCAGCTCAAAGCCTGAACAAGAGGCGGCTGAGCCTGAGGGACCTGTGAAAGAGGTTCCCAGGCTTCTCATTGAGTTGCACACGTGACAGTTTCAAATGACAGCTCTAAACTCCCTACACTCTGCATATACCTGCATTTCTGCACAGCCTACATTTTAAAACAGCCTAGGAAATGCAGTAGGGATTTATTTATTGGCAAGTATCTGATGTCAACCTCGCTCATACCAGCTACCCACAGTGTGTACAGAAACACCCTGAGCCACATTCTTCAGCTGCGTCAGGCAGAGTGAAGTGCATAAAAAGCAATTCAACACTTGGACAAGGCTCTCTTGGTTCCTCTTGTCCTGAGGTCTCCACACCAAGTCAAGCTGCTCTAAAGCCCTTTTCAAAATTGTTTTGTCAGTTGTGCACTAGAGATTCATTTCATGGAGTTCTGTTAAGGGAAGGATTGCATTCTACACACAGATTTGTGTTTGTGTATTAGGAGCTTGAGGAGAAGAGATGTTTATTTAGTCCAGTTTTTTTTTTTAGTACAACTCTAATTCGTGTTTCCTTGAAATAAACTATTAATATTCAACTTCAAATCAGTTTCCAGAATCTCTGTAAGCATAACACAGAATTTCACACTGCCAGTAAATCCTGAAAGGCTGTATTTCAAGCTGAGATTCATTGCAAACACCCCTCTTCCCACCACAAATGAGCCTTTTTTCCACTGTTTTGGAAAGCTGGGAAACAGAATGGCCAATATAATAACACAGGGAAGGAGATAACTCAGTTAAATGCGATCCTGCTAAATTAGGAAACTTTGTGACATTTCGCCTAAGCGTAATGCCTGAAAAATACTGTTCCACGAGCCTTTATTTGGTGATACACATGTGCAAGGCACAGAGTCAGTTGATCAGAGGGAGCTCAATGTTCCGTATCCCTGTCTTTAAGGGACCTGCCACACATGGGGGCATGGGGCACCTCAGGGTCAACTGTAAACATAAACCAGGGGAAGGAGAAATTTGCAGGGGCAAGGTTGGAAAGTTTACAGAAGCGGTGGTATTTGAATCTTGAAGAAGGGCAGAATTTTGACAGGTAGAGATGGGGGAGAATATCATTCTAGAAAATGGGAGCAATGTGGCTCAAGGTATGAAGTGGATCTGTGCAGGGTACCCTCGGTGAACGGTGGCCATGTCTACAGCATTAGGTGCATTGGGACAGGTGACTGGGGGGAGACAAGGCTCAAAATATGGCTTGCAAGTCATGTCCTAAGAGACTTGAATGCCTCTGTAAATAACTTTTGCCATGAGGCAGTAGGGAGCCGTGCAAGAGCATGGACAAAGACATGCATGACCTGATTTTTGCTTGGGTACAGTGACTTTGGAGGCATCATTAATGGATTTAAAGAAAGAGGTTAAAGGCAGAGAGTTCCCTTGGTGTTTATAACTTTTCTTCTTAATACCTTACTGCATAGATTTTATGACATATTGCAGATGAGCATGTACAAGTTGTATCTTCACATCTTTCTTCCTCTCTGGGAAGACAGGCTTTCTGACTCAGTGAAATTATTCTCTCTCCTGTCTGCGTGAAGAAGATAACCTCTACAATTATAATACCTGTGGCTTCTTGTATGCAGCTGACTGGAGTTTTTGCCCCTTTTAGTAAAGGTTAAATATGTGCTGTAAAATGTTTACGTATGGGCCTGAAATTGCAATGGGATCTTTTATTTTAAAATAAGTGAACTCTTTGATCTAGCAATTCCATTGATGATGAGAATTTGTTCCAAGGAAATAGTCAGGATGGTCACAAATATTTATCTGTAAGGACATTCGTCTCAGTATTAATATTAATAATAAATACAGAGATGAACTTATTCATCTCTGAACAATAACTTTAAAAATAGAAGCAGCCTAATTAAAAGGAGATTGGGTAAATAAGTTATACAACCAATTAAATCCTTTACAGAAGAATATCTAATAATATGGGCAATTGTAATGTAATGTGAACTTTAAGAAGCAGATTACAAAATGATAATGACTCCATTTTTGTTAAAAAAATTAATAAAGAATTCATAGAGGAAAATCCTAATGATATTGACCAAATTTGTAACATAATACCCTTGGTTGAAAGATATTATGGGTGATGTTTATTTCATTCATTGGCTTTTCTTATATTTTATAAATTTTATACAATGAATATGTAGAAATAAATATCAAATAAATGCATATTGAAAAAATAAGTATTTTTGGTAATCAGGAAAAATGCTATTTCAAAATAACTTTTAAGCAAGAGGGATAAAGTTCAAAACCATTCTTACTTTCCATCGCTTGGATGAGTTTATACTTCAGAGTCTCCATTTGAATGAAGAGATTGGTCCAGAAGAACTCCAAGATCCTTTACAACCCTAAGATCTTACCACATTATCTGCACCTTTTCGGATAGCACCAGGTATAAACCTTATCACAGCAGCTATCACGAGGCAACTAATTCTCAGCTTTGTGTCTGCTTCTCCCACGTTGGGGCAGGAAGAGTGTTGTATCTCTTCTCTTTGTCATGAGCATTTTGGTCTCAAATGACAATTACTAAACTAACTTAAGCAGAAAAGGAAATTAGTATTCATTCCTGGAACTAACAAGGCGGGAGGGTTGATCTTTTTCAGGTGTAGCTGGATCTAGTGTCCAAATGATGGTACCCAGAATCTGTCTTCTGAGCTCTCCTTTTGTTCCTGTTGTCCTCTGACCCCCTCAGGCTCACATTCTCACAGCTTCAGCTTCCCTTTGGGGGAGATCTTTGCCCTTTCAATAGTTCCGTAGAAGTCTCAGGATTACTTTCCTTTGAGTTCCATACATAGCACTGCAGGCAGGGGCTTAGGACTTGCCAGGTATGCTCCTGCACCTGTGGTTGGTGGTGGCCTGGGGGAAGGGTGCAAGGCTAGCCCCTCCTGAAGAAGCCACATGAACCAAGAGTAGGTGCATTCCCAAAGGGCAATCAAGATGTTGTCACCAGGAAAAGGGGGAAATGGATTCTGTGTAAGGAAGTGACAGCTATACCTCCATTTGTACCCCCAGCACCTTGTACTCTGCCTGGCATCAACCGGGCGAGGACTCAGTAAAGCTAGTATAATAGAATGAAGAAGGGCCAATGCAAACTGTCACCTCTACTGCCCCCCACAGAGAGAAACTTAAATCTCACCCTATTCAGATTACCCAGGCGTACTCCTGATGCATGTTTTCTATGATTGTAAATTCTGGCTCCCACGGTTTTTCAAATAATTCGCTTAATCTCAGGTACTAATAGAAATCTGAAGCTATTTTTATTAAGTCATTAGCCTCTTTAGCCTTTATTACACATTCATTTTCTCAGGGTCAAGTGAGAACTTCTATTGAATTAATATAAACAAGCATGACCATTGTAACTCTCACTTCCAATCCAGGCGCTATCATTAACTGATTTATACTTTGTCTTTGAAAGACTGTTGGAACACTTCTTTCTATAGTCCGCAGGAAATAGTTCAACTCAAATATGGACTACTTTACTTGGCGATTATGAAACTTTTGCTAGAAAAGCAAAGCAAAGAGCAGTAGGAATTCTACACTCACCACTCTGCTTTAATATGGGTGAGATGCAGGTTTTTTTGTTTTTTTTTTTGGTTTCCTAGTTATTGGACTTCCACATTATGATTTTTAAAAATTTAATACAGGCACGCATAAAACAATTCAAATAGTACAAAAGAGTATGTAATGAGCAGTAAGTCTTCCTTCTACCCCTGATCTCGCTTCATGGAGGCAACCACTGCTAATTGTTTTTTATGTATTAATATCTTTCCAGAGATACGCAATGCAAATATAAGCATATATATAACTACTTATCTGCATAGCTTCTCCTTTCCTTTTTACACAAATGGTAAGGTCAATGTAGCTTTATGCACTTGTTTTTTCATTCAACAATGTCTCAGAAGGAGTTCCGTATTAGAAAAGCTAGCTCCACTTTGTTCTTTTTAATGACTGCATAGTATTCCAATATAAGGATATACAATAATTTTTTAAATCACTCCTCTACTGATGGACATTTAAGTTGTTACAATCTTCTCTATCTCAGCGATAAGAACTTGCTATTTCAGCTGACACAAAGCTTTTGCCTTTTATTAAAAGACATCACTGATGAACTTCCCAAAGAATAAACAACAATAAAAATAACAAAAAATTCAAAGCCACAGCATTGACAAGGTATCACTTTGTGGTGCCAGATAAAGTTCTAAAAGCCTTAGTTTTCCTGGATAGTGATCCCTCTGCCCTCACACCTCTATACCTACTCCTGCTGGATGGTAAGCAGGGGTTGGGGGTTATTATATTCTTGCCTTTGATCATCACCAACCTCAAGTCCTGGAACGTCCTACTGCCTCAGAGTAGACCCTGAAGCTCTAGATCTAACTGGATTGAACTGAGCCTCTCTCCCAGGCACCCCGCTGACCTTTGGCGTGACACTTGTGATTTGCATATCAAGTGATCAACTGCTTCGGGGGTTGGGGGGCAGGCCTGGGCAGACTTTCAGAAGAGGGACTGTGGAAGAGTCACCCAAATTGAACCACTTCCAGAGTTGGGAGCCAGGTTCCAACCTCATGGCACACTGCTCTTCCCTCGGGAGGGGAAGCTTGGAAGCTGTCACTTCAATCACAAAAGCAGCTTAGATTTGGGGGGGCCTTTGACATCTTCTTGGGCATGCTCTGAGAGTCATTCTTCTGATGGCTTACTCAGCCCTCTGCTAAGTGGTTTATGTACTTCACAGTGGAGTCACAGCATACACACATTAACTTGCAAAAATTCTACCGCGCGTCCTTAGCAAAAAGAGAAAGAGAATTCGATAAAGCAGGGGATGCCCCACTAGGCTACCTGATGACTAGGCAGTGGGTACTGTCGTGCCTGAAACAGCAACGCTTGTCTGCTGAAGCCTTTGGAAATACTATATGAATGACTACAAGGGTTTGCCAAAAAAAGTGAAGCCACTGTGTCTGGTGGCAGGTATGAGAGGAGTCATAGAGGAAAGTGAAGAATTCATTGAGGATAATTAATGAAAAGTTAGGGAATCTGGCAAAACTATCTTCAGCATTGACCACATCAAACTATGTATTTGGAACTGTCCTTGGTTTTGCATTTACAGGATTTTAAAGGTCATCGTTGACTATATATGTATGAATCACCTTTACAAGCTGATTTTTAAACTTAATCCACATTAGATATGACCCCCACTGTATCTCTCCTGAACTTCCCTGAAGCTCCCAGAGGTGAAGTAAGATGCCAGAATTCACTAGCCCGTAAATAAATGGCAGGGCCAGAATTCAAACCCATGCCATCAATAAGGCCTAAATGCATAGCCGCTGCTCTTTATGGCTTCATTTATAACTCTAACGCCTACACAACTGGGAGAATGAGTATGACTCTGGTGTGACTAACCTACTGGCTTGCCCAGGACTTGGGTATTTTCTAGGCATTTCTAGTTTTAAAACCAAGGCAGTCCCAGGCAAATGGTAATGGTTGGTCAACCTATTTGAAGTTTGAAAGGCTCTGAGCCACACTATGTGACCATCCTATTTCATTAATCTTTCCATTCTGAATCCTTCCTCTGATGTTCTATGACTGGACCTTGTCCTGAGTTATAGACCTGGGAATAATGCCTTGAAGGTTAAATGGTGCCTTTGGATAAAGCAAGTCCATAACACCTAAGATAAGTCCATTTGCAATGGCCTTTGAGCTCTCTATTTGAGTCTTTACTGAAGTCCTGAGCTCTATATTAGGATCAGTCCTTTGATAATGTAAGTAATCACTGGCTGATTCATGTGCTTTATAAATGCATCTTCATGATTTGCTGGAGGTTGTGAATTGTAACAAGGTGAATGAAGCCAGTGATAAAGAGTTGTGCTGCAATAGTTTTCTCTATGCAAGGAGAAACTGAAGTGATGAGAAATGAGAGGTAGACCAGAAGTTCTCCAAAGAAGTGCTACAGATGGCCAATAAGCACATGAAAAGATGTTCAACATCATTAGCCATCAGGGAAATGCAAAGCAAAACCATGAGATACCACTTCACCCTCACTGGGATGACTATCATGAAAAAGATAGACAACAACAACTAGAGGTGAGAATGGAGAAACTGGAACCCTCACACATTGCTGATGAGATTGTAAAATGGTGCAGCCACTTTGGGAAGCAGTCTTGCAGTTCCTTAAATGGTTAAACGTCAAGTTAACATATGACCCAGCAATTCTGCTCCTCAGTGTGTACCCAAAAGAAATGGAAACACATATCTACACAAAAATTTGTACATGTATGTTCATAGCGGCACTATTCACAATAGTCAAAAGGTGGAAACAACCCAAATGTTCATCAGTAATGGCTAAATAGAATGTAGTATATCCATACAATGGAATACTTTTATAAAATATTTCATGAAAAGAGATAATAGTGATACATGCTAAAACATGGATGAATCTTGAAATATTATGCTACATGGACAAAGCCAGTCACAAAAGGCTACATACTGTATGATTCCAGGTGTATGAAATATCCAGAATAGGCAAATCTATAGAGAGAAAGTGGATTAGTAGTTGCCAGAGGCTGGGGGATGGGGGAATTATAGGGTGATAGTCAAGGAGTGCAGGGTTTTTTGGGGAGAGGTAATGAAAATATTCTAAATTTGATTTTGATGATGGATGCACAACTCTGAATACACTAAAACCCATTGAATTGTACACTTTAAGTGGCTGAATTTCATGGTATGTGAATTATATCTCAAAGGTATAAAAGAAAGAGAAATCGAGAGAGAAAAAGGAAAAGAATGAAGATTGTTCTGAGCCTAGTTTCTGTCTCATGGCACAGCCAAGACCACATCACAGACCTCCTGACTCAACACACTTACACAAAATTCAAGCTCAGCAAGTCGCCATGTCATCAGCCATCTCCATGTCAGCTAGGGAAGTGCCAGGGATTTAAAGTCCCTCTTACTACACTCTGATGCCTGGTTTTTTGACAGAAGTCAAGCTCCTTTCTTTGGACTCAAGTGATATGACATTTCTGATTATTCAAGCTGGACAGGGCTCAAGATATTACTACAAAAGCACTGTCTCCAACAAAGAGTTTGCTGAGCAAATTGACATTATGAATGTACTTTCACAGACTCATTAAAGCGACTTAAAAAATTGTTTTCAAAGTTCCCCGGATGAACATGCATACATGCAACTAATAAATACAAATGCCCCTTTCTAGCAAGCCCTATATCTGGAAACATAGTTCAGGAGCTGGGAGTTAGTTTTGGTTATTGGAAGTATTTGGGGGGGAAAAATCATAAAACAATTTCTTTTAAATCATTAAAAAGGGGTCTATTCTCTATTACCATTTAAGCTCCTCTTTTCACTTATGCAGAGGTGAGTTTTTTACTATTATAATAACTTCACATTAATGAACATTTTATTCTATTTAATAAGTTTTTAAAAAATATTGCATGCACAGGCATGGGCTTTGCCATTTACTTAGGTACTTAACTTCTTTAAGGCTCATTTTCTCTTCTGTAAAATGGGAATAACAATATCACCTGCTTGCTTCATAGTTGTTATGAAGGTTAAATTGGTTAATACATGTAAAGCATTTAGAATAGTGTCAAGTGCTATGTGCATCAGTTTTATTGTCTTGACTTAGCCAACTAGGCATTGGGCCTAAAGCAACAAATTAATCTAGACAACTCAACATCACTTTGTTCCACCATCTCAGGAATTTGTATTTGTAAAAGAATCCAAGCACTAAACCATGGATAGGTTCAAGCTGGTGCTTACTCATCACAATTCTATTAATAAGAAAGGCAACCATGGCAAAGCAGCTTAAGGAATGGAAGGGATAATGAAGGCTAGGTTTGAGAATATTTTTTTAGGCAGAGAAAAGTTTGTGGAATCCCACAAATAATTTTTTCCCAAATTTATTTGAAAACAGCATTATGTTCAGTATAAGAGACTCTCATACTTCCATCATTTCTCAGAATGTTTTTGTATCTTGTGTGAATCTGCTACCCAAGTCAGCATCATCCAGCTTGTAATGGGACAAATGAGTGAAATACTTGCTAGTAGAATAGCTTTTAAGGGTTGAGATGTAATCATTTCACAACTCCTATTACACACAAGGGCTTTTCTTGGTGATGCAACTACATACATGTTCAACTTATTGGCATTTTATTTACAGTTCTACTCAAAAATATTCCCAAATTGGCTAACTCATTTTAGTAGGGACAAAATTTTCACATACCAACATGAACAGAGAAGTGGGTTGTTTGAGTATGGATGGAAGCATTTAATAATCGATTTAGGTAAGAGTGCCAGAACCTCATTTTGCTCAGGCCCTGAATATAGGGCGAGCTGGTTGTTTATGATGCAAGTATGAAATAATACCATTTCTTTCAACTACTTAAAAAATATGGAAATATCTTTGGGTCATAACTCAGAATAGGTGAGGGTGGTGAATTTCTTCCAGAAAGAAAGAAAAAAAATTCAATGTTCTAACCCCCACCTTTGAGAAAACTGGCTATCCTTCTGAAAGAACCACGCAGATACAATTGCAAGGAATGCAGGCGTAGTGAGAATCGAGACAGCAGCTTGCCCAGGAGGAGTAAGTTGCTGAGTGATGTAATAGAGTCGAGGTACGTGAGCAGATGAGTGCTAATCTTACCAGAATGTCCAGAGGGGAGCAGAAGGGCTTGCATCGGGGCCCTCTGACTAGAACTGACGTGGTGTTGTTTCAGGCCACTCAGGGGCAGCAGGTGGAGTGAAGTCGAGCGTCACCTTGGTTGGAATGCCAGCTGAGCCCCTTAATACAAGAGCTGGGCAAACCTAGGAAAGTTAGGCAGACACTCAGAGTTGTTTGTTTCATGTGTACAAAAGAGAGAAGAACATTCTACTTTACTTGCAATAATGTATATCATATTAGTTATCTATTGTGGCATTAGAAATGTAGTAGTTTAAAATGACAAGTATTTATAATCTCAGTTTCTGAAGGTCAGGATTCCAGGCATGGCTTTGCTGGGTGCTTCTGCCTCGACTTCTCTCACAAGACTGCAGTCAAGGCCTCAGTACTGTGGTCCCATCCGGAGGTTTGACTGAGGGAGGATCCACTTCCAAGCTCACTCGTGTGGGTGTTGTCAGGCCTCAGGTTGTCACTGGCTGTTGGCTGAAGACATCAGTTCCTTCCCAGGTGGACCTCCCAGGGCATCTCACAGCATGGGAGCTGCCTGTCTTCAGAGACAGCCAGGGAGAGAGCTGGAGAAAGTGAGGAAGATGGAAGTCGTCTTTTTGTAACCTAATCTCAAAGTGACCTCCCATCACTTTTGCCTTATTATAGGCCCTAGAAGCCAGTCATTAGTCCAGCCCACTTTCAAGGGAAGAAGAGGACACAGCAGGAGGTGGGGATAGTATGGGCCATCTCAGAGGCTGTTTGCTACATATACAAGTATATCCCTTTCCTGACCTCTAGCACTGATCCTAGGAAGGGTCTGTAGCCTCATGCAGAATTAAATATTAATAGTTCCTGG
>CM052446.1:30902769-30956831 GCA_028533085.1 Varecia variegata
TCCCCCCACCCCCCACCTCAGTCCGAAACCCAATTGGTGTTATTCCCAAATGTGCACTTAGGTGATGATCAGCGAAACCAATTTGCTGGTGAGTACATGTGGTGCTTATTTTTCACTTTTAAATTAGAAACTTTCTAAGGTTAGTCTAACATAGTAAAATATACTCCAGAGGGTTATTCCTGCAAGTGCCAAAGCAGCCCCCATGCCTTTGTATGTGGAAATTAAGAATTCTTCAGTTGAAGGGGTACTTCGGGCCCCAGAGTCCACCATTGCTCTCATTCTGGTGACAAAATGGAAGAACCCATCCTTGATTTCCCAGTCGGCTGCCACCTGACTGTTCTAAACCACGGAGTCAGAGCTAAAGTTGAATGGGGACATTGAACATACTCAGAATAGAGTTTTTCCAAGGTCAGTCAGTCCCACATTAACTTTAGAGATCATGGCTACAGATTAGGTAGATATGATTTCCTTGTTTGTCAGACAGTTTGTTTTCCGGTCACAATGACCGGACATCAGAATTTCATTAGCAGTTAACATGGACTCTGCGTACTAAAGGAACACATTTTGGACATTATGCAGGACCAAGGGTTCAGTATCCAAAGTACCTGGCAATTGAAGTATGTTCGTTTTTAAAGCTACAGAGCAAAATAATCTCTGACATATTTCTCATTGTTTTTGCAGAATAGAACACCTCTACAGAAGTCATTACTAAGAGTCTAGTTGTCAACTGAATTAATTAATTAGATATAGATTATTGTGATGTCAGATGAGCACATATCATTTGCAATAAAATAATAAAATTAAGAAGAATTGAAGAAAAGTTAGAAGCAGAACTATCTGCATGCAGAATATCATTAAAATCACACGTCAAGGATGCATAGATTTAATAATATGTTCTACAATAAACTATTGCTTAATATAAACTGTAATAAATAATATAGGCTATCATAATTGGTGATGCTGAGGCTAGCTAAAAGCTAATTGCATGGTAACCTGCAAATTTGACTAAATTTTCATGTTTTGAAGCATTTTTTTTTTTGGAGACAGAGTCTCACTCTGTTGCCCAGGCTACAGTGCCGTGGCATCAGCCTAGCTCACAGAAACCTCAAACTCCTGGGTTCAAGCAATCCTTCTGCCTCAGCCTCCCGAGTAGCTGGGACTACCGGCACACACCAGGACACCTGGCTAATTTTTAAATTTTTAGTAGAGACGGGGACTTGGTCTTGATCAGTCTGGTCTCCAACTCCTGAGCTCAAGCAATCCTCCCGCCTCGGCCTCCCAGAGTGCTAGGATTACAGGCGTGAGCCACCGTGCCTGGCCAGCATTTTCAAATTTGGGAAGGATTCAAGTCATTTCTATTTTATATTTTCAAAGATGTAAAATAAGCCTAGAGGTTATAATAAAGTTTTCCATCAACCTTGAAACCCCGAGTTGTCATAAATGTAAAGGCAATTCTAAATTATCACTCTTGATTCAGTTCAGCTCTGTAGGTTTATTGAGCGTTGCTCAGCACTGTGCTAGCAACTTCACACATATCCCTTCACGCAGTTTTCACAGTGGTCCACAAAGGTAGTTAATTATATAAATCAGTCCCAAGGGACGCCACTCAATTCAAATTATCTTAGTCAAAATAAGTGGTTGTATTTATTGGATGGCCATCGGGGTAACTCGCAGGATCACAAGAAAAACCTTAAGAAGCCAAGAATTTCTGGGAAACCTAAGGCAGAGACCAGGAATTTGACACCACTACGTTACCCCCACCCTATTCTCCCAGCAACACAACTGTTTGTCATTCCCTAAGACTTCTCCATGCGGGAGAAGATGGGACCTGCTAGCATCTCTGGTTTTACATACAGCATTAACACTTCCTGAGAAGGGAGGGGCCTCCTTTCACAGCTCTAAGGGAAAAATCCTAGAAAAAGAGCTGAAGTGGTCCTGGGGCTCCACTCAGGAGCCCCAAGGGTTCCACTCAGCCTCAGTTCCTGCCCACCCTTAAGGTAGAAAAAAAGGCAACTGTGAGACCAACAAAAAGATGTGAATGTGGGTGTCCTGACTCCAAGCCTAGGGTGCCTTTGGTATGTCCTGCACGTGGCTCTTTCAGGGAGCCGTCTCGCCCTGTGTCATCTCTCAGAGAGCTGGTGAAAGACCATATACGCTCAGGGCCCCGTCCCGGCAGGCCACGTACAGGCGACTCAGCCTCCCACCCCGCACCCTCACCCTGCCTTCAATCCCATTCTCCAGGTCACTGGCTCTCAACATGTGGTCTGAATTATGTTTGTGAGAGAAGAACAGAAGGGAATCTAGTTTTATTAAAGTAAATAACTAATCAAGTTTTAAAAAGGAACCAAGTATATCTCCAAATACATTGCATTCCTCCAGAACAAAAATGGTAGAAGGGGAGCAGGGTGGGAACTTCCACTTATAATTTCACAGGAATTGCTTTAACGTATGTATGAGATCTAAGAAGCCTGAATAGAGGCCAAGAGATACCCTGTGGCAGACAGGAAACTTGCTCTTTATATCAATTCTTCCCAAATTAATGTAGTTTATTTATTAACGATTTCAATCAGAAGCCGTATACAATTTTAGAGGTCAGGTCGGGGGCCTTAGTAAAATAATCCAGTAATTAGTCTGGAAGGGCAAATGGGCAAAAAAATTCCAGATTATAAAGTTGAGCTGCTTCTCACATGGGCTCCACGGTGGACAGAACAAGGATTTATCACTCAACAGTTGCTAGGGGCAGCCCCTGCCTGCTAACATTGCAAGAAGAAGCCCCACAAACCAATAGAAGAATGGATTCGTTACTCAATAAATAATGTTAGGAAAAAATAGCATGGTATGACTATATTTTTAAAAGTATTAACTGATTTTTACACCAAATATTCTCCCATCCTGGATTTTCCATCATTCAAGCAAAGCCATTCTGGGCTCAGGATGGAAAATAGAAACTATAACTAAAATCTTCTGGTTTTGTTGTCCTAAAGCCTAAAGCCCTTAGAGAAAAGAAAAGAAAGAACTCTGACCAAACAACAAAGCATTTGGAAGAAAAATCACCCAGGCCTAATGAAGAGCCCTCCACTAGAATTAGGGCTAAGTGACTTTGCAGAAGAATTCCGGGGGTGGGATTCGGGAATGTGTGTTTTTACCAGCATGCCAGGGGATTTTTGTGCTGAAGTTAGAAAATCCGTGGGCTAAATTAGTGGCTCCCCACAGGGCGGCACAGTAGAATCACCTGAGAATTTAGCTTTCTGCTGCTGGCCCCACCCCAGAGATCTGTAGATTGGGAGTGGGGAGGGAAGCCTATGCAGGCGATTTTTTTTTTTTTTTGTTTTAACTTTCCCAGGTGATTTTAATGATTAGTCAACATTGAGAACTCTTGGTAAAGTTTATTTCCTTCCCCATTAGCCTTTTAGACATTTTACCACTGTAAAACATGACAAATGAACTTTTAGAATGTAATCCAAGGTGTCTCCCCAACACACATATTTCTTCTTTTCCTACGTTATTAAATTTATTTTCTAAATTTACTAGGAAAAATTAAAACGTGGGAGTGAGTTGGAGGACCTGTATCTAGGGCAGTGGTCTGCAGAATGTGGTCCCTGGATCAGCGACATCAGCATCACTTGGGAACTTGTTAGAAATCCAAACTCTATGTTCCCCTCTAGAGCTACTGAATGAGAAACTCTGGTGGCAGGGAGGTGGGGAGGAGCAGCAATCTGTAGTTTAACAAGCGTGCCAGGTAATTTGACCCATCCTAACTTCTGAGAACCAGTGATTCCCTTAGAGAGAAACTTTAAAAATGCCTGGGGTCCACCCCCCAGATAGTGACTCAATTAGTGAGGTGTGTGGTTCCTCAGATGATTATAATATACAATGAAGTCTGAGAACCTCCTGGACTTCAAAGAACTTCTCCCTGTCCAGAGCAGAACTGTCTTTCTAAACTAGAAGTGAAGAAAGAAAAACAAGCGTGTGTATTTTTTAAAAAATAAAGACAACATAGGATTTTAAGAATAGGAGGATTTCAAGGTTCAAGCATAAGTTTGTTTTAACGGCACATATAACAATTTTGGCCAATATTTATGTTTTTATTGTAATGGGCAGTAGTGCCTAATCTTTAGGAAACTAAGAATATCCCTGTAATTGTAGTTGTATTTTTAATATGTGATGATTGAAAATATTATATGAAGACCAATAAATGAATTTGACAGCATTTTAAGCGAGTATGAATTTTATTGTTCACTGTAGCACCTATATACATTTGAAAAATAATAATACATGTAGAACTATTACTTTTTCAGAAAATGTTTAGGATTCATATGAACTTGCTTATAATACTTTCAGGAGGCCAAAGGCTCATAAGTTGAGGACTATTAAGGGTTTTTATATTTTTACCTAAAAGAGAAAGAGATAAAGAGAGATTACATTGATTTTTTATTACTACCTTTCCATGTGTGACTGCCCAGATTTATAAAATCCTTCCAGAAGGTTTGGGACTCACTGGTAAATTAAATTATGCTTACCATATTGTATTCTCATTCTTTGCAAATTATCCATCCACTTATAGTATTAACAATATTCTCTAATAATTATAATACTAGATTTGTTATATCATCACATTTCTTAGTTATGCTGGAAATTAAAGCACTTACTATATAACTCCAATATGTTATTTTTAAATGGAATATGTCTATCCTTCCATAATTAAAGACAAATTTTTCTAATTATAATTCTAATTTTTCTGAATGTCATGTAGTGTGATATTTGCTCAATTTTAGGCCAAATATCACAATTTCCACTCCTTGCTTTCCTTCTCTTATCCTCTTCCTACCTTCTCCCCTTATTTCCTTCCTTTCCTTCTTTAAAGTATAATTCTTAAAATCTAGCTAAATTTAGTTGCATATTTTTCTAATAATTTAAGTAAATAAATTAATAAATAATTGAGGTTAATAATTTAAGTTTAGTTGGATATTTTTCTAATAATTTAAACCTCATAGTGACATGGATAAAGCTTTCTTGCACCTTGCTAAACATCTTTTATTTATAAAAGAACTTGTTAAAGGCTGAAAACTTCAGCCAATTAATTAACCGAAGGAATCAATTTACCTGACATTAAAAAAATGTAACTCTTGTTTTCATTGAGGTTTGTTGAATTTTGTAGTGAATTTCCATACATACCCTAATTGTTTCTACCTTACGTACCGTGTGAGTGTACTAATATACTTCTTTTGAAACTAATACAAAGACTAGATCAGTGGCCTGGATTCCAGCCAAGGAATGGCAGAAGAGCATCACTTTTGCCTGGGAGTGTGTACTTTTCCTCTGGCTGCCTCAGCTCTCTGGGTAGTCTGTGGGTGATGTCCATGTGGCCAGGGCCATGTCTGACAGTTGTTCTCTATGTGTTGTACCTGGGTCTTTAGTGATAAGCTAGGGCACTTTGAGAAGGAAGCGAATAGCAGCGTAAGAAGTGAATACTTCATGCAGCCAGACATTAGCCCAGGCCACCTTGGCCACTGGTGGGGTCACCCTCCTATTTAGCTTTCTTTTATTCTTGAAAACTCAGATTAAATATCATCACCCATAGGACCTCTTCATAGTCCAGCAGTTATCACTTCTGGTTTTTTTGCACTTTCCCTGTTACTCCAAATATCCCTTTATTCCAGCATTTATCACATTTCCTTGGAATTATTTGTGTACATCTCCATCTTCCTGACCAGACCATGGGCACCTCAGGACAGTGACTTCTCATCCTTGGACATAGGAAGTGTCCCGTAATTACTAATGAGCAAATGGAACACCAGCCACATGGCTCCCACACTCTGATGGGCACGGAGAGAACATGCAAAGTCATGTTGCTGTCTGATTGTACACGGCATGTCCTCTATTACAACCTTCCCCACTCTTTTATCACATCTCCTGGAATCAGCAATACAGACACTTATAATTTTCTGAACATACCATGTTATTTCATGTATCTCTCTGCTTTTACATTTTCAAATTTACACACACCCACTTTGGGGAGGATGTGCTGGCAAAACCCTACCATTTTTTAAAACTCTCAGTTCATGTATCATCTTCCCCCAAGAAAATCTGGCATCATTCTCTACTCTTCCTTCTCCAAAAGTTGAATTAGATATCCCTCCTTTGTGCTCTACAATATCCTTTCTCTTAACTTACTGGTCAATTTAATCCACACTCTCCATTTCTTCTAGAAAAAATAATGACTCATGCCCACAGCAAACTGAATGGTCTTCAACAGTAGGGATGCACTGAAATGCCCACACACTTCCGCACCTAAGCTGGGTGCTTGCTGAGATCTATTGTATTTGTTCACAAACCTACTATGACACTTGTGCTTGTTAGTGTAACTAAGTAATTTAATTAGATGTGACCTAAGTGAATAGCACATGAGTGAAAAGAGCTATGCTTTCTATGAAAACAGATGGATGCTTTGGAAAGACAAGCTGCTAGACATTGCACTGTTGGCAAGACTACAGACAAAGATGGGGGAGGGGTGTGGAGTAGTCTTGAAGGAATCTCCTCTCAGATTTTCTTCAGTGCCCTTCATTTCTAACTCTATAAAATTCCAAATTGGAAATAGTTGAGGATACCTAATGAAAGTGCTTTATGGAACTCCTATCAGTAGACCTACATCACGATAGCAGCCCTTAGTCCCATATTAAAATATTAGTGAAGTGTATGTGTTTAAGTCCAAATAAAATGTCTAAAGGCATGCATGTATCAATTTTACCTGTTCCAATCATCTATTGTATTGAAGCTATGGGAACTGGGGGGGGGGGGGATATGTTTCCTTCAATAGATTGTGACTTTCTTGAAGACAGGGGCCACAAGATCCCAGAGGACTTATTATTTAATACTAGGTGCTTCTTTACTAGATGGAGCGCTGCGCTTATTTTTGTATAGGGGATTTCAAATCTCTTTTAGCATTTATGCATTACAGCCACTAGGGGGCAATGTAAGCGCATTCCTTTGCAATGACCATCCAGGGGCGGTGCTTCCAAGCTAGAGCCCCTCATATGTGACGAGCCCCACCCCGCCCAAATGAGTTGGAGAACCTGTGGCATAAACGTCTCACCAACACTGGCATTTTTGTTTGTTTGGTTGGTTGGTGCTTTTTGTTTGTTTGTTTTTTTAAGGGAACTTCACCAGATGAACCACTGGCATTCTTTGTATATGTTTCCCCAGTTTATTTGTCAGAATTGACTGATTTTATCTTTTCTAAACAATAAAAGGATCAACTCGTAATCAGCATCTCATTAAGTTATTCAAGCCCAGACAGTTTCTGAAAGAAGAAAGGAATAAGAAAATGGGGTGTGTGTGGGGGGAGCCCTTATGTAAATATTGTGAGTAGTATCAAGGCTTATCAATGTGGGCTATGGGGGTTGACAGGGAAGTCTTGGGGGGCCATTGCTGAGGAAGTCATGGAGAGTGTGTCCATATGAACAGACAGACCTCAACCCTTCTCCCTTCCTCGGAATGAGTCTTCTCCCAGTTCCCATGTGTCAGAATCATAGACTCCAAAAATGAACCTTCTGGTTGTTCATCTCTTTTCAGAAGGAATATCCTCTCATCATCAGATGAAGAGGCTGGCGAGATGAAAAAAGAATTCAAGACATTGCCTTTAAAATGAAAGACCCTGAGAAAATTTTTTTTTTAAAGTCTTACTTTTCTGTAAATTGTCAAGCTTAATTGTGACTAAACTGATGATCTGAGATGTTAAAAGGTCATAAAACACCCAGCTGGAGTCCAAGGAAACTGAGGCCTCCATTTTCACAAGTCCTTGGAATAGTAAAAGAATATCTGTTTCAAAGTACTGTTTGAGAATTATTTAAATTTAAATGAAGAGAAGCAGTGCAGGTTATAGTTATCACGGGGTCTTGAAATAGCTGACCTCCAGGCTGAGTGACTCAGTGGACAGAGTATTTGGGGACAGAGCATTTGAGGAGTTGACTGATCTGGGTTTGAGCCTCAACTCTGCCCATATCTAATGACTGTGGTCAGATTATCTCCCTTCCCTAAGCACCAGTTTTGCATTGCTCATGTGTAAAATACAGAAATAGGGACATTGGAAAATGATCTCAAAACCTCTCCCAGGTCTAAATGATCATATATTTCTTTTCCAGGAAGTAGCCCTTAGAGATTTGCCCTTAACTTCCTTCTGTCCCCAGAAAACAGCTTTTTTTTTCCCCTTAAGATGCAATATGAAAAAACCACAATCATGCAAATTTGCTATTTCTCAATCCACACTTAATTTACCTTCTCTTAGGGCAGGATCTGGTAGGGTCCAATATATGGTTGGAACTAATATAAAAGGATTTTTCCAATAGAATTAGAACAGGATGTTGCTGTTTAAACTTCACATAAGTTCAAAATGTGTTTGTGTGCAGAACAGAAAGTCAAACCCAGTATTTGCCCCCTAGCTGATTACATTTGAAGGGAATGTTGGCAGTTTACTCAAAATCAGTAAGAAAATAAATAGACTGACATCTCAGACTGTACAAACTTGCAGGCTGCCTTTTAAGTTTTTGACTCCTGATTTATTTTTCTTTCCCACCTTCCCATGGAGAAGAGCAATCAATGAATGAATACTCAGATCAGGTGTCTGGAGAGCTGGCAGTCTTCCAAAAATATAATTAGGTACGAAATCTCCATCCCTCACCCTCCTTACAATACAGCTTCTCCAGCCCTTTCACAGAAATGAGAAGTGTGGTCCTTGTGTGTCTTCTTGGTTCTTTTGAGAGTATTGTCATATCCATCTGTTTGAGGCATTATGCAAGGAGTCAGTTAAGGTACAAGGGGTGGGAGACCCAGTGACTGCCTCCAGGGTTCTTGTCACTATAGCTTCTCTCCTTACCTCTGCTTGTCCTTGACATTTGGGTTCTTTCAGAGAGTAGCCTCATACTGTGACTTTTTTTTTCTTTCTTTCTTTTTGAGATAGAGTCTCCCTCTTGTCACCCCGCTAGAATGGCTAGGATGCAATGGCATCATTATAGCTCACTGCAACTTCCAACTCCTGGGCTCAAGGGATCCTACTGCCTTGGCCTCTCACAGTGCTAGGATTACAAATGTGAACCAATGCACCCCCTGGCCTCATACTGACCTTTGATAAAACCCTGGCCAAGAGTTCCAGACCCTGTCTCTTAAAAACTGAAAAAAATTGGCCTGGCCTGGTGGCATGTGCCTGTAGTCTCAGCTACTCTGGACGCTGAGGCCAGAGGATTGCGTGAGCCCAGGTGTTTGAGGCTGCAATGACAGAGAGAGATCCTGCCTTTAAAAAATAAATAAATAAATACTTAAATGAATAATTAAAAAAAAAAAACCTTAGCACCCCAAGGTCTAGGCTCTAAGCCTCCTCAACTTGTGCCCCCTTTTACTCCTGCACAGCGTCTCTTGCAGTTGTGGAACACACAGAAGTGCTACTTACTATAGGAGTAGTTTTGGGGATGGACTGAAGCGAGTCGCTGGGCTTCTGCGGGCCATAGCCTGGGGCTGGGCTCGCTTACCTGACTTCGTGAGGAGGGGTAGTGCCTCAGCTGGCTCATCTGTCACAGGGGGATATTACTGTGAGCTGGAAAGGAGTGAATGCATGTACACCCCTTAGCCTGCTGCAGAGTGAGCGGGCAAGTCATGAGCCTCACGAATTCATCGCCGTGGGTGATGCTGCTGGTGTAGGAATTCTGCACGGTGGAGGCTGACAGCCTGGGTTGGGATACCCTCACTTGGAATATAATGTTGGGAAAGTCTGAAAGCTTCAATCGTCTCGTTTGCAAAATGGGGAGAAAGTAGGACTTGCTGCTTGGGACCGGGGCAGGATGGAGGTGGGGAAGAGCAAGTGAGGATTAAGGCAAAGCTCAGCAGAGTGCAATGTAAGGATCAGTGAAGGCTAAACGTCGTTTTTACTACTGTGCATGAGGACAAGCTGCTCACCGGTGCCTTCTGAGGACCATGCCAACGAGCCTGGCGGTTTCAGGCATCCTTGCCCGTCACCAAGTAAGCTCTTGGGTCTCAGAGGCAGGAAGGCTGCCTTGAAGGGGTGCGGGGGTGGGGCGGGAGGTAGAGGATGCTCTGGGACCCTCTGAGGGTGGGGAAGGCGAGAGCGAACTTGACCGCGGCTGCGCGCCGGGCGTGCCAGTCTGCCGCCGGACTGCAAGGTCTCGCCAGGAACCTGGGCTGGCGGAGCGCGCGCCCGCGAGTCAGGGGGCCGGGCCGGGGACCCCGCCCAGGCGGCGGCCGGGTCCCCGGGACTGGGCGCCGCTGACGGGGCCGACGGGGCGGAGAGGAGCGCGGCGGGAGGAGGAGTAGGAGAAGGGGGCTGGTCAAGGGAAGTGCGACGTGTCTGCGGAGCCTTTTTATACCTCCTTCCCGGGAGTTCGGCAGCCGCCGCCGCAACGCGTGTCCTTCCCTCTCCGCTCCCAGGACCTGGGCTCTGCCGCAGCCAGCCAGCATGTCGGGGGTCAAGAAGCAGAAGACGGTAGGCTTCGGGTAGCCTGCCTTCCCTCCCCCCTCCAACCGTGCTGCGCCAGCTCCCCGGGTACCAGGGTCCCACCCTCCCCGAGAGGAGGCGAGCCGCCGTGGCGCGGAATGAGTGTCGGGAGGAGGAGGAGGAGGAAGGGGAGGGAAAGAAGGAGGGCAAGACTTGGTCCGGGATTCCCCGGGCAGCCCTCGCCCGGCAGTCCCTCTCCGCCCCTTTGGGACCTGCGCTGGTTGGGGTTGTCACGCCCGAGAGAGACCTCTTCGAGCTTGCAAAGCGGGTCTCGATCAAGAGCCAGGACCAGAGAAAGGAAAGTCCCTTTCTTCCCCAAGGACGCTTCCAGATCCGCCTTTTCTGCCGTGGGATCCCCGCGCGAGCGGGCGGAGTGGGCGGTGGGCTGAGCTGCCTCGGGTTCTGCCAGGTCCGATCCCTGGGCGCACGTCGGCGACGGTCGCTGGGGTTCTGTCTATGGAACCTCCTTGCAGTGGTCTTTAATGACAGACTTCCATAAAGCAAACAGCAATTATCTAGTCTAACTGGAGGAAATTGCATTTCTACACCGGCAGGATTTAGCCCTCTAGCTCGATTCGGCTCCCTGTTACTACATCGGGTGGCACCTCGAGTTCAGTAACGGGGCGGGGGCGAGGGGTAGCCCTCGGTTTGGTGGAGTAAGAAGAGGGGACTGTTTTGAGGGGTCATCGTTTTATCCAGAATTAATCTGGGCTGTCCTCGCTTAATGGAAAATATGAGGGCATGTCAAAGAGAAAAGTTCCCTTCCCATGTAGCAGCATGGGCGCCCATAAATTTTGCATTCTTAAAAGTGGCAGCACTTCTATTGTCAATTATATCCTCATAAAGCTGAAACAAAAATTGGCAGCGGTAGTCATAGACCCTTAGAGTCGGAAGGAGCTTTCTAGACAGCATTTGGGCTGCCCCAGCTGTGGCCGGCGAGCCTTGCTAAAGTCCCGCCCGGAAGTCTGGCTGCTGAACATTCATCTTTAGCCGCCACACTGCGAGTCCCATGTGATTGTGGTGGTTACCGAATGGGCTGACCGCTCTCAAATAGTCAGACTTCTGCTGGGCACAAGTAGGTGCCCAATAAATGTCTGATACTATCCTTATGTAATGCATATTACTGAAATGTCTTTGAGGTGTATTTGTGGTGGGCTGGGGGAGATTAAGGAGCCAAGTAGGAAAGGAGCATGGTGGGGCCATGCGGGGTCTTGAACAGCAGGAGAAAGGGTAGGTGGAGTTTCAGGGGGCCACACTGGACCAGCAGGAGGGTCCAGGAAGAAGGTGGCATCAGTTTGGGAAGGGACAATAGTCACGGTCCAGCTGTCTTTTGTAGGGGTGATTTTAAAGTGAAGAGACTCATAGTATTGCAATATATTTTTAAAATAATGAAGAAAAATCACTTGTATTTTATTTCTATTTCATTTGATTAATTTCTGTAAAATCCTAAATGGTGTCTTCTAAATGACAAGCTGCTGTACCGGTAGCTTTTTATATCAGTGGGGTTTTAATTCTCACCTCACTACTCACATCAATAATTCCTTCTCAGGCTGGGCGAGGTGGCTCACAACTGTAATCCTAGCACTCTGGGAGGCTGAGGCAGGCAGGAGGATTGCTTGAGGTCGGTATTTTCAGACCAGCCTGAGCAAGAGCAAGACCTCATCTCTACAAAAAGTAGAAAAATTAGCCAGGCATGGTGTCACGTGCCTGTAGTCCCAGCTACTTGGGAGGCCGAGGCAGGAGGATAGCTTGAGCTCAGGAGTTTGAAGTTGCTGTGAGCTAGGCTGACGCCACGGCACTCTAGCCTGGGTGAGACAGAGTGAGACCCTGTCTCAAAAAAGAAAAAAGTTCTGATGGGGGGCTTGGTTGAGCATTAATAAGAAAGGGTGGGTGATCTCTCCCTTTCATGCCTCCAGTCAGCAAGAGCCTGTGCAGTGGGGCATTTGAGAACAGGGATTTTACAAATTGGTCGTGGGGGCTCTGCACAGTTAAAACTGATGAGAAATTGGAGGGTTGGAGGGTTTGGTTTTTGTATTTACACATTTTGACCTTTTTTTTATTGGGTGCGTGTATGTGTGTGTGTGTGTGTGTGTGTATGTGTGTGTGTGTGTTTTATATAGGATTAAATTAACACCTGAAACAGCTAACTGAAACAGGACTTTTCTGAATTTTTATCTTAGCATAACACAGTTATAATCCAGGCACCAACACAAGTTCCCAAAAGGGCCAGAGAGATACTATCGGTACTATTTACAGCAAGCCAGCTATAGTGCATGTGAACTCTCTCAAGCTTTAAATGTTAATGCAAAATATGTTGTGTTTTTTTTTCCAAGATATATTTTAAAACCTTGTGAACCAAAACAAAACCTATCCACACATGTGACCTCTGAACTAATCAAGTATTTGAGAAGCGAGTCTTGCTGACCTCAGAAGCTAGCCTAGGAGTGAGGTTGGGCTGAGCTTTTTAGGAACTTGTGGGAATCATTACATGGCTTTCTGCATTGTCAACAGAGGGCAGCTAATTCACACAGCGCCACTGCAGTAACTTCAAATATTTGTTGAGCCCCTACTGTGTGCCAGGTGGTGTACTGGGGGGGGGGGACAGGATACATCTTTTCCAGGCTTTTTTTTGCCACACTCTCTAGATGAATATAGCCTTTCAGTTCTGACCACTCCAGGAAGAGTACATAGTTTAGGTTTAAATGAAAGAGTGTAGGATGATTTTATCATAAGCTTAAGGAAAAAATGAAATGTTCTTTTGTAAAGGAAGGTAGCACATTCCTTCTGTGCTAGGCATCCTTACCATGGAAACCAACGAAACAGCTAGCTGTCACATCCCTCCCTTCCACCCTTGCCTTACCTCCGACCCTGGCCACCCTCCCACCTCCACCCTCTACACACACACACACAGATACCCAGGAGCAGGACAGAGGCAGACGGCCTGTGGGCAACTGGGAGGGAGGGAGGCAAAGGCTTGGCCCCTTCCTTTGCATCACTGCTTGGGTTAGCATTTTTCAAGGCCCACAGAAAATGTTATGTTCTGGAGATACCCAATCTAAAAAAATTGAGACATTAAATTATTTTCTAGAAAATCAAATAAGCCAATGGTTGGGAAGGAATGAAAGGGTATTCAAAACTCTAAAGTTCTCTAGAGTTGTCAATAATTATCTACCTTTTCATTACTTTTAGAATTATTTCATTACTATTAGAATTATTTACATTATTTCCCTGGGAGTAGCTACTTTTAAAACTATCTAAAGATGTTACCTAAGGTAAGACATGAATTTCTAGATGAGTAACCATTGGAAGGAGGCAGAAACAAGCACTTCTGGAGGCCAGGCCCTCAGACACACTGAGTGTCACCTCATCCCCACTGCATGCCTCGTCTCAGGAAATAGCATTATCTCTAGGGGAGGACAAAGGCCAGCGGCAGTGCACGACTTAAATTCAGGTCCTTGGAACATCAAAACTCGTTTTCTTGCTCCCTCTGCACCTCTGTTTCAGGCCGTAACCTCTCTGGCCCATAGTTTCCTTGTCTGTAAAATGGAGGTAATAATGACTGCCCCTTACAATTGTCATGAGGGGTAAATAACTCCTAAAAAGTATCTTGCGTGGTGTCAGACCCAGAGTTAGTGCCACATATGCAGTAACCACTGTTACTGTTATTATAAAACTATACTGTCATGGCGTGGCATACATAAGGAGAAAAAAGCACAGGTCACATTGTTTTAAAGGCTAAGTAAATGACAGCCATCAGAATATTTAATAAGGAAAAACAAATGCAGAAGTATAGAGGTGAAATGTAAATCCTCATTGTAAAAAGCTGGGGAGAAGACACAGGTTGATAGTTAGTGTAGTGGTACCAGAGTAACCCCAGTATCAGCAGGCTGTTGGCAGCAACATTGGCCAAGAAAGACAATCTACATGTAAGGTAAATATTGGACTAAGTTCTCTCCACCCTTCCATATCTTCAACTGTTTCTAGATCTACTTTAAAACTAGTGCTTCCAGCCTGACACACAGGGGCACGCCTGTAGTCCCAGCTATTCCTGAGGCTGAGGCTGAGGCTGGAGAAATGCTTGAGCCCAGGAGTTTGAGGCTGCATTGAGCTATGATTGCTCCCGTTAATAGCCACTGCACTCCAGCCTGGGTGACACAGGGAGATCCTGTCTCAGATAAATAAATAAGTTTTCCAATTCATGCGATCACCGATTATTAGATCATCTATTTGGATTTTAGTACAGTTAAAGATAATTGCAGTTAACTCTGAGTTTTATGTCTCTCTGAGATAGTTATCTTTGTCTTTCATCAGTTTTCTGTTAATACACGTGGCTCCACAGAGTGGTTTGCTCCGGGGATAATTAGGCTTAGCTCTACATGGAACATTTAGGGGATGAGAGTCTGGGAAAGGAATCAGTGATGTCAAGCTCAGTCCTAGGAGAGTTCTGTTTATTTCAAAGGCTACCACTAAATAGTAATGGGCACTCATTAGTCTTTGTGTTTGGAAGTGTTAGGAAAACTCAAGGTAAATAAACATAAGTATAATGGTAGCTTAGTAGACCTTTTAGCCCCTTGGGTGATCCATCCATATGACAGCTGAAATAGCAGATGTGCCCAGCACCTAGCATAGAGCCTGGACACAGAGGAGGTACTCAATATTTGTTGAATACATGAATGAATAAGTGGCTACAGAATTCATTACAGGATGAATTTGTTCTTAGGATCCATATTTTTCTTAGATTCCTCACTCTCCCCTCTTATTTGTCTGTTCTTGTGTGCTTGGTTATTTTTGACTTGATATTTGTCATTACTGCTGAAAAATTACTTGCAGGGATTCTTAGAGGCTTAGAATGAATGGCCTTCCCCCCCCCCCAAAGGATTTGCTTTTGTTTCTGCCAGGTGTGTGGCCGCACTCCTAGTCTGGGAGTGCTTTAACTTAAATTCACCACTTTTTTTAGACCACCCAGGTGATGTGAATTGGGTTGCAATTTTGCACACACAGGGCCAGCTTATGAACACAACTTCCCGGGGACCCTTCCTTACATACACTTTCTATGCCAAGGCTACTGTCCTTGAGGTCTGTTGCAGTGGGAGGTGGGCTTATTCTAGTTCACCCTTATTTTTAGGGTGTAGGTCTTAGGAGCCCAGCTTAATGTAAGGAGGGCCTGTTTATTCTTCCCGCCTGGGTGGGTTCTGGGCTTTGATTTCTGTTCCACCTCCCCAAGTGAGGCTGTCAAAATCAGTTCAAATATGTTCCATAAGAATAAAAGTGCCTCCCAACTTGCTTACTTCTTTGGGTTTTTACTTTCCCCTAGATTTTGGCCTGGCAAAAATTTCTTACTATTTTGTCAGCTATTTGCTATTTTTAATTAGATTATTTTACAACCAGCATTTTTAATTATTTTCAGTGGAAGGATCAATCTGAATAACCTAACCCATCTGCTGGAAATAGAAACCTCTGCCTGTTCTTGGTTCCAATGAATCATTAATGTGTCCTGTCATACCTGCACCCTCCCAGCCCTGGGCCACTCTCATAAAGGGAGTACTTTATGAACTTCAGTCAGGTAGCTAGTCAGAAATATTTAATTTAATCCTTTTATCCCTACAAAGTGCAACAGCCTGGGGTGGGGAGTGCTCACCTGGTCTTGGTGGCCTCTGCCCGTGCAGGCATCCTTAGAGACTCACCTCGTCCCCGGCGCATTCCAGTTCAAGTGCATTCCTGTTTGAAAGGCCCCTTCAGTTTCAACAACTCTGCTTGCTTTTTCCATGCACTGCTGGGTACCCTGAATTCATTTTCTTGCTCTCGTGTGACTCTGGGGCTGTGGGGGAAACTTGGTGGAGCTGGTTAAGGTTCTTGAAACTTCCTCACCACTCCCAGGAACATGGCAACCAGGCTCCCGCTTTGGGGTGACCACGTGGAAACTTTGAGGAGCTCTGGGGACTGTTGAGGTCCACCCATGCCTCTTCTCTGAGATCAAAAGCACAACCAAAGCCCTCTACTTTCAGAGCCCCCAAGGCTAGTTTGCCTCCCTCTCCCCCAATCCCAGCACCTGGGGCAGGATACTACCCCTTTTTTCATGCTCACACTGGTGCCTAAGCCCCCTTTGGATCCCTTCTAATAAAGATTAAATAAAATTCATACAAAGTATCAGGTCAAGGGTATATATTTAATATTGGTTGATTCACATCCTTTGAAAAAACTAAATATTTTTGTTTAATATTGGAATATTATTTTGGTGCCAAACATTTGAATTTTTTAATTAAATTATTTGTTCTCTTATCTTCCCAATTTCAGTGGTTTGCTTACTAGGGGTTAGTTATAGTCTGATTTTCATATAAAAGAAGTTACTAACATATACATGTGGGAATAATGAAAGTATGTTAATAACCCCCTTAAAAAAATTAAATAAAGCTTTCCAGGAAGGTTCGTTGGTTCATCATAAGCATTGGATTTGTTACAAATTTGATCTTCTTGTTCCTCTTTCCTGCCTTTTTGATCACCAAATATTTATTTTTCAATTTAGAATGAATTGGTGCACAAGGTAGAAATATTTTTCTCTTTGTGAAAGAGCTACTGTATCAAAACTTGAAATGTAACTTGCCTCTGGTGACACATGCTGTGTAAAATGGGTGCTATCAGCTGGCTGGTGTGACTTCCTTTAAAATCTTATCAGCATCGAATTCTGCATTTCAAATTTACTCCTGGAGTTGAGTGTGCTATGACTGGTATTGTGAAAGCATGCCTGCAACATAAGCGTGCCAAACTCACTACGTCTAGCACCAAATATTAACTTTGGACAATAAAAGTATATAGCCTCTGACCTGTTGTAAAGCTTTTAATAACAGATAAATTTATCAAATGCTGCATCATCATTAGTAATGATCATTTCTATTTGTTTTAAATATCTAGTTAACGTCTGCTTTTTATTTTTTAATTATGAAAAATATTGATTTTTATCCACCAAGCATCTATGTCCACTCTAATAAAACTATAATTACTTTAAAAAAATTATGCTGGATGTATGTTTTTAAAATCATTTGCAGACTTTACTTATCAATTTAAACCACCTACTATTAAATCTGAGATTTTAGCCCTATGGACCTCGTTCATCTACACCCTTCCCCTATCATTATTGATTTATGGCTCATTCATGCCTCCCCAGTTTCCAGGAAAATCAGCAACTCAAGACATTAGTGATGATTTTTATTTTGGTATTCTTGCTAGTGTTAAAAACCTGAATTCACTTTTTGGTCCACTGCTGGTGATCTCATGTATGCTAGTTTTTCTTAAAATCTCTAAAATCCTTTCCTTTTTTAGTTCCTGTCGAAATCCTCACTTATGTATTTGTTTACTTCATTCACTCAACAAGTACTTATTGAATAACTAAATCAGGAATTCTGCTTGTCATAATTAATAATAGCTACTAAAACCTTATATTCTTTAATTATAGTTTTTAGTTCATTCGAACTGTCTTTAAGTCTGTTCTAAACACAGCATTTGCTTTTTCTAATTGAAGGACTCCACCCACAACCTTTATATTCTCTCAACCTTCTGCCCAGTAAGTCTTGCAGTGGCCTTGAGCCAAAAGCAATAAAATTCCCAACTGACTTTCCATACATTTTTTCATTCTTTTTTCTACTCAGTTAACTTTTGAAATTATTTACTATTTATTCAGGCTGTCCCTACTTTAAAAATTTGTTTGTATGTGTGTGTGTGTGTACATGAGTGTGTCTTTTAAAAAGAGTTGAATGTTTTAGTTCTGGAAGGAAAATTAAAAGCTCACCTTCTTCAAGCCCTTTATATTAATATTACGGTTGACACACAGCGTTTAAGAGCTTTGTTAGACTCCATGGCCGGCCTCCTGGCTGACCGGTTGGTGACACTACCAAAAAGCTAGAACTCTGATCACCTTATCATACACCCAGCACTTTTTGCTTCATTACATGTCCTTTGAAAGTGTCCCTACCCATTTACTACAGCTTTGTTTTTTCTTTTATTCACAAAGATATATTCGCCATAAATAAATACTCCTTTCCCGTTGGTTTATCAGTAAGTCACGATTACGCTCTAACTTAGCCTTAGCACTTTGTCCTGGCGTTCTAGATATAGAAGAGACCAAAGAGCAGTATTTGAAAGATGTAAATTGACTATTTTGAAATATTTTTGATTGGCCAGCTTGTTTCCCTTTTGAAAATTCAACCCGCTCCCTTCTTACTCCGTCTTCCTTAAATCTTCTCAAATGGTTTAATCATTTTATCAAAAAAGAAGATGCCAATGATTACATAGCATGCCGTGCAGATAAAACTATATTAGGTGAAGGGTTGGACCAAGTCCAGATACATACTAGAGCGTTTGTTCAGTTTTATTCCTAAATCCACCCATTTGCATTGTTTCCTAAGTTCTTGAAGTACTGTAAAGTCAATTACAGTAATCACGTGGTCCTGCCAAGTAAATTTACCTAAATTGCTCTATCCCAATAGAGAGTCTTTTCCTAAATCATATGAGTAATTAGAACCATGGGGGTTACTAATTCAACAGTGTTTTGAGTAGTTGTATTAGCACTAAAAAAATAACTAAATCATAACTAAAACATTTTTGTATTCATCCCGGGTGTTTAAGTTAGCCATACAAATAAGAAGAAATCAAGTAAAACCTAGGCATTAAAATTCAACTGGGGAATTTGCATAATTATCTGAAGTTTGCCCTTTTAGAATATGTTTTGTTAGAAAATTCCTACTCTGTTGTGACCTGTTTATTGCCAACATTTATTGAGCACCGTCCTGTGCATTAACTCATTCAATCTTCACCATCTCCTGAAGCAAGTTTGTAAATAAATAGTCAGAAGGGAACTCATTTATCTGAAATGAGTCTTTAGAGAGTTACCCAAAGGAGAAGCTAAGATCTTACTAGCTTCTCTGCAGTTAATGAATTGTTTATTTCACAGAGGGAATGAGACTTAAATGCCAAGTACCCAACTTGGATTAGGTAACTAGTAACGTATCACCGTTTCATTTGTAAAATATTTTGGCAGCCCTCTACCGCTAATATCTCAAGATAATAATAATGAATTCTATTTAGAGACATTCTCCAGTGCTTTTTTTTAAAAAGAGTAAATGGCCTAAATTAGCAAATACATGTTACCCTCACGATCACTTATATTTCTTTCCTTATGATAACATAAGGTGAATAATTGGAAAATAAATTTTCTTTGTTCTCAGACTCAACAAGTATAGGTAATGGTTTTCGTCGCTTAGCCTTACTGCCATGCCAGCATTCAGCAAATGTGAACAGAATGATTTGTTTCTGCTAAAGCTGCTCTACTTGAGCCAAGTTGTAATTATGATTTGTAGATGATATAAAGGAAAGTAGGCCACCAATGCATTTCTTCACACAATAAAAATTTGACCCACCTGAAGGTCAAGGCTTAAAGATGTTGGCAACCAGATAATGCTTCCATTTCACTGGGGTCAGTGAGGGATGCCTAGGTATCATGGAATTGCAAAAGGACCTTCCATGATATTTGGAGTTGTCTCATTCTATCATATAGGTTAGGGGAGTCCAAATTTTCAGCAGTCCTGGGCCGAAAGTGGTAGGTGCCGGAAAGTCCAGATTCCCATCCCCAGGAGACCATTGTGTAAGAAGATGGCGCCCATGCTCAGCTGGGGAGGGTGGCATTGGTTGGGTGTATTTCAGGGATGAAGTTGAAGTCTTTTACTGCAGAGGGGTTATGTTATCTAAATGAAGAGAATAGGAATGACTGCATAGAAATTGAATCACAGAATCTGTGTCTTTACAATGCGATACAAAATTCTGTCAAAAGAATGTGTTGTCTCTGCACAGTTAGCCACAGGCAGTGAATGGAAAAATCTGGGGTCAGCATTAATACTTGGCTTCTTCAATTTTCTTTTCAGTGTTGGGGCTGTGATCAAAAAATCCTTTAAGCACCACATTACATTATTAATTCTTGTTGACATCATAAACTCCCTTGGGATTCAGGAAAGCACCTTGTGTATCCAACTGGGTTCTCCAAATAGGGGAAGCAAACAAGCACTGATCCAGGGACTGTCTGTACAGTATGCCACCTCACCCTCACCCTAACCTATCAAGTAGTTGGTGTTCTTATCCCTAACTTTTAGTTGAGAACTCTGAGGCTTATTGAGGTTACATAACTCGTCTCAGGATGCACAAACCTAAGTGGCAGAGCTGGAACACAAATGCCATGTTTTCAATCATTTTTCTTTCCTTTCCTTTTCTTTTCTTTTCTTTCTTCAGTTAATGTAACATGTAATGGATACTATGGCTGTGAGAATGAAGAAGAATCTTTTGATTATTTAAACATGCATTTTAATTTTGTCTTTGTGGATGCTGATTAATGCAGTGAAGAAATGAAAAAAATCATGTGGTCACTTTTGAAAGTGATAGTCCTCAGGGGCTTTTGGGAATGTTGTATAATCTTTAGAAGATGTGGATTTTAGCAAATGCCGTTAAAAGGCAATAAACGTTAGTTTGGATGAGGCTCTGCGGCCAGTTTCAGGAACAGTAGTCTTTGGAATCGAACCCAACATTTCACCTTAAGAATACAAGGCTTCAGTGTTCTGGTGGGTGAATGCATGCACTCAAGAGTAAGTATCCTTAGAAATAATTGCAGTGACTTACACGTAACTCTAGACCCTGCCTTGTTCATTATGTGAGTGCTGCACAGTTGAGCATTCATGAGTTACAAGTTCCCAAAGCCCCAAAAGCTATGAGCCTGTTCTCTGGATGTACTAGAGGTTTCAGCAGTGTTTCCACAGCTCAGCACAGAATTTTAATCTTTCATGGGTTCAAGGAGCCTGTGTCACATACACAGCCTCGTTACCAGAACCAACTGGGAAAGAATATTAAGAAACTACATAGAGCTAACAAAGCACAGCCTGCAGTGGGACACCAACAGGGCTAATGTGAGGAGGGGCAGCTAAGACCTGTGTTGAACGCATAATTGTGTGGATTTAAGCATCTTCTGAATGCAGTTACACATTTCAGGAGGCTCGATTTGATGTGTGCCACCTCCCTGTATCATAGTAGAGTTTCTCTGGGTACGCATGATATCTTTCTTCCATTATGTTCATCAAGACTTATGCATATAATCTTCTTATCCTAGTAGCTCTACATAATAGGTAGTTGTATGTATTACAAGTCATAGATGAGGACATTAAAATAAGAGATGAGATACATTCCCTGCAGTCTTCTTGTTGGCCAATATAATTAGCAGAGGCAACCCAACTTTGCCAAGTTCAGTGGCCCAGTCCTATGTTTTGTCTCTGAGAACAGACGCAGACTCAGGGATATCTGAATGATGTCTGAAATGAAGGGTTTCTTATTAGGATTTCACCAAGTTCATTGTTTGTTGTGAGACGTGATATGGCTTCATTTTTGTGGGGAGATCTAATGTTGTTAATGCTGTAACATAAGAATTATGTGATTTCCCTAATTATAAATATTTTTGTATGCTTCTAAAAAACTGACCCATGATCCTTGAAATAGAGAAAGTTGTGTGCTCAAATTTTTCAATTTTTTTTTGTGTGTATATGTTTGTTTTTGTTTTTGTTTTTTGTTTTTTTTGAGACAGAGTCTCACTCTGTTGCCCAGGCTAGAGTGCTGTGGCATCAGCCTAGCTCACAGCAACCTCAAATTCCTGGGCTCAAGCGATCCTCCTGCCTCAGCCTCCTGAGTAGCTGGGACTACAGGCACATGCCACCATGTCCGGCTAATTTTTCTATATATATATTTTTAGCTGTCCATATAATTTCTTTCTATTTTTAGTAGAGATGGGGTCTCGCTCTTGCTCAGGCTGGTCTCGAACTCCTGAGCTCAATCAATCCTCCCGCCTCGGCCTCCCAGAGTGCTAGGATTACAGGCGAGAGCCACCGCGCCCGGTCTATATGTTTGTCTTAATGAGAACACTGGGAACGAAACTGTTTCTTTGCTGCTACTGTATCCTGAGTTGCCTTCTTATTTCCAGGGAACATAAAAATGCTGAAGCCATGTCTGTCTACATATCACCCTGGCTGAGCTTTGTGTATAGTTACAGATAAAATGTAGAAACAGTTACTACATTAAAAAGTTGATATAGACAGAGGCTTAAGGAAAGAGAAGAGTATAAGTGTTAATGAGCTATCTTGGGGAAACCTGGTCTTGTGGACCAGGGCTTTGAAAATTACGCCATGTGGGCCAAACCCAGTCTCCTGCCTATTTTGGTAGGCCTGTAAGCTAAAAATGTTTTTTAATTTTTTTTAATTTTTAAATTTTGTTTATCTTCATTTTCTTTTTTTAGAGACAGAGTCTCACTCTGTCACCTAGGCTGGAGTGCAGTGGTGTGATCAGAGCTAACTGTAACCTCAAACTCCTGGGCTCAAGTGATCTTCCTACCTCAGCCTCCTGAGTAGCTGGGACTGCAAGCAAGTACCACCATGCCTGGCTAATTTTTTAAAATTTTTCTAGAGACAGGATCTCGCTATGTTGCCCAGGCTGGTCTTGAACTCCTGGCCTCCAGTGATCTTCCTGCCTTGGTCTCCCAAAGTGCTGGGATTACAAGTATGAGCTACCATGCCCGGCTGGTTTTTACATTTTTAAAAGGTTGGGCGAAAAAAAAATCAAAGGAAGAATTATATTTAATGACACATGAAAAGTATATGAAACTCAAATTTCAGTGTCTATAAATAAAGCTTATTGAAACACGTGATACCCATTCATTTACACACTGTGGCTGCTTTCACAGCAGGGATGGGTATTTTTGACAGAGACTGCGAAGCCTGCAAAGCTGAAGATACTGACTATCCAACAGGCTAAGAAAAGTTTGCCACTTCCTGCTGCAGACAGTGGGGGCCACTGTTCAGTTCTGACTTTCTTAGGCCAGTGGCCTGTCAGCATGTCACTCTATGCGTCTGAATTCAGAGAGCTAAGTCCTAGCTGTATGTCATGAGCCCTAGTGAATGGCCATTGTTTTGTTTAAAAAAATATATACTTTTTAAAAGTTCTATGGAACTCACTATTATGTTGACTGTAATGATATTATCGAGGTTATTGTTTTTTAATTACAACATGCTCTTTGTAAAGATCTGTGGGATTTTCTTTATATTCTCTTCATAAAGATGCGTGAGAAAAATTTCTGTCTAGTCTTAGTACTTAGAAGGGTTCTATTTTTCTGAGGTTGTTTTTTTTGTTTTGTTTTGTTTTGGTATAATCCCTTTGGAAATTGTGCATCCTGTGATTGTCCAGGTTGTTCCCCTCAAGATGTCTGTGAGAAAGCTCAGAAACGGGTGTTTGGTTTGCTTTTATTCTTTGCGCTATCGTCAGCACTTGGTACCATTTCATTTTATACCCCTAGTTTGTTTCTCTTTTCCTTTTCTCATCCTTCTGATTCACGAGCTTTTGCTATGCTTTAGGTATCTTCAGGTGTCACTGGACATTTTTGGGAACTATGTAGAACATTTAAAAAATATAAAATTAATAATAAGATGCATCTGAATTTTAATTGCAGAACATCACAGAGCTCTCCATTACTGTCCTGCCTCGGAGAGCCTTTTCCTTCTGCCTCTTATCTTGGGCCTGTCCAGGGCTCTGTGAGTGCAGGGCCTAGAACATCCCGTGAAATGCTCATTGAGGGCTTTGTGGTCTAATATTCTACCCTTTCTGGAGACTTATAAATAAACCCCTTTAATGTGGATAAAGACACAGATCAGAGATTCTTTATCTAGAGTCCAGAGAATTCACGAGGCTTGTAAACATAGCTGGGGAAAATATTTTTTTATAACCTGTAACAGAAATTTAGCACTTCTTTCAATTACGGACAGAGGCAACAAACCACAGCAATATTAGCAATACTTAGGATTATGTCACCAATAGAAACCACAGATATTTTCATGTCACATTATAGTGAACCCCTTCTAGAAACTGACTTATAACATCCTTTTAGTCATAGTGTTGGCACTCGCTCTTATCATTTTAGTATTATCTCTTTCTGTAAAACAAGGAGTGTATACGTCCTTATAAAATAATTCTCTTGCTTTACACCCTGTTGACTCTTGATATTTTTCAGTGAGAAATTAAATAAAAACCTACCTCTTCACAGTCTTTGCGCTTAAGTTTGTAGTCAAAAGATTTGAGTAATTGAATTTTCAAAACTTGATATGTATATATTTCATAAATTTGGAATTGGACAAAAAGTACAAATGTTACCACAGGTTAATGACATAACACCTTTCATGTTCTGCGGCTTGAATGGTGTTGTTGTTTCTACTAAGTCAAGCACATTTAACGTTCATGTAGAGGGAAGCCAAGGTTCATGTGAGAATATAATTTTCTGCTAATATATATGTGTGTTAAGTCCCTGATTAGAATTCACTTACACCTGCCTGAGTTTTATGCTTTTTTTGTGTGTGTTCCATTCATTACCCTCGTATTCTGAATGCTTCTCTTAATTTAGTGAGATCTGAGGAGGACCTCAGAGATCATGTAGTCCAGTATTTTTCAACCCTGCTAAGTTTCACAAAATATTGGTTCCTGGGCCCTACTCCCAGAGAATCTGATTGAATTAGTCTGTGTTGGGGCATGGGTGTGGTCTTTAAAAGGTAGTTACGAGGTTCCTTATTTCAGCCAGGCTTAAGAACACAGCCTAACCTAATCCTTCACCACACAAACAGGAGCATTGTCACATGCCTGAAGGCCACCAGCTAGTTTTCTCTACTTCAGAATGCTATTTGCCCTTTCCAGATTTTTTAAAAAATGTAAAGCCATTTCCCAGCTAATGTAGACTTCTGCGATCACTCTATTCCTCTTGGAATATTTACAATTAAATATTCCAGCTGGAACATTTAAAAGCTTGCTATCCTGGTTTTACTGTTACCTAATGAGAAGACAGCTTTCTGGAAAAACCTGGAGACCATCCCTTCTTAATCAGCTGTTCTTGACTACGGTGACTATCTCTGGAAATTTATCACAATATGAGAGTGGCTTACATAAGTGGCTTGCAATTCTTCAGAATAGAAGTCTCCAGACCTCACTGTTGAACATTATATAGACCAATGGGAATAAATCTAAAAGAATTCTCTTGTTACACATGATAGACATAAGTATTAAAGACTCACACTTGGAAGAACCCTCTAAAAATGGAACTGCTCTTCTTTTGTGAGTTATCAGTGTAATTCTAGCATTTCTGGGAGAAATACATTAGTGGACAGAAATAGGCCCACTTATACATTTCATATCTATCACCTAAATCTTCGAATGAATCAAATTAGTTCATAATCTTTTTATCCTTCCACCCAAGCTAATAAGTTTCATGACTTGATTCATCTGATCATGAGTTTTAGCCAACTTTATTTCATTTGGTTTAAAAATTAATATGTTGCATATATAGCACTTATTTTCACAGACATTATTCATTTTTAACGCAGTAAACAAAAGAAAAGGATAGTTAGGCTTGATATGGACAGTTAGGCTTTCAAAGATTAGATGACTCAAGGTAATGGAAATTCTTAGGTTTTATGATTTACAGGGTTTGGTTTTTTTTTCCTTTTTTAGGACAGCAGCTTTTTGTTTTTGTTTTCTGTTTTCCTTCAATATTATTTTGAAGTGAATTTGGTTATAACTATTTGGAAAGATATATGCCCAAATCTAAAATAAATGTACATTTTTCCTTTCCCTTTAATTCTCCTACATAACTATCAGGATGCAAAATAAATTTCAGGATACATTGGGACCAAAAATTACAGAGCCCAAGTGGCTTGGCATCTAGTAACCAGGGTGGATATAAAGGACGAGGGAATTTTACACCAAGCTCTCTCCTCAGCCCTCTGCAGAAGCAACATGAAAAGCTAAGTGAACTGTCTTCCCAGGGAAGCTCTGTGTGCCTCTTTCCAATCATCTTCAAGTTCCTAGGCAATATAATTTCAAAATTTTGTACAGTGAAAGCCCTGTATCAAGTTACAACTGAAGAGCTATCTACTCTCTCTTTATTGGATAACAGCATTCACTATATAAGTTTTATATTATCACATATGTGTGCAAGTGCCTTGTACTTTGAACCCCTCCATATCTAAGGTCATAGGTCAGTATCTATGAAAGAATGGAGATTAAAAAAATATATGATCACAGAGCTGAGCAAACAATATTTTAAGAGATATGATTAGCCTTGTGAATAAAGATAAGCACTTTAATGTGTATTTTAAAAACTGATTTTAAAAAGAAGAGGATTGATGGAGCAAAGATTTTAGCATTAAGAAAACCCTTAGAACTATAAGAAGAAAACACGGATCCTTCATAATCTCAGAATGGAGAAGATCTAAGGGTGACACAAATTCAGATAACATAAAAATGATTTTTCCTATAAAACATTTTAAAAATTACATTCCAAAGTTTTTTTCAAAATTAGAACAAAGCCAAACCTAGGAGATAACAACCTAGGAGATAATTGTAAAATATAGGTCTGTTTTCCAAAATATAAAGAGTTCACGAAAATCAGTATTAAGAAAATCAGCAATTCATTATCCGGGCATGGTGGCACATGCCTGTAGTCTCAGCTACTTGGGAGGCTGAGGCAGGAGAATCGCTTGAGCCCCGGAGTCTGAGGTTGCAGTGAGCTATGATGACACCACTGCAGTCTAGCCTGGGCAACAGAGCAAGACTCTGTCTCAAAAATAAATAAATAAATAAATAAAACAATTCAATAGAAAAAATGTGGGAACGAATTTGGAATTTCACAGAAAAGGAAATATAAATGGCTCTGAAACATATGAAAAATGTTCAATCTCATCCATTATAAGAAATGCAAATTAAAAGTATGAGATTTAATTTTCACCTATCAGACTGGCATAGGTAAAAATTTTAGCCAATATGTTGTATTGGCCAGGGTGTGAGAGTGAACAGGCACTCTCATACATTGCTAGCAGAGATGTATAATAGTATGACCTCCATAGAGGATATTTGGAAATATCTATCAAAACTAAAATTAAAATGAGCATATTCCTTCAGCTAGCAATTCAAATTCTAGCACTGTTTTTTATGGAGATTTTGCAAATGGGTAAGCTATACATGCAAGTACATTCCTGGCATCATTTAGTAACAAAAAGTTGGAAACAACCTAAATATCAATCAATAGGAGGATTGTTGAAGTACATATTCTGTGTGATTTTATTATTATAGTATATCTATAATACAGGCTAATTTGCAAGTATTAAAAAAGATTGAGGTATCCCCTGAATGTATCAATATGGAAAGATCTCCAAGTACTATCTAAAGTAAAAGAGGCATACTGCAAAACAGTGTCTATAGTCTGGTAACATTTGGGAGAAAAAAGAAATAGATACATATGTTTATAAATGTTTAGATTAGAATATGTCTAGAAGGATGCATAGTAAACTAATAGTTCTATTGCCTGTAGCAAACAGAACTGAGTGACTGGGTAGGAGATTTACTTTTCAAAAACAAAATTTTAAAAATACATACATAATGTAATAGTCAAAAGCTGTGAAGGGTTTGAGATTTTATCCCATTTGCAACCTAATAAGTTAACCTGCTATAGTTACATGGATGCTGGCAGGAAACATGAGACTTTTGGGTCAGAGACAAAGAACCTCATTACTCATGGCACAGCAAGCAGTGTGAGCATCAGCACGCATGTCAGTTCAGTTTCCCTTGCCCCCAACTCCCCAAAGAGTGACATGGCTGCATCTAGATGGATGCCTGTACAAGCAGTGAGTTCCTTTGCATGAGAGGAACCCTAAGCTTAGGGAACCTGAACCTGAGCCTAAAAGGGCAGTAAGCAGGCTGGCCCTTTGCTCTGGAGGGAGGTGGTACCTCTGTCCCTCAAGGCTGTTTTACTATACAAACATCCTTGAAAAGGTAGTCTGGAATAAATGGCAGTTAGCACCTAACTCACAATATGTACAGAGACACAAGAGATCCATGGAGAGTTGTCTATCTGTTATTTATCTATTTGTAAATATGTACATGCGTGTATATATATACATACACACATACATACATATATGAAGTTTAAAGGCTAATAGTAACTCCTGATACTTTGCAGCTTTTCACTAAGCTATATGCAGAGTGTAGAAGGGCTGTCCACAAAGTATCCAGCCAAATAAAGACATTTATTGTATTAACAATGACTGGACACTTTCTGGACAGCCCTCATATACATTAGTTATTGCTTAGATTATTAGGCCAGAGTCCAATGTCCCTAACTCTCCCTAGAGCAAAGGTCACTATGATCACAAATTCCAGGGTCGTACCTAGTCCACTATCTGCAAGGACAAGTTATTTGTTAGAAGGAGTCCCAACCAAAGGTGAGAACACGAATGAATCAGCACAATTTATCTTCCACTACTGTAACAAACAACTCTAGTTGTCACTTTGGGCACTTGCGTTATTAAAGGGGGACTTGTAATACTCTCAGATTTGGGCACTAGACCCGTTACTATTTTCTTTAGCACTAGAGTGAGCCTTCCTTTATTTGGTTTCATTCTAGCCCAGTTTCACACTGAAGTCAATTTTAAGTCTGTGCTTTACAAGTGTGAATTGAGAATGGGGATTGGGGGTGGGGTTCTTGGCTTTGGCACCTGGATAACAAAGTATCCCAGGGACAAGCTTTCATTCATCAACAGAATACACTGGATTTCTGTCTTACAGTTCAGGGTGGTCTGTAGAGGGATGAATTAGCATCCTGTTAGAAAGGTGCTGGGCCCCTCCTGAGTCACTTCAAATGCCCTCTGTTTTTATAGCAGCAATGACCCATATTTTTAAACTTTTTATTTAAGTATAAAATACATATAGAAAAATATATAAATGTCAAGTGTGCTGCTCAATTAATTTTTATAAAGTAAACACACTTGTGTAACCAGCATGAAGATTAGGAAGCAGAATATTACCTGAATCCCAAAGACAACTTCCAGTCACTACCTCCCTCTCCTAGGTAACCATCCTGATTAGTTTTGCCTGGTTTTGAGCTTTTGTAAATGGAATTCTACATTATGGATTCTTCCATGTATGGCTTCTTTCATGCTAAGTTATATTTGTGAGAGTCATTCATATTGATTGTGTGTGATTGGAATTTTTTCGTTCTCATTGCTGTATAGTAGTGGTTCTCAACTGGGGGTGATTTAGCAATGTCTGGGGATATTTTTCTAGTGGTCACAACTCAGGGAGTGGGGATTGCTGCTACCATCCTACAATGCACAGGACAGCCCTCCTGTCCTGAGTGTTAGAGTCAAAATATGTTATTATATATGGTCTCAGTCATAGAGAAAAATTGTACATTTTGGAACCACTGCAAGAATTTGAAGAGATTCTAAATGAGAGAGTGAAATGGACTAACTCAAGGTTTTCATCAAAGAGTAAAAGGAACTATCTTTAAAACATCTTTATTGAGGAATAATTTTCATACTATAAAATTCAGCCATTTTAACTGTACAATTTAAAGAGTCCTAATAAATTTACAGAGTTGTGCAACCATTGCCACAATCTAATCTTAGAACATTTTCATTACACTAAAAAGATCCCTGCTGCCCATTTGCAATCATTCTCATTCCTATCCTAACTTCTAAGAAACCACCAGTCTACTTTCTGTCTACAGATATTTTCCTTTTTTGGATGTTCCCTATAAATGGAATAATAAAATATATGGTCTTTTGTGTATGGCTTCTTTCACTTAATGTGATGTTTTTAAGGTTCATCCATGTTATAGCAGGTATCATTACTTTGTTCCTTTTTATGCCTGACTAGGATTCCGTTGTATGGATATGCCACAATTTTTATCCATTCACAGGCTAATGGACATTTGAGTTTTTTCCAATTTTGGGATATTATGAAGGATGCACATGAAGGATTTTGAAGCACAGCTAGATAAATGGCTTATACAAGTAGGCTTTGGAAGAAAGAACATAATTCTGGGCCACATGATCTATATCATTTTCAGGGATAATTTGAGCAATTGAAAAAAATAGAATAGACAATAGAAAAGACAAGAATGAGACAAGGAATATTAGACTTACAGGAAATAGAGACTTCTGACACCTGTACAGACCGAGCATTGTTAATGGCATTTTATAACCAAGTAGCTAAGCTATAGGGCAGCAAAGCTTTGCCTCAAAGGGAAGGATAATAATTGTTTGGTTGCTCCAAGTAAAGTCATTAAGCTTATAATAAAATAAATCATAACCCAAAGGACAAACAACATTGCAAGAATGGATCCATGGAACTCCCTCTATGTTATGGAACCAGCATATCCATCATTAAAGTATGGTTTGGAGAAAGGAGCACTCGAGAAGCCAGTGCTCCTACCCCAAAAGTTTTGCAAGTACCACATTCAAGAGTAGCATGAAGGTGCCCTTTTTTTTTTTTTTTTTTTTTTTTGAGACAGAGTCTCACTCTGTTGCCTGGGCTAGAGTGAGTGCCATGGCGTCAGCCTAGCTCACAGCAACCTCAAACTCCTGGGCTCAAGCGACCCTCTGCCTCAGCCTCCCGAGTAGCTGGGACTACAGGCATGCGCCACCATGCCTGGCTAATTTTTTCTATATATATTTTTAGTTGGCCAGATCATTTCTTTCTATTTTTTAGTAGAGACGGGGTCTCGCTCTTGCTCAGGCTGGTCTCGAACTCCTGACCTTGAGAGACCCACCCGCCTCGGCCTCCCAGAGTGCTAGGATTACAGGCGTGAGCCACCGCACCCAGCGAAAGTGCCCTTTAAATCATAAAGCATGTTGTACAGATGTGAGGGCTTGCTAAAAATAAACAAAGTCAAGTCCATGAGGCCACTTGCATGGAAATTGGATGTCGAGAGCCAAAGGAATTACCTAGAGGCAGAATTGCCTCTGCAGGAGCTAAATTTGTGCCCAACATCAGTGGCATGGGGTACCCCAAAGGTAGTAAGTCCCTGATCCCCTCCATCTTCCATATAGGCTGTTCAAACAATGGGAACCTGTTCTTTAGCCACGTGGGATCATATGGCTTCATGGAACCAAAGCCGTTCATTTTATAGACCAGAGTAATTATGTGTAGGTGTTGGGGGGGGGCGGAGAATGGAGACGGTCTTTTAAAAATACACTTTATAGGCCAGGCGCGGTGGCTCACGCCTGTAATCCTAGCACTCTGGGAGGCCGAGGCGGGTGGATCGCTCGAGGTCAGGAGTTGGAGACCAGCCTGAGCAAGAGCGAGACCTGGTCTCTACTAAAAAAAATAGAAAGAAATTATTTGGCCAACTAAAATATACATAGAAAAAATTAGCCGGGCATGGTGGTGCATGCCTGTAGTCCCAGCTACCTAGGACACTGAACTAAACATCTTACTTGCAAAAGAATAAATGAAATAGGAGACATTTCACATTATAAAAAGATACCTGTGTCCTTTGGTAATACCTTCTCAAGGCTTTGTGTATATGACATTATATACTTAATAGGGCAAAACGGAATTGTTCTAAAAATTAAAATGAAGCAAACTTTTATGATAACAAGTCTCTCCTCCTGCCCAATTTTACTAGAAAGGAAGCTGAACTGTACTAGAAGGTCAAGCCCACAATGTTGGGAACCCTAATGTTTGCCAAGTTTATTAGGCCAATGCCCACTCCTGCCTGCCCACAATAGAGAACATGGTAATATCTCAAGGGACAACCTGTGAAGTATTGATACAGCCCAACTTCATCATTAGTTCCTTATTTATATTCTAGATTTAACTCCCGTGAATCGAATTGGTTGTTATAGATGGAAAGTTAGGCAGCACTTCCTTTCCATTCAATAAACTCTCAGATTTTTATAGTACCCGGAAGAGGTGGGTTGGCTGCACTATTACTGACTATAAATAACATCACATCTTTCACAACCCATCAGCCAACTGCATTGCTGCACCTGAATGAATTATTTGTCACAAAATTTTATCCTCAGCATTTTAGTTACCCAATTTATTTGGATAAATATGTGTTGTCTTCAGTGTGTGCATATTCAGATTCAATCCCGCATTCTAGATGCAGAAAAACATGCAACCTATGTAGACAACAGACAGAAAAATTAAAGTTTAATATTCAAAAAGTCAATGCTATTAATGCTTTTCTTAAATGATTTTTTATCTTGTCCATTCAATGAAATTCAGATTTACATTTGTATCCAAGCTCAACAAATGCCCCATCCATTAAAAAAAAAAAAAAGTAAGGAAGAAAGGAAGGGGCTGGGGGGAGAGAGAGAGAAAGGAGGAAGAGAGAGAGAGAGGGGAGAGATAGTGAGGGAGAGAGGAAAAGAAAAGAAAAGGAAAGAGAGAAGGAAGAGGGAGGAGGGGAGGGAAAAGGCAACACAAAAACTAAAACTTTGCTCACCTGGTCCAGATTTCTGTTTTGATAGTTAGGTCTGAGAAAGATCTCTGCTTAGGTTTTGCTAGGTTGGCTCAATCTTGCAGTCTACAGAAGAGCAAAGGGTAACACTGCTCTTCCACACCCCTGATCTGGCAGGCACAAATCAACACGAGGACAGCTTGTGAAGCAGATATACAGAACCTCGTCAGCACAGCCTTGAAGCTGATTTTCCCAGTTGAACTAAGATGACCTTTGTTTTCTGGGTGGTTTTAATAACTAACATTCAAACAAGTCATCTTTAAAAACATGTGCTCTGATCCAGAGCAGTGGCTCACACCTGTAATCCTAGCACTCTGGGAGGCCGAGGCAGGAGGATTGCTTGAGGCCAGGAGTTGAAGACCAGCCTGAGCAAGAGCGAGACCCCGTGTCTACTAAAAATAGAAAAATTAGCCGGGCACGGTGGCACTTGCCTTTAGTCCCAGCTACTCAGGAGGCTGAGGCAGGAGGATCACTTGAGCGCAGGAGTTTGACGGTGCAGTGAGCTAGGATGATACCACCGCACTCTAACCGTGGCGACAGAGGGAGACTCTATCTCAAAAACAAACAAAACATTTATACTCCGTGAGGATTTCCTAGCGCTATAAAACCACTTTCTCTCAATGAGAGTTGTTTTCCATTCTTGAGTTGAAGCGTTAAGGTTAAGTCCTTAAGATGGAAAGTGCACATAAGGTAATCACACGAATTATGTGTATTACAGAAAAGTTACGAGGCATAGCATCTAAAAAGATGTTTGAAAAAGAAAAAATATTCATTAAAAACAGGCATGAAATGGTAAAAAAAACGCCCACCCTCAGTGCCAAGCCATCTGCACCCAATGAAAGTACTGCTGAGGGTATAATATGTGCTGAACATACAAAGTGGGGGTGGCCTCAGTGCTTCCCTTTTATGCTCTTCTACATAGACAGTGGAAGCGGTTGGGGTGTAGGAAGAAGAAGGTGCATATAAGAAAAGGGGTGATTCAAAACATTCCAAGGTAGAGCCGATCCAGTAAAAATGAAGCATCTGAAAGACTTTATTCCCCATCCAGAGAATAGGGATAGTGCCCGAGGAGGGTTTTAAGATCTGAAATGCAGTTTGTGTTTTCCCCATAGATTCTGAGGGTAGTACGGAGTATTCCCAATTGTGTAGCTTCTCACATGCAGACTAGGCCCAGCACCACTTGAATTGACAGGTATTTTTTAAACATTAGCTCAACAATGTGGACCTTGTGTATGTCCAAGGAAATATACCCTCACCCTCTTCCCATCACCTGATAGGAACCAAACAGAGCTCTATGGTGTAAATTTGCAAGGCTGCTGCACAACAATCCTGCATAATTGTGGTTGGAAATATTTTGTCCTCCGTGTGGATTCGTAAAGGTTTAAACAGATCGTCAGAGAATCTGGCTCACTCTTAGCTCTTCTAAGCTTCTTCCACTGATTCAGATGAGATATCTTAGAGCTACTACACACTAGGAAAAAACTAGAGAGCTGATATGTCATCTGCACAGCATTTTCAAATCCATTTACAATCACACTGCATCAGTACATGTTGTCAACAAAATGCAGCAAAATAAAGAGTTGCACAATGATTTTAATGCATGATCAATGAAGATTGAAGCCAGCCTGTCAGGTTAATTGTTTTGTTTTTTTCTTAATCCTAGTCTTTCCCTTCAGGAGCTAGGTTTTTTGCTGGACTGGCTGGATAATTATTGCAGGAGCCTCTTTCTGCCTGCATGTGTGAAAGCAGTGATGGGTTCTGTGATTAAACCATGCTGTCATTCCAGTTGTGGGTGCAAAGGTGAGCCATGGTTTTCGGGTTCTCATCCCAGCCTACTAATGCTCTGTGTGAGTCTTCAGGGAGCCGCTGACATGCGCTCATGTGCAACGCACAGTCAGCTGTCCCAGGATGTCCACCATGTCCTTGAACCCTAGAGATTATTTACTCTGCTTATTTCTGAATTTTAGATGGATGGAATCCTACAGTATGTACTCTTGTGTTCAGATGCCTTCTTCCAACATCGTGTTTGTAAGACCCATCCTTATTGTTGTGTGTACCGTCCGTTGTTCATTCTCATTGCTGTGCAGCATTCCATTGTGTAAGGACGCCCCAGTGTGTTCACCCAGACTATGGTTGATTGGCTTGGGGTGTCTTTCAATATTTATAGCAACTCTGTGAGGTAGGTGCTATTATTCCATCCATTTTGCAGATGGGGAGACCGAAGCTGAATGGCTTCAGAATTCATTCCCTCGAGTCACAGGTCATTTTGTGGTGGAGCCAGGCCTTGATCCCAGGCAGTGCAGGCTCTCCCCACTCTCACTCTTTGACGCCTCAGTGTCTGACTGAGCTCTCTAGTGAAGTAATTCTTTGATCTGTATCCGTCTTTCTTTTCTCCCTCTGAAAGGATTCAAGTGGGAGGCTGTGGGAGCTGGACCAGGAGACAAATCCAAGTCGCCAGGTGACACGCGACACACAGACTCATCCCTACCCCTGGGACTAAAGCTTTCTTCCCAGGTCAAGTTTCCTGTGCCTAAGGTAGGGCTCTCCCAGGTGGCCCGTTAGTTCTCCTGACATGTCTGAACACCTGGCAAATCCTTTGTAGGCTCACGCTGGGCCCCCCATGTCAAAATCGTATTTAAAAGCAGAATGATTCCCGTGAGGAAAGTTTAGCCTGTCTTTGTGTTAAGGTATTTTTCAGTTTTAACTGTTCAGGCTCAACTTTTGTGGTGTGGAAAATCAGGAAACATGAGGACAGTTTTTGTTTTGTTTTGTTTCTCGAGTATCGAGGAATTTTTTATTTTCTATAGGGAGACTTCTGTTTAATGTTTGTAGGGAAAGAAGTGTCAACTCACATTTTAAATTTTTGAGAAAATTTTCGTGAATGCATGTTTCTTTCTGTTACTTCCCGAGAAACATTCAGGTGGAGGCTGCAGATCCACATTAGAAAGAAAGATGAATTTCCTAGCCTTGTGTCAGAAACCCAGTACCAGGAAGTTTATGGGAGGCCAGTTCTCGGCCTCTCTTTGGATAGAAATGGAGGGTTATAAATAAGGTCACCTACTACCAAATTCCACTATCAGCAGGATATGAGATGTCCTGCTTCCATATCTTTCCCCGACCATCTTAGACCAGTGCAGGAGTTTATTGGATTTGCCAATGTCTGATTGACCTTTGGGGCCATGACTAGGGAGGAGTCTACACCTCCCTCCCTCTCAGACCAGATATGCCCTAGCCCAAGAGGGCAAATCGTGCACTTTGTTTTTTGCTCTGGAAAATAAAAAGTAATTTGGGCAGCCTTTGAACCCAGATGAAAGATATTTTGTTTTCAGCGACAAAGGTGTTTGTGCATGTATGTACTGATAGGTCAAAAAGAATTTTTTTTTCTAAAGGCATTTTATAAAAGTTAAATGTGCAGTCTGTCCTCTGTAGGACTTTGTTCTTTTTGTCCCAGATACCCCTTTCCACAGTGGAATCTGTGAGCTGTGCCAGCCAGGAGGAGAGTGGCAGTTTTCCAACCACAACAACAAAAAAAAGGCCCTTTTACTCATTGGTTAATAGAGGGGGAGGGTGCAGCTATTTAGGAACGTCTGAATTCTGTCATTCTGGAGTCTGAAATCGCCTACTCTCCGGCTCAATGTCTTCATATATCTCCCCCACGCCCCAGACACACTCCTTCGCAGGAATATCCCATTCAACCACTTCTTAGCCAATGAACAAGCTCACAATTCAGTTCAAGGTAATGTGTGAACGCTGAATGTTCTTAATATAGGGTATTAGGCCTTGGTGGAAAAATTATCTAAACGTTGAAAAATTATTATGTTTACAATTTCAGAACTGGTTGGAAAACTATAGACTTTTGAGACAGCACACACGGTTCTCCCATATTGTAATTGTTTTTAGCAGCTAACAATTTGGAAACAAGGCCTTTAAACTACCCCTTCTGATTAACCTCAGAAAAGAGGGGCATCCCTTTGAAAAGAATTCCTAGAGAGAGAATTTTATATAAAAAAGAATTCGGCACAGAGAGAAACATCTTCGGTGTTCAAATGGCCCATGGATGTAATAAACACAAGGTTAGGGCTTATTTTCTGAGAAGTAAACCCTTAGTAGGATGCTAGATAAAATATAGGATGTCCAGTTAAATTTGAACTTCAGAAAAACGACAAATAATTTTTTGATATAAGTATGTCCCAAGTATTACATAGGACAATATTGTATTTTTATTTATTAAATCTGGCAACTCTAACTAGGTTTTCAGTATATTTTTAGCACAATTTCAACAATTAGTATTTGCTGAGTACTTTCTGCATGATGGTTAGACTCAGAGGTGACCTCAGGAGCCCCAGGCCTCGTGTATGTCTTTTCACCGTTCTACACATAGCCCCTAGCACAGTCTTTGGCATATAGTTGGTGCTTAGGAAATATATTTTGCACAATCAATCAAAAGGAATAAAAGAAGTATGGAATATGATGAACTGATGATGCTTATAATCTAGGTGGGAATACAGGCTCACATATATAAAAAGATAATGTGACTAATACTATCTTTTTGGATTTTAACTGGTTAATTTACTTAACAGACTAGCCCACTTAGGTAAAGGATTCAAATTTTAAATACATGAGATGTTACTCCCATTTCAAAAAGAAGTGATCTTGAAAGACAAATACTGAGTGATCTCACTCATGTGGAATCTAAAAATGTCGATCTCCTAGAAATCGAGAGTAGAGCAGTTGTCACCAGAGGCTGGGGTAGGGAACAGGGAGGGGAGCACGGGGAGGGTTTGGTCAACAGGTAGTAAGTTACAGTTAGATAGAATAAGTTCTGGTGTTCCCTTGTTCAGTAGAGTGACTACAGTTAACAATAATGTATTGTATATTTCAAAACAGCTTGATGAGAGGATTTTGAATGTTCTCACCACAAAGAAATGATAAAGGTTTGAGGTAATGGATTTGCTAATTACCTTGATTTGATCATTACTCAACATATACATATATCGAAGCATCACATTGTACTCCATAAATATGTACAATTATTATGTGTCCACTAAAAATAAGACTTTAAAGCAAAAGAAAGAAGAATCAAGACAGAAAAATAAAAAAAGAAATGACTAAATTAAAAAGAAAATTGATGAAGAAGGAAATTGAACAACTGTCCTATCTGAATTTGATGTAATCTTTTAAATTATCTGATTTAAACTGCCCAACTAGACAATGTCACCTATTTTCTTTCATGTACATTTTTATTCTAATGTACTAATCAAATATGTCCTTTATCTTTAATACCCTTATTTCTGTCAGAGTTGAATTTGATTGAGGGGAAATGGATGTAAACTAACTAGTCAGGTATAACCTGAAGAAATTATTGTAGGTCTTCTAAGGAATTTGCAATTTACCATAATACTTTGTTTATAATAACATTAAATAGAAAAGCTACTTAATATACAATCTTTCCAGCATAAAAATTAGGCATATATGACTTTATATGTAATAGTGTGGGGAAAAGATTAGGCATATGAAACTTAGAGTTTGTTTTATTATTTTCAAAATATTATAAAACATACCAGTACACTTAATATAATCATACATTAATTAAATATCAAGATTGTAAGACCTTAAACATGCCATTTGTAATTGAGATTACATATTCTCTTTCTACTTCAGAGGAAAACCCTGAAGAACTATAGAAATATCTAAGGAACAAAACCCAACCACTCTTTCTTATTCAAACTTCCTTGAAAGACTGACCAAAACAATCTTCTATTTTTCTTACTTGCTTGAAGTGGTATTCACATTCAATTCTACTCTTTATCTCCTAGCAGTAGCATAGCCAGAATAATTGGAGCCCCAATTGAAAGAAAAGATTGATAAATTTTACTACATTGAAAAAAAAAAAACAAGCCCCAAACTTTATGGCAAGCAACACCATAAACAAAGTCATAAATAACATTATTCACAAAGTTAAGGGACAAAGAATTGATGGGAAGATTACCTAATATACTAAGAGCTCCTATAAATCATTAGAAAAGACCAATAATACAATAGAAAAATGGGTAAAGAGCATGAATGAGAGTCTAAAACAAAGAGGAAATACAAACAGTCCTAAACATAATGAAAGGTGTACAATATCATTCATGATAGACATTCAAACTAAAATCACACTAAAATACCATTTTTCATTCATCAGATTGGCAGAAATCTAAAAGTCTTGATAACACTCTCTGTGACAATGCAGTTGGGAACCTGGAACTCCCATCTATTGTTGGTGGGAGTATAGATTGGTATAATCTTCTATGGTTACATCTATCAATTTGGTTATATCTATCAATATTACAAATGCCCTAGTAATCCCATTTCTAGGACTTAATCCCACAGACATATGTACACATGAGAAATTAAGTACAAGGTCGTTATTGCTCCAATGTTTATAACAGAAAAAGATTGGAAAGCATCCACATATCCAATCAAAAAGAACTAGTTAAATATACTGTTGTATATCCATCCATACCGTGGAACATTATGCAAGGGTAAAATGAATAAGAAAATTCTATGTACTGTTGTGAAAGATTCGCCAAGCCAGTTGTGGTGGCTCATGCATATAATCCCAGCACTTTAAGAGGCCAAGGCTGGAGGATCACTTAAGGCCAGGAGTTTGAGACCAGCCAGGGCAACATAACGAGATTCCCTTCTCTACAGAAAATTTAAAAAATTACCCGGGCATGGTGGTGCATGCATGTCATCCTAGCTACTTGGGAGGCTGAGCCAAGAAGATTGCTTGAGCCCAGGAGTTTGAGGTTACAGTGAGCTATAATATAATATCACCACTGTACTCCAGCCTGGGTGACAGAGTGATACCCAGTCTCTAAAGAAAAAAAAGAAAGAAAGAAAGATTTGCCCAGATAGATCTGAAAAAGCAAGGTGTGTAATAATGTGGAAAGGAGAATTAAACAAATATAGACATGTTTTAAATTTTACTTCTATTTGCATAAAGAAACCGACAGGACATACAAGAACCTAACTGAAGCGAGTTCCTATTTTCAGAGGTGGGGAGGATGGAGACTGGAGAGGTAGAGGGTGGAGATGGAAGCAAGACTTCTGTATACCTGTCCGTGCATACATCTTTTAAGTTTCTGAGCCACATGGGTATTACTTATGTGGCAATTAAATAAGAACGAAGAGTGGTATGTGCCTAGGCCCAGAAGCAATAGAGAGCTTGGACAATTAGAGGAATTTCCAGGGTCAGACTGACAGGTGTGCGCAATGTGAAGGTGGGCAGTGGTGAGAGATGAGATGAAGAGATGCAGGAGGTGCATGGAGGAGGGCTAACGAGTTGTGCCAGAGCAGGTAGGTGAGGAAGAGTCAATCCAGGTCAGCAGGGGGGATTGCCACAACATCTTAGAGTGAACAGCTGGTGCCAGGGAATCCTTGCCTAGGGGGTGGAGAGTGGTCTGTGTGCAGCCTGGGAATGGACCTGAGGTAGAAACACCCAGATAATTTCCAGGAGCCAGGTCTAAGTAGACGGAGTGGAGGTCAGAATAAAGAAATGTCATGGGATAAGCAAGAGACACATTGTTTATAGCCCAAACTATATCCTCTGGAAAACAAAACGGAACAAAACATGACTTCCTTCAGGCAGCACTGATGCACTCTTGTGTTTTGTCTGCCAGCCCCAAACACATCTTGATAAGGAAGCCATGGCGACTTCCAGCAACTTATTTTTCCCCTGTATTCTTATTTCTAAACTGAGCTTTTAAGATCTCCAAAGATTGCTCAATTTGGAATTTGACCTGAGACTTTGATTTGAGACCCTGAGTGATCAACTGTATGACCTTGGACAAAGCACTTAACATCTTTGAAGCTCAGTCTTGCTGTCTGTGAAATGGACAAGATGAGGCATGCTGTACTCCACTGTGTCTAGCGGGGATCAAGTGTGTCCTTGGAAACCGTATTCTGCCCATGGGTGAGAGGGCTATGACTGTGTGCTCCGTGCTGAGTTAGAAAATAGGGCAGGAGAAGGTGTCACAGCTGGAAAATAAAGGAGAATGTCCCTGACGTTTGAGGGAAATCAGTAGATTTCTTTCTATGCTACATGTTTCATAGCAGGGGAAGCCTGAGCTGAGGGAAGCAACAAAGCTGCCTAAATAATTTTAACTATTGTCATTAACTTAATTATTGTTATTATAGTTATCTTAGTAATAATAAATATTTTAATTATCATTAAAAATGACTTTTTCTTTTTTTAGTTAATATTTATTGAGGGCTTAACTAGTGGCTAGGACCTGTGATGTTTTATGCACATTTTCTCATTGAATACTCATAAGAGTCCAGTAAAGTAGCAATTATTATTATAATCATTTTATAAACGAAGGAACTGAGGGGTTAAGTAGTTTGCTCAAGAGCATACAGCAGCTGGCACTGGTGGAACCAGGATGCACAACATGTCACTCTGATCTGTGCTTATGGCTCTTAACTGTTCAATTTTGCTGCTTCAAGGGAACATATATCCAATCGAGGGAGGTGGGATTCAGGGCAAGAGCATCTATCTTTCTACACAATGATTTTTATTAATATTGTTGAACTTATCTTACAGTACTAACAAGCGTGGCTGCCCCCAAATCTGTAACTCAGCCAAGAGTCTTTCTAAATGTCTTCCATTCTGATAACCCAATCCACCACTTTGGTACCCATGCTCTCCTAAGACTAGCTCAGCACCTGGCCCTCTACCTTTGACCATGACAGTCACTTGAAAAACTAACCAGTTTTATGAACTATCATGGGCACCACAAATCAGTTTGAATGAAACTACTTCACATTCATTCAGTAAATTTTAAACTCTCACAGTTATTCCAGGCTCGTGGAGTCAAAGCCAAATGTGAGTGGAGCAGCCTCTCCAGAGCCCCAATGTGGTGGAGCAGACAGACATGTGGGCAAATAACTATAACTAACCTAAGTTCTCAGATACTGGTTCGTGTTCCCTAGATTTTCCTAAGCATTAGAATCACCTTTGCCGCTTTATTGGAAAAAAACAAAACAAAACACGAAAACACAAAACAACAACAACAACAAAATCGCTACAGTTTCTTGGGCCCTATCCCAGACCAATTGAATCAGAATCTCTTGGGGAGGGTCCTGGGAATCTGCATTTTTAACAAGTGCCCCATGAGAGTCTCACAATTATGTAAGTTTGGGAAATGAGGTATCAGTAGAAATAGGATACTGTGGAGTCACAAGAGGAAGTTGCTAAGTCTGTGGGTGGGAAGATTAGCCAAAGCGTCACGGCAATGTTTAGGCTACACCTTAATGAGTGAGTAAGCACACAAGCAGAGAGGAAGGACTTTCCAAGTCACGAGAATTTCAGGTGTGGGCTTGGAAGCATATAAAAGAATGATTTGTTCAGGGCTGGTGCGTGGAGTTTGCGTGAGTGCCAAAAAGGGCAGTAGATAAAGTTGAAAAAGTAGGTCATGGTCCTAACGTGAAGTCTGTTGACTTTATCCTAAAAGGCACAGGAACCATTGCAGGATGTTAAACAAGGGAGTTTCACTCTGCTGGCAGTGGGAAGAAGGGCCTGAGAGGAGAGGGACAGGGAGTCCAATATGAAGGCTGTGGAGGGTTCCCGGGAGCAATTAGCCAACTAACAGTAGTGGGATGGTTTAAGGGGTATTTCTTAGCTAAAATTGACAGGACTTGGTGATAGTTTGATTTTTTTTTTTTTTTTAATGAGGGAGAGGGGCAATAGGATGACTCCTCCCTTAGACGATGAAGAGAAGTGTGGGTCATCGCCAGTGGTGAGGGATGGGGGAGGAGAAAGGGGTGGTGACAGGGACATGAATTCCATCTGGAGCGTGTGGAGTTTCAGTGGCTCTGGGGATCGTACCCACCATGCATTTGTATGTCTGAGGATGGAGATTTGGGAGCTCACAGCATATTGATGGGTGACAAAGTCTTGTAGCAGTTGAGACTCGTGGAGGGGTGTGCAGAGGAAGAGCAGAGGGTGCTGAAGGCAGAACTGGGAGCACCCTGACACCTAACGGGAGGCGAGGAAGAGGAGCAGGTGAGGAAATGATGGAGGGCCGGGGAGAAGGCAGAGAGCACTGAGAGAGAATGTTACCAAGGAAGCTGAGGAAGGGGAGTTTGCCAGAAAAGAGTGGTCAACAGGGCAAAATGGAAGAGAGACGTCGTTGTTTAGGGATTATTGGCTGCTTGTAGTTTCTGCTTTCAATGCCTTGGTTTGCCAAATCCAGTTTAGATTCTACATGAATCTCTGGTTTAGGGGTCCAGTTTAACCGTATAACTGACTGCGTGGGTGTCTGTTTTTATACAGCTTAAATTCCTAAGAGAATCTAATGGGTTCAGCCTTTGTATTGGTTTCAGTTGGGTCAACCCAGTGCACTTAGCCCTGGCTGGGGAGGGTAGCCAGTGAGCTTGAGTCTGCACCTGTGGCTGGGCAGATCACTAAGTAGAGTGTGCATGGGAAAGAGGGCAAGATGAGCACTGAAGATGTTGTCAATAATCATAACAGCCAGCGTTGACAGGCACTGTTTTAAACACTTTACGTAGAGTAATTCATTTAACCTGTTTGAACGTGATGGTGAGCACAGAAGTCATACTGCAATGGATCAGAGTCCTCTACTGCTAATAATGACAAGTGTCTACAAAGGCATTAATCTGGCTCTTTCAAAAATGCCCTTTGAGGCCAGATGTGGTGGCTCGCACCTGTAATCCCAGCATTTTGGGAGGCTGAGGCCTGAGGATCGCTTTAGGCCAGGAGTTCAAGACCAGCCTGGGCATATAGTGGGCCTGGGCATCTCTACAAAAATAAAAATAAAAAAATTTAAAAATGCCCTTTGCTTTGCTCTTCTTTAAAGAGGCAAAAGCCTTCCCTAGGTCCACGCTTAATGATCGAGTGGGAGACTGTGTCTTCTGATCAAGTTTCCTTATCCTCAGTTCTCTTAAGTAAATCAGCCAAATGTTATGCATAAAATGAGGGCTTTGAACTGGACAGGAATGGCCACACGAAAGTCCTGTGGTTCTGTTTACCCAACAGCATGATGGGTTCAGTGGTCTTCCTTAGCCTTGGGACTAAGGCTACCAAGGACTGTTCTTTGATGCAGATTTCAAAGAATATTTTACAAACACATTTGTGAATGGGAGTTTCATTGGTTTTAATGTTCAGACTGCTTTGGCTGTGTTCTATAGGGAGGTGTATGAGAAGATAGGTCACAGCAGGTCTCACTTGAAGAATACTTTAGCACACAACATAATAGTGGCTATAACTGAAGTTGGAACGTGTCATTTCATTGAGTACTTATACTAAAGCGTATGTGCTAATGAGGACCAGAGTTTAAGGATATCGACATTAGCTAATCAACCAACAAAATATTTATTACACTTCTATTATTCATTCACAAATTCTTACTGAACTCCACATTTGCTATCTCTTTTTAATCTTCCCCCAAATTAGCAGGAATTACAATCCCACAGTTTTATGAGATTTAGAGAGGTTAGGCTTAACTTGTTCAAGGTTCTAGTGGAGGCAGCATTTGAACTGACTCTATGCTGCTCAACCTTTAAAATCCGTGTCATTTCCTCATAGCGGGGCCCTGGCAGGAAATCACAGCTATGTAAACTATGGCCCTTCCCATGCACGGTTGACAGTGAAGTCTAAAACATAAGACTTACGTCTACAAATCTATAAAACACAAGGCACAAGTCAACAGCATCCAGGGAAGTGCCCCAGGATCTCACAGGTGTAAGAGTTTAGGGGCAGCTGGAGCCTGTGGGGGTTGTGCTGCTTGGAGAAGAGGCAGTATGTGGATAGTTGAGGGTGTGGAGAGACGCTTCCGGGTGGACAGAGCTGAATGAGAAAAGGTGCCAAGCCAGAACAAGAAGTGGGGTTCAAGAAATCATAAATAGACCTGCTGCTGAGAACACAAGCCCTGCATCTGAGGGTAGAAAATGCGGTTGAAAAGGTAAATGCAGCCTGCTAGTGGAGGGCCTTAAATCCCAAGCTAAGAATGGGGACTTTATTCAGTGGTTAATAGGAAGCCATTACAAGTTTTGAATATAAAAGTAACAAGATTTAAGGTGTTTTAGAAAATGAACCTGATTGTCAATTGGAAGAGGAAGTGCTAAAGCTGGAGATGAGTTAAGGGGCACCAGGCCAAGGGGGGAAATAACGTGCGATGGAGACTTCACAACCTTGAGGAGGCTCAGAAGGAGCAGGGTTCATGCGTGACTGTGCCCAGGAATAAGGTCCAAAAAGTGAGGCCAGACCAGGGGGGTGCTATTTACCCACAGCAGTGGAGGGCAGGGTGGAAGGAACCAGCAAAGCTCAGCTGGAAGAGGGAAAGGCCAGAGCTGGAGAAACAGTTCCTAGCGCCAGATGGGTCTAAGGAGTGAAGTGCAGCGATGTCTTAGTCCACTTTGGCTGCTGTCACAAAATACCATAAACTGGGTGGCTTATAAAGAACAGACATTTATTTCTCATCATTCTGGAGGTTGGGAAGTCCAAGATCAAGGCACTGGCGGATTGGGTTTTGGGTAAGGGCTGTCTTTCTGCAATATCCTCATATGGCAGACGAAGGGTCAGCAGCTCTGTGGGACTTCTTCCTAAGAGTACATATTTTTGGACCAAATAATCCTGAAATTGCATCCTGTCCTAGAATGGGCCTGAGATGGAAAATTCCATAGCTGGAAGTTGGAGGTATATATGTGTGTGAAGTTACTTCCCGAGACCTTCAGGAGACGGGTGTGTAAACCCACAGATGCTCACGGATCTTTACACCTCTAGTGTCTCTTCTTCTAAGGGCACTAATCCCATTCATGAGGGCTTCTCCCTTATGATCTAACCACCTCCCAAAGGCCCCACCTAATACCATCATCTTGGGGATTAGGCTTTCAACATATAATTATGGAGAAGACACCAAAATCCAGACCTTAGCAGCTTGTACGTGAAAAATGAGCAGGGCTTGGGGGGGTGATAGAGGGGGAGGACCAGAGCAAGTTCTGTTGCAGAATGTGACACAGATTTCGGCAACCGGGTCAGGACCAAGGCTGAGCACATCTGCCAGCTCACTGCATTCTGTGGAGACAGGCCCGAACACTACGGTGGAAGTCACAGGAACCAAGACATGAAGGGTCTAAGGCAGAGTGTGGACAGCAGAAATTGGAAGAAAGATCTTACATGACAGAGATCATGAGGAAAGGCTCAACAGGACTTGTAGATCGACAATATATAATTAGAGAGGAAGGAGAGCAGCAGAAGCCCTGATAGTCATTTTTAAGACCAAGCCATGTTAAAAGGTTAATTTGGAAACTAGTTATTTGGGCTTTGGAAAAGTTTCATCATGAAGACTCTTCTTCCGTAAGAAAATGTTTTTTAAAATAGCAGTCTAACATGTTAGGAATATTGTTACCCCCAATATAGCCGTGGAATCCAAACTTCCCCCACCCTCACTATCTTTCCACCTGCTGTCTCATCCAAATCTGGCTTTGGATGGTGGCTTTTGGTTCAGGGGTGAAGATTTGTGAGCATCTGTGGGTTTACACACCCACTTCCTGAAGGTCTTGAGAAGTAACTTCACACACATATGTATCTCCAACTTCCAGCTGTGTAATTTTAATCTTGGGCCGATTCCAGGGCAGGATGCAATTTCAGGATTATTTGGTCTAAAAATATTTACTCTTTTACCCTGCAATAAACTGTTGCATTGCTTCTCTTTCACTGCCAGGTTTCTTAAGCAAAAAATGTAGCCTTTATGAGCCCCCCCCCTGCCAAGGAGTTTCAGATCTTTTTTTCTCTTCCTTTTCCTTTATTTACTCAGATTCCTCTATATGGAAAATTAAGGGCCACATACGTCATGATAGGAGGTTTGAGGACATAGAGAAGGCCAACTTAATCTTATCTCCATTTTGAAGGACAAAAAGGATTCCATCAGTGTTCTCTCAAACCAAAATAATATTGTAATATTTTAAAATGTCATCCATAAACACTGTAGATATGTCCACACTTGCTACGTGTGCACCCGACTGTTAGCAATGTCTTGTCCAGTAAGTTTTCTATTCCTTCTGCTTTATGGTATGCTTACAAAAGGATTTCTCATATAACCCCAAGCAATTTAAAGCTTCAAATTAAAAGTGAAATAAGGAAGTTAATTATTTTAGGAAGGATAAAGAATCCAGGAGTGCAGAAACTAAAGTGATTATGAAATGTTCAGGTTTTCATGATTTTGTTTATTGCCAAATCTTAGTAAAAAATACACTTTTAGGAAAATTAGACTTTGTTTTTTAGAACAGTTATTAGATTTACAGAGAAATTGAGAAGATAATCCAAAAGGTTCCCATATACCCTGACACCTACTTTACCCTGTTAGTAACTTTTATGTTGGTGTGGTACGTTTTGCAAGCCTAATGAAAGATACATTAACTGAAGCCCATACTTTCTTTACATTTCTTTAATTTGTACCTAATGTCATTCTTCTGTTCAGGGATCCATCCCATTCCATGTTTCAGTTAGTTGTCACGTCTCCTTAGGTTCCTCTTGGCAGTGACAATTTCTCGGACTTCCCTTGTTTTCTATGATCTTGACGGTTTTGAGGAGTATAAATCTCAGTGTTTTGTAGAATGCCCCTTATGGAGTTTGTGTGGTGTTCTCCTCGTGATTAGAATGGGAAGGACCTAAGGGGTTGGCAAGTATGAAGGTGAGGCCGGCTGAGGGCTCCCTCCCAGGAAACCCAGTGCGAATCCTGGGCGGGATTGGCAACTCCTAATAACTGTCCCTCACCTCCAACCCCGCGTAGCGCTGCCTGGCTCTGTCCCTGCAGCGGAGCGGGTGACAAGGGGACGGCACTTCCACCCAGCACTTGGGCTCGCCCCGTCCTGCATTGCACGCACTGCGGGGAGACAAAGTTCTAGTCCAGCCAGATGCGGACCCCTGCCCAGGGGACATCAAGGAGCGGCTGAGCGCAGGTGCTCAGGGAGTGGCCGCGGTCGGGGTGTGTCCAAACGTCGCGTGGATTGTATCAGCTGGAGAAGAGGTGCTTCAGGCGAATTCACTAAGAGGCTGCAGTGCAAGGAAGATCAGGCACATTCCAGAGCGTAGGAGCAGAACCAAGACCCAAAGGACAGAACATGTGGTTATAGTTCAGAGTAGAAGATGCAGCCAAAGTTCTCCAGTGTCGTAAACCTGCTCCTTCCTGCAGAGTATCTGGAGAGGCCAGAAATGAGTTGTTCACCAACCAATGGAAACTCCATAGTCTCTTGCCTTGTTTGTAACCACTGCACAGACTTCTAGGTCGACAGCTAGCGTAAGACAAAGAGCCTAGAGGACCTCTGACACCATGCACAATCCCATGAGGGGAGTGGCTTGTTTTCCTTGGCAAACATCTGTATGCTTGCAAACTGTTTGAATTTACCATCTAGGGTTTTACAACAATTTTCATGTGTTTTAGATGCTTTGAAGAAAAAAATTAAATGCTGTACTGTGAAAAGCCACGTGGAATTTTTAAAAGATGCCTTAACTATGCGCTCTTCCTGTTTTGTTTTTGCTGTTGTTATTGTTGTTGCCATTTTTTTCACATAATTCAGATTCTTGGCCATTTGCTATTAGTCCATGTTATTTCCTGGAGGTGGCGTCTAAAAGTCAAATCAACTTAGTTGTGGGTATATTTTCCCCTTCAATTTTTTTCTCATTCCCAGCATTAACCTCTTCAACAAAACCTTCTGTGGTAGGAATTGGTGAAAATGATAATTTTGGGTCTTAGAGAAATTTTACATCTACCATAAAACTTTTTTAGTAGGATCACAATTTTAATTTATAAATTCCAGATTAGAACCATTTCTGTATTGCCTAGTAACTGACAAATGAATTAATTTGCTCTTTTCAGGGATTTGTCAACTCATTTATCTCAGTTTTCACAACTGGTATTTTGTCACTGCCCACCTGATACGGTTATTTCCCTTATAACTCAAGAGTAGTTAACACAGAGTATAACCCTATGGAGTTGGTGGTTTTAGGGAGGTATGGTTTACATGATAAGAAGTAAATACATGTTGTGAAATACATATTCATGGGATGGGTTTTAGCATGCTCAGTTGTTGGCTACCTTTATTTGTAATTTCTCTTAACACAGAATACTTTAGAACCATATTTTCCTCAACGTTAACTCCTTTTTAAAACATGTGATATAACCATGGCACATGCCTTGTGGTCCTGGCTACTTGGGAGGCTGAGATGGGAGGATCACTTGAGCCCAGTAGTCTGAGGCCAGCGTGGGCAACATAGCAAGACCCTGTCTCAAAACACACACACACACACACACACACACACACACAGTGAAAACCCATATCATCAGTTTTAATTTAGTGACACTTCTTCAGTTAAAACTTTCCTATCTACCAATAACCACAAGATTGGAGTTAAACCTTAAATGTCTAGTGGGTGCTGATTGCATCAAAATTGAGTAAGATGGCCTTCTTGCTGTTCAGCTGTTTACAGACTTTACTAATATTGTTAGGGCACCTTTCTCTGGGAGGTTCTCATGGGATGACTACAGTTGATTCAGACTCTGCTGGCAAAAACCGAATACCTTCCTTATTAGAATATATATAGAAGAGGGAACAAAGGTTCTAATTTGTTATACTAATTTCCAAAAGCTGCTATGTCTTCTCTGTCAGCATTTTTTTCTCTGAATGAAATAATTAAATACCCAAAACAATAACCACCATGATGAAGTACAATGGACTATACTGTGAAGGTTGTCTGGGTAGCGTTCACTGTGTTTCATTAAGTATTTGAAAGGGACTAGTTGCCTTAAAGATTGTTCTCAAGATATCAGGGTTAATAGTATTTTTCTTATTATTTGTTGGTTTTATTTGGTCATTGTTCTGTTGGTTGTAACCTGTGTTGCAAGACTCGCTGGTATCCACACAGTTTGTGGTCCCTTTGAGCATCAAGAATCAAACCATTTTGAGGCTGGGTGTAGTGGCTCATACCTGTAATCCCAGCATTTTGGGAGGCCAAGGTAGGAGGATCACTTGAGGCGAGGAGTTTGAGACTAACCTGGGCAACATAGTGAGACCCAGTCTCTACCAAAAAGAAAAAAAAAAAAAAGCTTGACATGGTGGTATGTGCCTGTAGTCCTACCTACTTGGGAAATTGAGGCAGGGGGATTGCTTGAGCCCAACAGTTTGAGCTGTGTTGGCTCCAATGCACTCCAGCCTGGATGACAGAGCTGTCTTGAAAAAAAAAAAAAAAGAAAAGAAAAGAAATCAAACCATTTTGTCTTTACCATTTTCTGGGTGAGACATTCTTTATATTTTAAATATATATTTATTTCCAAATTTACTATTAAAAAATCAGAATATAGAGAAAAGAAGGAAAATAGTTGCCCAAAATTACCTAACTCTCAAGATGATTACTATTAGTATTAGCATTTTGTCCTTGATTTTTCAGACTTTTTTCTATGTAGTCTTCTACATATAAATACATATATTTTTAAAAATGAGATTAATGTTAACTTACTCTGTAAGCTGTTTTCTCATTTGAGCATATATCATGATATATTTTAAGGTCAATAAATATAGATGCACATATTCATCACATGGATGTATCATAACCTTGTTAATTGATGGAAATTTTTATTGTTTATGACTTCACTATTTTAGATAATATTGTTATGAACATCTTTGGATAACAATTCTTTTTTCTGTATTATGATGTTGAGATTCTTTGAGAATCAGAGAAACTAGTAGAGAAAAATCATAGTGAGGCATTGCATGTTCTCAACAAAACTCACATCATTTTATTTCCATGAGAAAATGTATTCTATAATAAACTAAAATTGAAAAGTTTTTTTAAAAGAATGAGTTTTTATCTTCAAAATTTTAAAACGCATAAAACAACTATCAACCATGAGTGTCTAAACTAAAAGCAGAAAACTTTATTTTAAATATACAAGAATTCTAGAAATAGATTCAAACTATTAAAAGACATTCAAAGTAAAAGGAAAATGAATTATGAGATTGCTGCCTATAATGATGGAAAAGAAATAAAATTCATCCATATAAGCATATAACATATAATAATAATTTCAGATATATCCAAAAATGATCCAAAGTGGCTAGAAATCTGAAGAATATTTTTGGCCCAGCTCTGATTAATGATCAAATGGAAGACATCAATGACAACAGGAATTATTATTATTATTTTTTGAGACAGAATATCACTCTGTCGCTCAGGCTAGAGTGCAGTGGCATCGTCATAGCTCACAGCAACCTCAAACTCCTGGGCTCAAGTGATCCTCCTGCCTCAGCCTCCTGAGTAGCTGGGACTACAGGTGCATGCCACCATGCCCGGCTAATTTTCCTATTTCTTGTAGAGATGGGGTCTGGCTCTTGCTCAGGCTGGTCTCAAAATACTGACCTCAAGCAATCCTCCTACCTTGGCCTTCCAGGGTGCTAGGATTACGGGCGTGAGCCACTGTACCTAGCCTACAACAGGAATATTTTCATATATTCTTAAAATATTCTTTAATATTATATGATAGATATTGTATGTGACATATAATAAAGTACAGATCAAAAGGAAAGCAAGTGAATAGAAAGCACATATTATAATAAAAATTTTACTATTCAAAATATAAATGACAGCACCAAAATATATTTTCTAAAAGTGAATAAGGTCATTAAACAGATTGTAGTTAACTAATATCAAAAGAGAAATACACAGGCCGGGCATGGTGGCTCACACCTGTAATCCTAGCACTCTGGGAGGCCAAGGCGGGTGGATCACTCGAGGTCAGGAGTTCGAGACCAGCCTGAGCAAGAGCGAGACCCTGTCTCTACTAAAAATAGAAAGGAATTATCTGGACAACTAAAAATATATATAGAAAAAATTAGCCGGGCATGGTGGCGCATGCCTGTAGTCCCAGCTACTCGGGAGGCTGAGGCAGTTGGATTGCTTAAGCCCGGGAGTTTGAGGTTGCTGTGAGCTAGGCTGATGCCACGGCACTCACTCTAGCCCGGGCAACAAAGCGAGACTCTGTCTCAAAAAAAAAAGAGAAACACACAAATGTCATAAGTAACTTACATGGAAAAATGCATATTCTTACCAGAATAAGTACAAATCAATCTGGGGGGAAATAAGACAATAAAAAGGAAAACACAACAAAGTAATTGGAATATTAAGAAATAAATCTATTGTGGTAGCCTGGTAACTTGGTTCTGTCTCCTGGGATATGAACTGACAATACATAATGAGACCTATAAAATGGTTCATAACTTTTGATAATCATTTCACTTTGGGTTATATATCCAAAAGAAATAATCCGAGAGGAAAAAAAATATGTAATTGTGAAACATTTGATGCTACTCATGTTGAGTAATGAAAATGAGGTGAGAATGATATTTTTAATTGTTTACATTATTTAATCCTCAATGAGGAGGCTGTGACACAGAGCTCATGTAGCTGGCACTGGAGACGAGGAGTCCTGTCTACATATGAGTAAGACTTGGACTTAAACCTGACTGTCTTCTGGGTGTGGGACCTCCGCCACATCCCCAGCATCTCCGAGCAGCAGTTTTCAGATCTGTAAATGGATCACAATGCCTGGCCTTCGCAGCCCCCAGGTTTTGAGCAACACGTGAGATAATGCATGTGGAAGTAGGGCTTCTACTATGGGCCAGATAAGGCATTAACTGAGGTTGCCGCTTTCTGAAAACAGATCTTTATTTTTTTATTTTTTATTTTTTTGAGACAGAGTCTCACTCTGTGTTGCCCGGGCTAGAGTGCCGTGGCACCAGCCTAGCTCACAGCAACCTCAAAGTCCTGGGCTCCAGCAATCCTGCTGCCTCATCCTCCCGAGTAGCCGGGACTACAGGCATGCACCACCATGCCCGGCTAATTTTTTCTATATACTTCTAGTTGTCTAGCTAATTTCTTTCTATTTTTAGTAGAGACGGGGGTCTCGCTCTTGCTCAGGGTGGTCTTGAACTCCTGAGCTCAGACGATCCGCCCACCTCGGCCTCCCAGGGTGCTAAGATTACAGATGTGACCCACCGCGCCTGGCCTGAAAACAGATCTTTACATGAATCCACAAACTGCACACCCAGAAGCAGGGAGGTTAGGAACACTTTCAATCAGCAAGGGAGCAATAAAAGCAAAAACAGTGAGGGCGGAGTTCAAACAGGACAGAGTGGATTTGTTTGCACTGCCTGTAGAGCACAAGGGTGCAGAGAAATTCAAATGCACTTGCTTGTTTTTATATTGAAGACATTACGGATACCTCAAGACAATCTTTGAATCTTGGTAAACTCACCCTGACACATGGTTTCCAGCTTCCTCATTCCTCCAGGGTCCTCCCTTTCCTGACGCTCCTCACTGTGACACATGGCTTTGGCCCTGGGTTGCCCTGCCCCACCATGAAACCATCTTGTGTTTCCTCCAGGTTTTTTCTCTTATACTTATGCTAAGTCAGGGGTGGGGAACCTAGGGCCTTAAGGCTACATGTGGCCTTTTGAATGAATCCAAATTTTACAGAACAAATCCTTTTATTTTTATTAATACATTTTTGTTCATCTTTTATATTTTTATTTTATTTTTAAAATGAACGTATTTAAAATACCAAAGAATAAGTCTCAACAAAATAATCCTGCCAGATTGACCGGCACAATTAGAACATTAGTAAGCCATATGGGCTAAAGTGACGGCAGCTGTGCTCATGATTTAGTTCTAACTTCCCCACCTGACAGGTGCCACTACGGCATGAAGCTGGTTGGTGAGAATTTATGGAGGTCAAGTATGCCAATCTGTTATCAGCTTTTGACAATGGCACACTGTGTTTCTGTTTGAAGTGGAATTTGTGAAATAGTTGCAGAACTCTACTGTATTTTTTAATTCTCTTTCCCTAACAGCCCATCATGTCAAAGAAGACTAAGAGAACAATGAAGGAAAAAAACAGATTTTTAATGAGGAGTAGGAATTGCAATATTATCTTGTTTCTGCTAAAGATAGGTGATTTGCTGCTTTGTGATACTGCAATATCAACATTAAAGAAATTCAATGCTGATCAGCATTATGACACTCATAAGGACCACAAATATTTTAAATTAGAGGGAGAGGTGTGAAAGGTTGTAATGCAGAAATTAAAAGATGAAAAGCAAAAACAAAGACAATTCTTTCAAGCAGCAATAAGACCTGGAAATAATGCC
>CM052446.1:30957331-31016138 GCA_028533085.1 Varecia variegata
TAGCTGGATTTTCTTTTTATACTTCAGCCAAAAACAACATTACTACAGATTAAGTGCTGTTGTAGATGTGAGAATCCAGCTATCTTCTTTAAGTCAGACATTCAAGGGAGTGCAAATATATAAAATGATTCTATACTTCCTATTTATTGGGGAAAAAACCAATGTTTAGTTTTTAGTAAAAAATGATACATATGTTAACATGTAATAGGTTTATTATTGTTAGTTTTAAATGAATATGTATTTGTAAAGTTTCTTAGTTTTAATTTCTGATATGAAAAGTTATAGCTATAACCCACATAAAGGAGAACTCTTGGGGAGGGGCCCTTTAAGAAAATAAAAGGGTCAAAAGACCAAAAAATTTGAGAAATACTGCACTAGAAACGCTGAAGAACCACAGGCAGTTCAACGATATCCCAAGATTGGCCCAGGAGAAAATTTTTCAGATAAAATAGAAATCAATATTAATCATTGACAACTTTAACAACGTTCTTTCTAGATGGTGATGGAGAGTGGGGACTGGCTGGTTGGTGGAGACCTTCAGGTGCTGGAGAGAATAAAGTGGAATGATGGGCTGGACCAATACCGCCTGACACCTCTGGAGCTCAAGCAGAAATGTCAGGAAATGGATGCTGGTATGGAGAGTGGCTCTGGTGCATTTGTTAATACTCCTCACCACCCTTGGATTAAAGAATTAGGGATATCAGGAATCAGCATTTTTATAGTCAAAAAAAAAAAAAACCTGAAAACATCTTCTGTTGGAATGTCTATGATATAGAAACAGTTTTATAAAGTTGTAACACAACCATATATTAGAACTCTATGCAGCAGTTAAAAAATAGGCACCGACACAGAAAGATACCTAAAGTGTATTTATTAAGTGCAAAAGCAAATTGCAGAATATGCATAGCATAATCATATTTGGAAAACAGAATAAAATATAATCATAGTTTTAAAAACTTAACCTACTTCTGTATGTATAAAAGCAGAAAAGTCTCTGGCAGCACGTACACCAAACTGCAGATGACAGTGGCTACCTCTTGGGGATGGAGTTGGACCAAAGGGAGGGAAGAGTTTTACTCCTTATTATATACATTTTGAAAAAGAGGGAGAAAATATAATTATAGGATTGTTGGTGATTTTCATATTCTATTTTGGGCTTTTTTGTATTTCCCAAGTTTCCCATAATGGACATATATATACATATATAAAATATTTCATAACCAGAAAAAAAAATTAAGACTCTCAGGAGTCCATCACTAAGTGGAGTAATTTTGAAAATTTCTTTAAAGTGAAGGTGAAATTTTTTTAATGTGTAGATTGTTGCCCCTTGCACAAGCCCCAGAAACATTCCACCCTGGGAGAGTGAGACTGGAGGAGGATGCGAGAGGACTGGTTAACGCGGTCCCTGCCTAAGCCTTGGTTTGCAGGAAAGGTCCTGCCAACAAATGTTTTCATTCCTGAGTGAGGCTCTCCCTCAAGGGCTTTCTGCCTCTGCCTCCCATCCCTGTCTGAGCCAGCCGGTATTGGTTAGTGCTGTTAACGGCATAAAGACCCAGGCGTATTCTCCAGCAGATTATCAAAAGCAAGTGGGTTTAATGAAGGTCTGAACAATAAACATAGCTGCGTCTTTCCTTTCTGTTCTGTGGACAAATGACACCATATGTTTCTTTGACGTTGGCTTTTCTGCTTTCCTTTCCCAGACGCGGTCTTCGCATTCCAGTTGCGCAATCCTATCCACAACGGCCATGCTCTGTTGATGCAGGACACGCGCCGCAGGCTCCTAGAGAGGGGCTACAAGAACCCGGTCCTCCTGCTACATCCTCTGGGTGGCTGGACCAAGGATGACGACGTGCCTCTGGACTGGCGGATGAAGCAGCACGCAGCTGTGCTCGAGGAAGGGGTCCTGGATCCCAAGTCAACCATTGTTGCCATCTTTCCATCTCCCATGTTATACGCTGGCCCCACAGAGGTGAGCAATTCCCCGAGCTAGGCTACGGGACTGAGGAGTGCAGGCGCAAACTTTACTTACAAGAGTAAATGAGTCCCTGGTGTAGAGATCGGCCAGCATCTCTGCCAGTGTTACAGCTCAACGTAGAAGGCTCCAGACCACAATCTCAGGCTGAAAGAGGAGCAGAGACTCTTTTCCTTTCAAAGAGCTCTAGACCCTCTCCAAATCTCCGTATCTATTGTAGGGAAAGGTATATGTGTTTACAGTAAAGAACATACAGATGAAATCTTTGGTGTCATATAGTAAGCATAGTGTTCTAAACAAGTGTATTTAGTGATATACATTAAACTTATAATTATCTTGTTATTTCCTTGTTTTTCCTTAAGGCCATAAAGAAAAGTGCAGGGACCCAACACCAGTCATGATTCCATACATTCCAAAGCCTGCTGTGTGCAGCTGGCTGATAACAATCGTATCCCAAGTCCTGTCTTCAGGACTGTCAGGTATCCGCCTTTCTCACAGTCCCTTCACCCAGGCCTTTATGCCTTTTCTAACATCCTCTACACCTGGAATCCTTTCGTCTTCCTCATGAGCAGATTCTGGAATCTCTCTTTATCCGATTTAATTATGTTTCCATTTAGTATTTGAAAAATGCTAGAGACATCAAACCAAACCTATTATGCATTCATTGCCTTTGAGAATATGGAGGTTGGCATGTGAATGAGGTGGATAATGAAGCTTAACTGGGTTACATGGCAAGTTGTGTCTAACCTAATATTCAATTCCAGGAAGCTCCAGTTACTCTAAGTGATTCACCATGCCCTTGAGCTTCATTAGAAGGGGATGCCTTTAAAAGATAAATGTCTCCCTTTCATCATAACACAGTGAGGCTATCAAACAGAGATTTTCTTTGTCCACTGCACCACCAGTGTAGTGGATTTGAACAAGTTTGTGGCAAGTATGATGAACTGAAAGGGTCTCAATCTTTTGGAATGCCCCAAACTGAGTTTAATGAATCAATTCTCTTCAATCAAATCAAAGTTCCAGGCCCCTAGCTCTCCTCTCCATCCTTTGTATTTCTGTCTGAGCTTTAAAGAGGACAAGTGTTGTGTTGAACTGGAATCAATGTCTGCAAAGGTAATTAGCTCATTAATGGCAGTCAGATAATGAGACATTGGAGTACTTTCTTTTAAACTGTGATTTATCCTGAAGAGGAAGGCACTCGAAAGTAAAATTCACATAGTTCTGTAGAATGGTCAGATCTGCGTGTTCCTGATCTGCTAGCCTGTTTGGAGAAGGGACAAGGAAACACAACCTCGAGTTATAACAGGGAAGATTCTTATCTTTAAAGCTCCTATCCTACCCAACATAACCAAGCATAAAGAAGAGAGCGTGGAGTCTTAGAACCTCACCAAATTTCTTGCCAGTCTCAGGTGACCCACATCATTGAATTACTTTTACAGCAGAATAAAAGTATCTCTGTAAACAGGGACCCAGAGTTGGCCCATAATGACCAGCATGTCCCTTATGTGACGTTTCCCAGGTCCAGTGGCACTGCAGGGCCCGGATGATTGCGGGGGCCAATTTCTACATTGTGGGCAGGGACCCTGCAGGAATGCCCCACCCTGAAACCAAGAAGGACCTGTATGAACCCACTCATGGGGGCAAGGTCTTGAGCATGGCCCCTGGCCTCACCTCCGTGGAAATCATTCCATTCCGAGTGGCTGCCTACAACAAAGTCAAAAAAGCCATGGATTTCTATGATCCAGCAAGGTAGGTTTTCAGAGGAAAATTTTTTAATCGACATTTGCACAACTGGAATGAACAAAATTCTGGCCCTTCGGAAAATTCTCCAGTGCCTTTTCACAGGCTCCTAACTGGAATGAATCCCTTCAGAGACCTGGTCTTACACATTTTGTATCCCCTCAAGTTGTAGCACAGTCCCTTGCATATAATATATGCTCCATAAATATTTCTCTTTCAACATGCATGCCTTGAGCATGCACTGGTGCCTGGCACGTTAAGTGAAAGGAAGCAATGTAGAAAAAGATTGGAGTATTCCTGTGTGCTCATTCCCCATGCTGAGTGAGGGCTCACAGCAGCAGGCAGAGAAACAAAAGATGGTTGGTTCCTGGCTGCAAGACACTTCCCATGAACAGAGTAGGTGCACAGAAAATATTGAATGGCTAGCTGCCATTATTTCCCTTTTCTTCTGCAAGTTTCCAAACTGAAGATTTAGTGAACTGCCCACTTTCGAAGATGCAACATTTTACAGAAAGAAAAAAATGTGGGTCTAAAACCCCATAACCTACTCCAGGAATCTTTAAGGCAGATGTTAATTACTTACACGGAGTTCTTTGTTGCTTCCCTGTGACAGGCACAACGAGTTTGACTTCATCTCAGGAACTCGCATGAGGAAGCTAGCCCGGGAAGGAGAAAATCCCCCAGATGGCTTCATGGCCCCCAAAGCATGGAAAGTCCTGACAGATTATTACAGGTCGCTGGAGAAGAACAACTAAATGCCTTTGGCTCCAGAGTTTCTGAAGTGCTCTTTCATTACCTTTTCTATTTTTGTGATTAGATGCTTTGTATCCAATTGCTTTTCAATGACTGATTTTAAAGTTAATATTTTATAATGAAGTAAAAACTGTGTCTGTAACTTAAAGTCCACATATATATATTATATATATGTCAAACTGAAGACTTAAGTCGTAGCAGGTGAAAGCAATATTGTTATACATTTCAGAATAAAATTAGCTGTATTCTCTACTGCATCTGGGCAGGTAGGTCCCAGATTTCTTAAAGCTTTGACCATGTGTGTCTCGTTACTTGCCAAAAAGTGAAGCATATTTTCCAGCTTAAGCCTTGCCAACCTGCACTCTCCCAATATCATGTACCAGTACTAAAATAAATTAGATGAGCAGCCTCTTCTGTGCAGCTGACCAAAAAACAAACAAAAAAAGATTTCTCATCCTAAAAGAGGCGTGGCTCACGTCAAGAAGTTTTACCTCATGCCTGTACACAGCCTTACTGCCCAGTATCTTACGTGTTGAAGACCTGACTGGAGAAACCAAATGTATGATAATGTGAATTTAGAGATCTATGCAATCTACTTCTGCCACAAAAGTTGTATTATTTAATAAGAAGTCTTAGTGGCCTTCTGTGAATAATGGAACTCCAGCTAAACGGTGACTTTGTAGAGTGTTTTCATGAAAGGATTTGCACTGAGGGGTCCGACAACCTGGCAATGTTGTGGCAAGTTAATTTTCCCCCTCTTTGCTGTGGTCATTGTGTCCTACAGACAGGGTGGGCCTATCTGAATGCAGCAGCATGAGCTGTAACCAAACATAATAAACACCATCAGACGAGTGGGGGACACAGAACCCAACCCTTTCTTACAGGCGATCAGACTGAGTTGATGCACATGCGTGCTTCTTCAGGAACACTGTAACAAAAACGTAAAATTGGCATTATGAGGAAGTACTGGTGGCACTGAATGAGCACACGGGCCACTTGACCCTCAGTCTGGTGCTGTCTACACCAGACAACATAGAAGCTGGGTCGGATTTCCCTCATCTGCTTAACAAAGTTCCTTGGACAGAGGGCACTTACAAAGCTGCCTTCTTGAATACTGAAAGGTCTAGAGTTTTCTAGACTTTTAAAATCAGTTTTCTGCTGATTTTACTGCAGTTGGGAAAAAAAAAAAAAAAACCTTTTCCAAAGACTGAAGCTGTTCTTCTGATGGCTTTATTTCCTGAGAGGCAGTCTTTGTGCTTCATGCATAATTCATTGTTGTCAATGAATATATGAAAAAACAGCACCTTTTTATACATAGGTCTCTTCGGAAGAGACCTAAACTGGAAAGAGAAAACTGTGACATTTTTCATATTCTCAATTTTTAAAAAAATGCTAATTTTAGCTAATAAAAGTTCTTTTGAGAATAAATGACATACAATGGCCACAGCAAAGTTTGTCTTTCACAGTATCTACCTATATCTACCTATATGCATTTCATCAGAGGTACTCATTACTGCCTTTTTAAAAAACACCTTATTTATTGAGAACACAAGACAGGACATAGTGCCTTAACCAAATGTATTTTGTGATTTTTTAAAAATATATTTAAAACTGCTCTTCTGCTCTAGTTCTGCACTTAGTGCAAATGATTATTTCTATGTACAACTGATGCTTGTTCTTATTTTAATAAATTTCTCAATATAAAGGCTGAGTCTCCTCTGCCTGTAACACTGGGTGTGGGTTACCACATGACTGTGGAGGGCTTCGTGACTTTGCATAATTGGAGAGAGGCAGCAGCAGCAGCAACTCTCCACAAGACCATAATTAAGAGACGGTTTGCCCTTGTTCACATCATTTTCTAGACTACGCTGCAGTTGTGAATGCCACACGGTTTCAGCTGAGCACTCACAGAGGTATTTCCAGTGATTGCCGGGCTGCTCAGGGGCCTCAACCCAGAATTTCACTGCAGGAGGGTCTGACTCCCACCCAGCCCCCATTTGTGATGAAACTGCTTGCTCTCTTTTTCTCAAAAGAACAGATCTTGTTCTCAACTTGCTCCCAAGGAGTTGCACCAGCAGGGTTGGAAGCAGTTGTGTGGGTTTTTTTTTGCCTCAGCAACCCCTACACCTCCACTAATGAAGAAAGGAGGGAGACCTGTTTCCACCCATACCTGCGGCCTTCAGGCCTGCAGCTTTGTTTTTTCTCCTCGAGTCCCAGTTTCTTGCTACTCATCTTCACCCCAAATAAAACTGTTATAACAGCCAATTCAAAGCTGCCATTTGTAGTCCCTCCCTCCTCCCCAGTTGTTACTGGGTGGGTCCTAGCGCCAGTTAGTAGGACAAAGTAGGGCAGGAAATACGTGTGTGCATACACGAACAGGTCAGTGGTACTGAGGAAGGACGCCAAACTGTTCAGAGCAGTGTGAAAATATCCTGGAAAGGCATACATAAATCATTTGGTCAGATGATGGGGAATCTTATATCAACATTTTTATCAAGCCACAATATTTTTTTCCAACCCATCTTCCTTGCAAGAAAAAACAAATCTTGTTTACTTGAGAACAGCGAGTTAGTTTTCTCCTCACCTTCCTCTTTTCTATTAGGTGACTTTTAGGTCTAGCATTGATCTTCAACGTAACTTTCCTTGTAGGCAGGAAATCAGTAAATTACATGGACACCAGATCAGTCAGCTGTTCCTATGTCTAAAGGGTTGATGGAACTGTGGAAGGCCAGAATAGGCCACCCCAGAATATACTTCTTTGGCATATTTCCTTACACTATTAGAGAAAAGGGCTTGCACTCTCCTGAAATAAAATAAACAAAGAACAATGTTATACTTGTCTCTACTGTTCTTTTATACCCACTATCAGAAACAAAATTTAAAAATTACAAGTTCAAAAGTCATCCATCTAGGCAGCTGGGCATGTGGAAGTAGAATTTACGGGATCTGACCAAGTAGTCCCTGAAGGCAGATCCACGCACACCACATATGCAGGCTGCTCACACTTCCAGCACGGCCGCTTGTTATAATGCCCTTCATTGAGCACATTATCTATGGCTTTATGTGACCACTTGGCCATTTGTCCTTTTTTGTTTGTCCAGCACCTTTCCCCACAATTTCCTTTGAATAATTTCTCTCTCTCCTTTTGCACTTAGTCTTGGTAAGTTGGAAATCCAGACACTTTGTCTCAAACCATTTAAGCCAAAGGAGTTCCTGGAGGGTCCTCCCAAAGCTCCAAGATTGCTAGAGGTGCTTTTTGACCTGGGTTTGCGCACTCACTTCCAGGAATTTGAACCTTAAATGGGCAATTTAAAGAGACCGAGTTCATTTAATCCAGGAGGAATAAAAGCAAGATTATTGAGCAATTTCTGCTAAGAAAACCTTCCGGAGCTTTCCAAGTTTCTATCCTAAATCTGGCTCTTTAGCTTCCCTTTGATCTCATGAGCTCTCCATATCCTTCAAATAAATTCTTTATTGCTTAGGTTAGCTATAGTTGGTTGCTTCCAACAGAATCCTAACTGGTATTCTTTGTAGTCCCATGCCTATAAAGGGCTTTGTTATACTGGATATAGCCATTCCGTATTTATCTTGGTCATTCCTAGAATTTCTGGAAAACTATGCATCTTCAGAACGGTGTGGTATACACTATTGTGTTCTACTCTCAGTTCCAAGTTTGCATGTCAGTAATTATTTCAATGTTTTGGTTTTAGTTTTAAAACCGAGCTGTCATGGTTCACAAACCTGTGTCCTTGATACATTCCACACTGAGCACTAACATTCACTATAAGTGATTTAAAAGCACAAAAGCTAATATCTGAAAGTGTTCTCAAACAGACTTGTAACTGTAAATATTAGACAATTACAAAAATATACTCCAGTTCAGTGTTTTAATAATGAGACCCTTATGGACCATTAATATTAATAATATAAAGTTTACACCAATGTAACTAGGATATTTTGTTTTTATTCACATTGCTAAATGGTTTCTTTTATGTTTGATCTCATTTGCATCTATAGTCAATTCAGTTAGGAGACCGTATTTAGTAAGGTTCGAGTTCTCCTCAACACGGTTTCATAAACATGATGACTTCGGCAGAAATTTTTCCTATACATGTAAAGAGAGCTTTAACTTTTAGGAAACTCTTCGATGACTAAATCTACAGCTAATTAAATAATGAAGGCCCTGTAAGGATTTCTGTCAGCTCTAGATGGAATTAGTCTATGGCTTTATTTGAGGCATCCAGTTTGTGCTGGAGTTTTGGTCATGCAGTATATATGCTCAGTGTACCAGAATTCTATTTAATATTCTGATTTTAAGAGATACTAAAAAGAAAATTATAAAATATACATCATTCAATTTATTTTCTTTATCCAGAAAAAAGAGGTAACGTTTGTCCACAAACACCACAATTCCAGTAAAAAAATTCTGAGATGCTATTGTTGCCATTTTTACACAAGAATACTCATGGCTTGAGATATCCTAATCTAGCATTAAATCTGTAAGTTATAGTTACTTAATAATGTTAGGTTATTATGGTCCATATAGAATAGATTACCCCAGTCCAGCTCTTAATAACATGAGCGCTGCATCTACCTGCAAGTGGAGGGTTGCATGAGATGGAAAGGAGAGAAACAGGAAAGGAGATACTGAATTGACTCAAATATTGAGTTTCTAAACTTTAAAAAAAATAATGAAAAACCTTTGGGAATAGCTTGAGACACATCAGACTTATCAGAAGTCTTCCAGCAATGAGGCTTTTAGAGAAATATCACACAGGTGATCCTTTCAATCTCGATCCCTAGAGTACAAAGCATAGGGATTACAAAACTGGTTTAAGCATGAAGAATGCTTAAAGATTGAGCCTGGTCAACAGGATACATGTATCTGTGTGTAAAAGTAATATTAATCATGTCACAGCTAACATCTGAGCAGTAACTGTGCCAGACACTGTGCTGAGGGCCTTACATGCATTATCTCATTCAATCCTTTAAGGTCAGAGCCACTGTTTCACCATTTTATAGATGAGAAACTGAGGCTCAAAGAAATAAGGTAACTTGTCCAAGGAGACACACAGTTCATTGATGGGGAGCCTGGATTTAAACTTGGGCAGTCTGAGTCTAGATCCTGTACTCTTTAATTATTACCCTAAATGAAGTATCTTAGAACCTAGAATCCAACTACATACGTGAAATGAATGCATGTCTAAAACAGAAGGACAGATATTACACAGTACTAAAATTCTTTAAAATCATAGGGAAATAAAGTTTCCTCAATTACTCTACGGCCTTAATATGCCTAGATGAGTCAAGGTTGCTGGGATTAGTGATTTCTCTGACTTCATTTGATGATTAAAACCATGACAAATTTAATAATTACTACTATTGGATATTTTGAATTTAAGAGAAGACAAAAAGAAATGACATAAGGGGGGATACATCACTCCTTATTTTTGATCAATATGCTACCAGATTAAAATTAAATGCTCACTGAAATTCATATTAAAACAGAATGATTAGACACTAGAATATATGCCATAAAAGTGTGAAAGTGCCATAGCAAGATAAAAAAAGTCCAAACACAAGTTTTATAAACCAAAAAATCTCCATAAAATTTAAAGTAACTGAAAAAGACCAAGGATTAAGTAGAGATAAATCAATAAAGAGGGACCCCCCAATACACATTTATGAAATAATAGTATAATATAGTTATTAAAAATGGGATAAAATTTTTTATTTTTGGTATCTTGCATTCAATTTTTCCATCATCTTCACAATCTTTCATAACTTGCTTTTTGTTATCCAAAGTGTTCTCTTGAAACTTCTACCCCACCATTCAAAGTACAATTGAAGAATAAACTATCTAATTTTAATAGTTTCTAAGTGAGAGACATTATCAGAGAAATTAACTCAACTAAAAATTAAGCGTTTTCAAAGAAATACAATAAAAAAAACATATGAAGCACAATTTAATCTTTCTGATGATTCAGAAGGTATCTCAAGATTGTACTGTGCCACTTTCCTCATGCTGTGTGTTTACGTGGCTGTAACAGAATTCTGGTTAGCAGAATTTTGAACAAAAAAAATTTCTTATGTAGCTCACACCAAATGACTACAGATACAATATGGAATTTTGAGGTGTATATTTATACTTAACCCGGGCACAATTTATAATATACTAAGAAAACTTAAAAAAATTAGTTACAAAATGAGTATTTTTAGCACATTTAGTAACAGCTACTTGTTTTAAACTATCATTTCATTTTTGGTGACCAAATTATATTTTACCATAATTAAAGAACATATAACTTTAAAACAACATTAAAAAAAACATGGTTACAACGGAACTATTTGTTACATTAAATGAAGAAAAGAAAGTCACATATATATATTGAAGGGCACTGAGGTTTTTCAAACCTATTCTTTTGAAAGGCTTTCAATCCACCTTTCATGTAAATAAATTTAAAATTTAAAAAAACGTCTCTACTCAGTGTGCTTGCAGAAAGTGGTAAAATCAGTGTTGATCACATAACTGGCCTAACAACTATTCAATGCTGATCACTGAATTAAGTATTTTTATTTGACTATGCTGACAACCAGAATAATTGAGCCCATGTATATATTCAGGTATGGGTGATCCAACTAATCAACTGCAGACTGAGAAACACTCAAAGAAGGCTAACACAAATGACAATTGGAAATGTCTGAACCACTGTACCATTTTGACACAACCTTAATTAAATCTTAGTTTTGCTATATACTATTTGGTACTTTGGATTCAGTAGTTGGGATAAAAAAAAGTTTCTGTATTCAAACATATCTACAGAATGTCAATATAAAATATGTGGATATATACATTTAATACACCCACACAAACACACACTTGCATATCTAAGAACCAGCACCTAACCACATCCCCATTTCTCACTAATGACCCAATAAATCATTTATTACTTTGAGACCAGCTTAGATTCTATAAGGCTGCAACAACATATGGCTAAAGAGGTCAAACATAAGCACCCATGCTCAGGCTGGATTAAATTGTTCCTCCTCATGATTTTTGACAAGTAGTAATACCATTTATGTAACAACTGTATCTCAATAACTTAGAATTCAGAGTATAAAACTATAAACATTGAACTCCCTCATGGTTTAAAGAGCTCTCCTTCCACTCTGTTTGCACTGATAAGAGGGCACACCAAATTAGATCACTGAACTGTACAAATGATCTTTACTCTTAATCTAAACAAACGTGTGTTAAAACATTCTGAAATGCCGCATCCTTTGATTTCTTCATCTTTTCAATTGCCCGATGCAGGTCCTGCTGTTGCACAGGCCGAATTTCGTCTTCATCATGGCTAAAAATGCAAACAAAACCACAAAATATTCAAATAATTTTAGAATACACCTCCTTAAAATATTTTTCCAAGATTAAAAAAAGATGAAGTAAAAAATAAATTTGTTTTCAACTGCACAAAAGAGTGTAACAATGAAATCTCTTCAACATTCAAGACCCCAAAGACAACCACAATTAACAGCTCCACGTAAATTCCTCCAGGAATTATCTATGCACATACAAGTCTAAGAGATTTTTAAAAAGCACTGACTGTTAAGAAGTAGGAAGCTGAAATGATTGGCTAAAATCCAAGCCTTCACACCCTAAGAATGTTAAGGTACAGAATATCACCATAAGGTGCAAATACTATATAAAGCAGTGTCAGTTTATCCAAATGGGAATATAATTCCAATCAAGAAACCAAAAATTATTCCTGCAAAAACTGGAATTAAAAAGTAGCAAGCCTAGGTATATAGTCATGTGCATGTTTTGCTTTTTACAAATTGAAAGTAAAATTCTTTGCTATTAATAACCTAAAAATCCTTCCCACTTCAATAATGAGAAAAACAAAGTCCAGTCCATTATAATTTTACAGGCACTTAGGGAAAAAGTTATGATAACCCAAGTCTATCCACATTTTTCATACTAAAATATAAAGCCTTCAGGGCTTTGAGACAGAAGAAAAATAGGCCTTTCATTATTAACATAATTTATTAAAGCAAAATTTATTTATAGGTTGCTTATTTCTCCTTTTAATCTTATATACAAGAATAAAAACCTTTGGAAGGTAGGTTCTTGGCTCCACAGGTAAAAAGGATTCCCAACTTGCTAAAGTAATTGGATTAATTAGGCAACAGATAAATAAAGTGAACCTCTCCATCATGGGACCACAGGGAGCACTACAGACGGGTCCAGAACCAATGCATACATAGCTACTGGTTGACAGAGTAGCTTTCATGTGTACCTTTTTTGTTTTTTGAGACAGAGTCTCACTCTGTTACCCTGGGTAGAGTGCAGTGTTGTCACTGTAGCTCACTACAGCCTCCAACTCCTGGGCTCAAGTGATCCTCCTGCCTCAGCCTCCCGAGTGGCTGGGCTACAGGTATGCACCATGACGCCAGGCTAATTTTTCTACTTTGTATAGTAGAGACAAGGTCTCACTCTTGCTCAGGCTGGTCTCGAACTCCTGAGCTCAAGCAATCCTCCCACCTCGGCCTCCCAGAGTGCTAGGATTAGAGGCATGAGCCACTGTGCACAGCCTATATTCCTTTCCATTAAAAATTTTTTGGTAAAACTTGCTACGGTTAACACAATGTAATTAAATACATGAATATTATAGGCAAATCAGGGTCATTGGGAATGAAAACCTCAGGGAGTTGAGGAAGGGAGATCTAGAAACAAAGGGGCAAAGAATTAGAGACTCATTCATTACAACCACCAGAAGTACACTAGTTTACTAAGAGTCTTCATTAGAAAGAAGGTTGATATTCTGAAAAAAAATGCAGTATAATACGGGTTCAGGGCAAGTGGCCTTTTAGGAAATTTCCTTAAAGGACATAGCTCACCAGGGCTCAGTTATTCCAGTGCACTAGTATCTTTGTTGGAATAAGGCTGGTACAAAATTGGTTTTTCAAGTTCACCATACTTTGAAACTGGTTTCAAGTAAAATTTGCTACAGTGACGAATGGTTTATTTATTCAGTAAATACATTCTTCTTAACAAATTAAAGTCTAGTCCTCCACACCCCCACACCCCTCACATTTATATGTGAAATTTCTAGGAGATAAAACATTCATTTCTACATGAAATGAAATTTAAGATGTAGAAGCAATCTAGCTAGAGAACCCTGTTTTCCTAATAGAAATGGGCCACCTGAGGTTTCTGTCAGCTTTCTGTGACCCATTCTACGGACGATCAGTAGAAATTAAGCTTTTTCCTCCTTCATTCTAGATCTTTCCCACAATCCCTTCCCCATTCATTTTCAGAATTCCCTTTTAGAAAAATGGCAATAAATAAATTTGTTGTTGGTGGTGGTGGGTGGGAAGTTTCTAATTCAAATTTACCTTTTATTGCATAAGCAGGGTTACTATTGGAAAGCAAAATATACTAACCTAAAAGCTCTAAAAGGTTTTGACAAATACTAGAAATCAAGTCAAAACACACATACCTTTCTTCTGATGTAGAATTAACATATTCTCTGACACAGAGAAGGGCAGCATCTCGACACATCTCTTTTAGGTCACTTCCTGAAAACCCATCAGTTTCCTGCGCAACTTCTAGCAGGTCTACATGCCTATCCACCTTAAACAAATATGAAACATGCTTAAAAAACAGATATAAAATATACTGCAAAGGATACTACGGAACATCCATCTTGAGTTAAAGAAAGTTAAGCACATTATAACACTGGAGGAGAAACATTAAAGTATTTTCAGTTTCTAGAAGACTTTTTTTGCCATAAAAGCTTAGAAATTTAATTTTCATTATTTGTCATTATGAGCAAGATGGAAACAAGTCTTCTTACTAGATACACTGTGGAATGATGGGGAAGAACAGACATTCAAACACTGTTGGATACATTTTGGTACCTCTCACGTTTCTACAATGTGTTCAACATACAGTACTTGGCAAAGAGCCTACATCATTAAGTTCAGAGTCCATTACAAAAAAAGTACTCTACTTCGTTTAACTATAATGCTTTGGTATTCTACCACCTCAGCATGAGTTCAACACCTATAGTTTTGCTCCGCAACCTCAGCTTATAGTCCAGCCAACTAAGTGACTGTCCTAGCCACATAACAGATTTGGGATAATATAATCATTATACTAAACTTATATGTAGATTTAAAAGAGAAAATGAGCAAGAAAAAATTTTATTTATGACTACCATCTATTAAATGATTCTTATGTCTCATTTACTGTGTGTGCTAAGTATTTTATATGTATTATTTTCATAATCCTGTCAGGTAAATATTATCATTTTCATCTGCTGATAAGAATTATGAGACCTGGAGAGGTCAAGAAGGTCAGGTCAGAGCCAGGATTTGACACAATATATAACTGCAGAGGTCCAGCTGTGTTTCCCCCCCATATAGCTAATCACTTGTTACAAAAAAATTTACTTTCCCCCACTGATTTGAAATGCTACCTTTATTAATTACTAAATTCTCACTTGTGTTTGTGGAAGACCCAGTATTGAAATAGGAACAGCAACTCTACACAAGGACAAGAGACTTGGAGACGAGACAACATGGAGTCTATTGCCAGATCTCTCATGACAGTGGTCTCATTCCTAAATTTGAGGGTTACATGAAGAGTAATCATATATTCTTGATAAAAAGGAACCCAGAAGGTAGGAGTAGTACAAGCAGCAATGATAAGCAAAGAAAATGGTTAACATATAGATAAATCTAAACAAGCTTTAGCTATATAAATAGTAATAATAATCTTTTAATTTGGGGTGTAGAAACAAAGTGGAACTAAAATGCTAAATGATAAGAACATGTAAGACAGAGAAGGCATCTACATTAAGGTTGTCTAAGGTCTTACTGGAAAGAGGGCACTGATACTATTAATCTACACTTTATGTATATATGTCAAAAAATATTAAGGGCAACACTAAAGGATTAAAAGAATGTGTAACTTTCAAACCATTAGAGGAAGGGAAGAAAAGGGAATAAAGAATACAAGAGCAATACTAATGAACACAGGACTTGGGGGGTGGGGAGGAAGAAGCAAACAAAAAGCATAATATATGGAAAGTATTAAAATAATAAAGGACAAATCCAAATTTATCAGTAATCACCACAAATGCAAACTAACTAGGCTGGTGAAAAACAAGATTAGATTATACAAAAACCTAAACATAGCTATTTGAGGTTTGTAATAATCACACCTGTGCTGAAGGGGAAACAAACAAGCTTTGTGTTACATTTGAAAGAAAAAGAAAAAAACCAGAAAAGTTGAAAGTAAAAGACTGAAAAAAGATAAACAAGGCAAATATTAACTAAAAGAAAGCTAATACACTTCTAGTTAGATGAGATTTTTTTCTCAAAATGCATAATGGGAATAGAAATCATTATATAATGATAAATAATAATTCACCAGAAAAATACAATTTTGTACCTGTATATATACACATAACATGGCCTCAAAACATACACAGCAAAAATTAATATAATTACATAGAGAATGGACAAATCCACAAAATACTAGGGAATTTTTAACATATGTCTCATATACTGATACATCAAACAGTAAGTTCTTATGGCTAGTGATGGCACCTGTGATCTAATGTACATACATAAAACTTGACAAATTCATTACAGAAATTTGGTATATAATGTAGACATTAGTTCTTTGTTGGTTATACAGTTACAAATGTTCTCCCTGTGGCTTGTGTTTTCACTTTGTTCATGTTATCTTGTGATACAGAAGCTTTAAGTGTGATTATAGTCAGACTTGTCAATTCTCTTTCCTTTATAGTTTTCATTTTTTTGTGTCTGAGGAACGCTTCTTACATGTGTACATAAGAGACAGACATATATAAGAATCTAATTTCTCTCTATTTGTACTAGTGAAAGAGTAGAAATAACCTATACCTACACATGTATTAGGTTTTCTGTCCACATATATTGTGAACTGATATACTATCAACTTCCGGACAGCAGGTTACCAGTGATGGCGATGGGTGTGCGTGGGTGTGTGGAGGGAGGTTGCTTGGTTTGCTCTGTAAGGCTGTATTTAATTGAAAAAAAAAAAAGATACGAAGCAACTATGGTAATATGTTAAAACTGCTTGTTACATCTGAGTGGGAGATATAAGGCTGTTTTTATGTTTGAATTTTATAAATTTAAAAAACTACCTTAAAAGACCTTCCTTCCAAATGATACTCTGATATGTTAAAAATTAAACCACCAACACCTCCACCCTCCCTATGTTTTGTCCACTCCATCACTGGGCCATGCTATTTCTAACCATTCACAATCTTGTGCATGACAAGTGATAAAGTTACAAAGATGAATGAGTCAAGTATAAGAAAATCATAAAAAGGTGAAGATTCCAGTCACTGGGGAAGCAAGATTAATGAACAGAGGTAGCATAACCCTCATGGTTAAGAGAAAGGCTCTATCACTTCTTTGTGTGATCCTGGGCAAGTTGTTATATAACTTCTCTGAGTTTCGGTTTCCTCAGCTGTAAAATAGGTCTAACATGTACTCCTTAGAAAACTGAGTATTAAATAAAATAATGCTTGGCATATAGCAAGCAAGCACCCTAGAAATAGCTGTTTTTATTGTCAGTTAATCAATAGGTGCTAGATAAACCGGTAAGGAGAGAGAATTCTTTTCATTGGGCAACTCAGGCAATATTGGAATAAATTAACAGACATCTAAAATAGCCTGAAAGAACAGCACTTATTTATAGGGAGCTGTTTATTATTATATCTACCATTGACAGTACACCTGCAAATATGCATAGTACTCTAAGCATTTTACATATATAATTTTATTTAAATTCTCTAAATGATTCTATTAGATTCTTGGCATACAATTTCCAAGTGAGAAATGAGGTATAGAGATGTTAAACAGTAGTTGCACAGTCACACAGCAGGGAATGGGTAAGCCAGAATTCAGGAGATCCTCAGGTCTGTCTCCAAAGGCCATGCTTGTAACTATTGCTGTTATATTATAAAAAATGTATAAATTCAGGTAACTTTATATAAGGGAAAAAAGCTACCTCCTTAAAGTCAGACATAATACTTTTAAGAGTATACATTTTATTAGTGCTAATTCTTTTTATACTTAAAACGTTAAGCCAAAAATACTACACTATCTTTTTAAAATAATTGAGTCATGTTAAGGAGTACTTATCAATAAAGAATTATAAAACAGTGGGACACATGATCATTTTAAAAGCTTCAATCTTTTCAACAGAGAAGAAAAACTCATAAAAGTGTGCTCAAAAAAACCCTTATTCTGCTCAGCAACGTATAAGCATGATAATATTCACTTTATTAAATAAATGATGCACTACTGATTTGAGACATCTTTTAATCAAATTAAATGAATTTCTTTCAGATTTTAATGAGGTAGCAATGTGTCTTCAGCTAGTAGGAAAAGAGACATCCCTATGTCAGCAATTATCCAGAGAGGATTCATATTTTGCATCATAAAACTGATTAGAGACTAATCCTTTGTGCTTTCATGAATATGAAACAGAATGCTAAATTTCCCTGTACCCATGACAAATGTAATTCTAAAAGAATTTCCAAAGACACTACTGTTTAAAAAAGCAGAATACTGAAACCAAAGTTTAAATCAGACATGAGTAATTTAAGTTCAAGTATGAAAACTGAATAGCCCGTGTAAAGTATGGCTAGCTTATGAGACAAAGAGCTTAAATGTCATCATTTATACTCATGTGCCATCAGCTCCACGTAAATCATCTGCATCATCTATATCTACACTAGACCACATATACGTGGTTCAAAAATGTTATAAACTTCCAGTTATACAATATTATCCTTCATGAAAATTTTTTTAATTAAAGAATTGTGGTGGTTAACTTGATGTCTACAAATTGTAACTACCTCCAAATATCTGTTAAATTTCTAGCCACACCATAGCCATCCTAATTCAAAAGAACTTAATTATCCTCTTTGTTTTCTTCTCTAAACTTTTCATTTATGGCTACTCTTGTTAACGGTTTACCAATTAACTGTGTTTTACCTAAACAGTACTACAACTATACAATTTTTTTTTTGAAATCAGTTATCAAGTATTCATTTAAAAGACAGAAGGTAATTTGTTGCTATTTCATCTTGGACCAGAGTTCCTTACCTATTAATAGAATACATGGAGGATTTTCATAATTTCCCTGAAATTATATAAAATATTTTATATACATATACAGTTTTCTTAAGAAAGACTACAAAGCTTTTATCTTATTCTTAAAGGGCTCTATGATGGCCCCCCCCCAAATAGTTAATAACCACTTGTCTAATCTTTGTGATTTGCTTTGCTAGATTCTCTAAACTTTTGCATATAGTATATTTTTTTCATATATTTTAAAGAAATAAATCATTAGAACACTATTGAAAGATACAACCAGAATGACATATGCTTTTAGGCAGAAAGATTCAACATCAAAAAGATCTTAATTCTCTTGAATGATGCTCCATCAAAAATATTAAGGTTTGTATTTTCTTACATAAGACAAATTGATTCTAAAATTCATGCAGAAAAAAGAGTAAAAATAACCTTGGGGCAGGGAGACAAGGGATGTCTAGCCCTATAAGATATTAAAATTTAGGAAGCCTCAATATTAAAACAGTTTGGTGCTAGTGCACAAAGACACAAAATATCAGTGATCTGAATTCAAAGTTCAGAAACACAGCCAGGCTGGGCACGGTGGCTCATGCCTGTAATCCTAGTACTCTTGGAGGCCAAGGCGGGAGGATCGCTACAGGTCAGGAGTTTGAGACCAGCCTGAGCAAGAGCGAGACCCCCGTCTCTACTAAAAATAGAAAGAAATTAGCTGGCCAACTAAAAATATATATAGAAAAAATTAGCTGGGCATGGGGGCGTGTGCCTGTAGTCCCAGCTACTCGGGAGGCTGAGGCAGGAGGATTGCTTGAGCCCAGGAGTTGGAGGTTGCTGAGCTAGGCTGATGTCATGGCACTCTAGCCAGGACAACAGAGCGAGATTCTGTCTCAAAAAAAAAAAAGAAAGAAACAGCCAATTCATATGAGAATTTGATAAAAGTGGCATTTGTAGTAAGGAAAAGATGGCCTATTCAATAAATGGCATTGAGACAACTGGGTATCCAGCTAGGGAAAAAAAAAAAAAGCAAAGTTGAATTCATATCCTCTATATGGATAAATTTCAAATATATAAAAGATTTAACCATAAAACTTAAAAGGCACCCAGATATTTTATGTATCTCCTGAAGAAAAAACATAATTCTACTTACAAAGTTGTCCTGTCCTGTCTCCCTTTTCCACCAACCTTAATTTGAATCTCATCTAGTCTCTTGATCCAACTACCAATTTTAGAGAACCACCACTCCTTGTGCAATCAGCAAAATTCAGACTGTGGAAAAATCTGGACAAACCCAACCTAGTTTCTTAATAGTAAGTAATTTGAAAAGGGGAAAAAAAGGAAGAGAAGTGAAGGAAGAATAGTCTATAGATTAAAGAAGATTGAAAACTATCAAATAATTACAAATTCAATTTTATATGGATCTAGAGTCAAACAAATACAGGGTTTAAAAAAAAAGACATTTAAGAGATAATCAGATATTTGTTCACAGACTAGATAATGAAAATAAGGAATTACTGTCAATTTTTTCTTAGGTATTATATAGTAATGAGGTTAGGTTAGAAAAAAAGAAGAGAATCCTCTTCTTTTAGAGATACAACTAAAATATTTACAAATGAGATATGATGGAAAACATGGAAAAATGTGGATGGGGAATGGATGGAGCAGAATTAGCCATAGGATTGATGATGGTTCAAGGAAGGAAGGAAACCATAAAAACACAAATATCCCTCAGTATGGGAATCTATTTGGTTTCTTAGTTTAGGAGTAAGTTCAAATAGAGAGTTCAGATAACAAGTCTGAGATAGAGAGGAATACTATGTTATTTAAATATATTCAGTTGTGGAGTGGAAAAATAAGTAGCAAGAGCTTGGAAAATACAGAAAATTCTTTTATAAACTTGAGAGTGGAAAAAGCCTTTTTAATTTATGTTCAAAACTCAGAGGCTGTAAAAGTGGCGAGAAAATCCCAATAAAATCAAAACACAAACTGGGAAAAAATATTTTCAAACCATACAAAGGGCAAATCTCCATAATAATAATAATTACATACGGAGTTCCTACAAATCTATAAGAAACAGTTCACTGCAATAAAAAAACTGGGCAAAGAATATGAACACAGAATTCACAGAAAAAAATTCAAATGGCTCTTAAACATATAACACTCATTTCACCCCTAAAGAATGCAAATTAAAACTTCAGTAAGATTACTGTTTTCTACCTATCATCTTAGCACAAAGTTTCATAATATTCTGTTGGCATGAGCATAGGGAAAGAAGCACTCGAATATTGCTGGTATGTGAGTAAAATTAGCATGGACAATTTGGCAATAGCTACGGAAATTATAAATACTCTATCATTTGATCTAGCAATTCCTCTTCTGGAAAATTCACTTTAATAATATTCCTGTACAAGTGTGAAATGACAACGTTATTTAATATAGCATTTTCATAACAGTGAAAGATCAGAATCAATCTGAATGCCCTTCAAATGGCATTGATTAAATAAATTACAGTAAATCCATATGATGGAATCCTATGCAGTGCAAAAAAAAAAAAACAAAAAAACCCACAAACAAAAAACAAAAACAGAATAAGGAAACTATATACTAAAATAGAAAGATCTCAAACATAAGTGAACAAGCAAAGCGCAGAACAGTGTACATGATTTATTAATATGGTTTATGTAAAAAACAACACTATATTCTAATTTGTATAGGTATAATGCCAATCTGAAAGGATACAGGAGAAATATAGGGGAGGGAGGAAGAATTTTCTCTGTATACCATATAATATATTATTTTATATTATAAATTAATATTTGTTATAATTAAAATAAAAATTATTTTAATTTTTGAACCATGTCACTATATTACTTGTTTAAAAAAATCTTAAACACAAAGCTATTGAAGATTTTCATTATCATCCCTTCTTAAATCTAAATTTCAACTTCAAAATACTGCAATTAAGAAACAAAACTTCTGTACAAAAATAAATATATCTTATATAACCAGAAAATAGTCTGAAAAATATCAAAGAGTATTTTACTGCACAGATACAAAAACACATGGCTCTTAAAAAATTAAGGAAACTATTTTTAATTAGTTCAGATACATCATAGTTACTGAGTTACACAAGCAACCACAACTTTTACACAAATTTAGGTCAATTTCAAAGATACATTTCCAGATTCCTTCTTCATTTCTCTCTAAGATCACTTTATGAACATAAACATCATATATATAAGGATGGGGAAAAATTGTAATTTTCTACTTACATTTTCATTTTTCAAGATGAGTTTCAGGATTGCTTCTCTTTGTTTTAAAGCCTAAAACCAGGATAATTTCTAGTTAGCATCTTAAAAAAAAATAAAGATCAAATAGTTTCCCTAATATTTCTTCCCTCATAAACTACCTGACTACTATAGGAAATGACAGAAATTCTGATGAGGTCAAAGCAAAGTCTAGATTTGAGACTCTAGAGTAATGACCTGTGGATGTCCTACTGAACTGTATCTTCTTATCCTGTCTTTCTAGTGCCTAGCACAATGTCTGGGAAGTAACATGCCCTTAATATTTACTGAGTGAGTAAATGAATATCTATGATTATAATGTCTTTCCTCTATATCTCTACAATCTTCATTTTTTTTCCTTCACTTTAGGAAACCTATAAAAAAACTACCACTGCCATAATTTTTTTTTTTTTACCAATAATTAGAAGAGACAACAATGCCTCCTCAGTTCCTCCATTTCAACGTATAAATTCCATGTTTACTAATTTATATTAGTGAATTTTTATTTAGTGTTAATGATACATTTGTCTTCATTCATACTGGCAGGAAAGCCCCCTACCCTGTCTCATTTGCCAAATTCCTATCATCCTTCAAGGGCCAGGTGGATTCTGTAATCCACTGATTCCCCAGACAGAAATATTCATGTTCATCATCATCTCAGGCTCTCACACTTCTTTATATATACCTTTGTAAAGCACATTTTACATTATTTATGTGTCTGCCTCCCCTACAACACCAGAGCCTAGCATGTGTCTGACACATATTAATGCTCAATAAGCATCAGTCATACTAAATAAATTTTATAGTCTCCTACATTAAGTTAAAAAAATGTGTTCATTGATTTATCATGTATATTTTCTAATAGAATAATTATAGTTAAGTATGTGCACATCCTCAGAGGAACCAGGGGTTGTAACTACAGCAAATAGATGATCAGAATAATTTTACAGAAGCCATGACCATCAATCTTTGGGAGACCATGTATACTGCCACAAACTAATCTGTTAAGTTACAGAATATAAATGGGATAAATGATTTTTAGCCAAAGATAATAATGGAATTATAATAAGTTCCTCTCAATGGTTAACACATGTAACATGCTGACTGCATGGACCATATCTTCTACTATTAAAAGTAGTTTTTTTTCTTTCTTCTTCAATCCAAAGGCAGAAAAAAACACAAGATTTGAGGACTCTGTGCAAATAATCACCTACTTGAGGATACTTCTTAAATAACAAAAAAGAATGTTAGAAAGAAGGTAGAACTGGTTCAACACCACATACACATTTGTATTCTTAAGCTAAAGTGTAATATCTTAGCTACTAGAATCATAAATCCTATTAGAAAGAAGCTCTGATTACATCTGCCAATAATTAGTCAAGCAAATCCCAGTTACCCTTCATGCCAGGCCTTCAGAATAGGACAATTCTTTAACCCCATTTCCTCCAATTTTATTCTACACTAAACCAAAACTATAATTTCGATTTCCTTATGTATCTTCCTCTATAGATAACTTGCTACATCCTAAAATAAATCACTAAAGTGGCTAAGCAAACTTGAGGTAATTATATACTTTGAAGAGAGGCAAATAACACTAATCGTAGGATAGAACTAAGAAAAAAAGCAAGGAGGAGAGTAGAAAGGACAAAGACGCAACTATGGGGTTTCCTACGCCTCATTCTTTCCCTGTCTGTTATAAGTCCTATAAAACAAAATATACTCTTCTTAAAATCACATAAAGACCTATAAAAAAGTGAATATTTAACTCTTCATATTATCAATCAAAACCACATACGGGCTGGTTGATATGAAATCTTGTAGGCATTCTTCTCATTATAGCCGAGTCAAGGTCCTGAGGACGATTAGTAGCTCCCATTACTATGACCTAAATATATAAAGAAAACAGGTATTAAAATTAAAAGGTATTAAAATCCACAAATAATACTCCTTTAAGGTTGTCATTATTAGGGTGTAGAAGATAAAGAAAACTAAGTGGTGTTTAAACTAAATCCTTTATATGAAATCTGATTTTAATCTAGTACTACTCAAATATTTATAGATACAAATTGAAGTTAATCCTAAATAGATCAAATAATAGCAAAACTGGGAAGACTAATGGCTTTTCACTGGACTTTCTTCTAATAACTAAAATACATACTGTTCACTTGCAAGTACCTTTACTGAAGAATTATAAAGATTTGTTTTAAAAAATATTATATTTTGCAAAATATGGATGCCTAATGAATACATGTTGAATGACTGAAAGCTGTTATGTTATAGCTTGGGTATATAGTTTAAGAGTATGGGGTGGGGGAGATACTTTAAGTGCTTTAACAATAATATTATGGAAGCCAGGTGCAGTGGCTCATTCCTGTAATCCCAGGCGATTTAGGAGGCTAGGGCAAAAAGATAGCTTGAGGCCAGAGGTTAGAGACCAGCCTGGGCAACACACCAAGAGCCTGTCTCTAAAAAAAAATTGAAAACAAAATTAGCTGGGTGTGGTGGCGTGTGCCTGTAGCCCCAGCTACTCGGGAGGCTGAGTCAGAAAGACTGCTTGAACCCAGGAGTTGGAAGCTTGCAGTGATGGCTATGATCCCACCACTGCACTCCAGCCTGGGAGACAGAGCAAGATTCCTTTTCTAAAAAACAAAACAAAACAAAACAAAAATAATATTATTATGGAGAGAATCATTTCCCTTTAAGTCTGAAAATTCTGGTAATTTTAACAGATATCATGTACTTTTTCTCTAGATTTCATATCATCTCATGACACCATCAGCACTGCAGATGGTATCTTCTCAGTGCTAAATAAAACCTCAAGCAATCCAACTTTAAACAAAGGCAACACAGTAAAAGCAAACATCAAAATGATGGATAGAATTTAAAAAAAAATGCTGATGGTCCTTGCCAATTTCGGGGTCTATGTCAATTATTTATAAAGGATGTAGAGATTAAAAAATCAACATGAATAAAGACAGAAATATACAAAACAAGTTAACTTCTGAAGGATGTCAACATTATTATTACTGTTGATATTTTAGTATAACCTAGTAACAGCATACATCTGCTATCCAAAATGAAAATTGATTGTATTCTATGGAAAAATACTTCTCTAACATTATCTTTTTTCTGCCTAAGAGGTTTTACATTTTTGAAATAATCTAAAATTTAACTTCAGAGCATGATAAAATATCCACCAAATCTTATATTCTACTCCTACTCTTCACATTTAATGATATTCAGGAGCCTCAGAGCCAGATTACTTGCAATTAACTGTGAAAGTTTGCCACCTAGAGGAAGAAAATATAACACAAACATAAATTGAAAAATGTTAGGTCCACAACATAATGCAATTTTGTATTTGGGTTAAGTGGTCCTAAAATCAAAATATTAATGTTTGTACCTATTTTTCTTTGTAGGATTTCTACAACTTGATAAAATTAATAAAAAGAAAAAATTCTACCAAATTTAAAACAAACCTTAAAAGTGATCAAATAAATTAACTTCATAAGATAATAAATGAATATAAGTAAGGGTATTTTGATAGAGATTCAAAGTGATATGAAAGCTTGTTGAAGATTAACTACATTCAGTTGTAAAGAATCACAAAAGGCACTGTGGTTATGGCAATACTTGAACAAAAAATGAAAAATGGGCTGCATTTGGATAAAAAATATAGGTAAACGAATAGCCTAAAATAAAACAGAAGAAAAAAAAAGAGCATGGAAGATGGAACGCTAGAAAATAGAATCAAGTAATCCAAATAAAGCTAGTACAATATGGTCTAATGAATATGTATAGAACAATAGATATTCCCAACAAAAAAGCAAGAGAGTTTGAAAACACTAATAGTTTCACATAAAGAAGCAAATTTTGGCTGGGCATGGTAGCATATACTTGTAATCCCAGCACTTTGGGAGGATCTCTTGAGGCCAGGAGTTTGAGACCAACCTGGGCAATATAGCAAGACACCATTCCTACAAAAAATAACAAAAATTAGCTGGGCATAGTGGCACATGCCTATAATCTGAGCTACTTGGAATGCTGAGGTGGGAGGACCACGTGAGCCCGGGAGTTTGAAGCTGCAGTGAGCTGTGATCAGGCCACTTCACTCCAGCCTGAGTGACAGAACAGTACCCTGTCTCTTAAAAAAAAAAAAAAAACAGCAAATTTTAAAGAGTGGTTTTAAGAGACAAAAAACAAAGAACCTTTACACATATATTAATTATATTTAGTACAAAAGGGCTAAAATTCAAAATGAGAATCAATGGTAAGTAGCAAAGTCATCAATGCTTAAGTATTGTTAAAATTTTTTAAGTCTTTAAAACAAAATATGAAGATAATTTTGTTTTATTTCACATTGAAAATAACCAGATCTAAATTTATGCTTCAAAAGCTTAACTTCATCAGTGAATACCCTAAAAACACTGCCTTTTATGTCTCAGGTCTCCCAAGATGAAGAATGTCATCAGTTACTAAGGTTTCTAGTAATGGTAATGGGTTTCACTGGGTCATTCTCTATTTTTATTTCCATTGTGACCATACCATACTTACAAGAAAGCTAGCTAGGGTACTGGGCTCCATCCATAATCATAGAAAAGACAATTCTAGAGAAAAGCTAACTGGTTCATATGAAAGTAGAATATGTCTCAAACTATTATTCAAAATTAATAGTATCAATTTAACTCAATATCAAATACATCACTGAGCTTATAAGAAAGTATGGAATATCCAGAGGCCAAAAACTAAGTGAAACTTAGAACTCAAAGAGGAAAACTGAAAAATAATGCTGGTTTTCTCTTTGGTTGTATAACAAGGGAACTTAGGTGTGGTAGAAGAGACAAAGTCTAGGAATAGAAGACTGTCTTGTATAAAACTGGGATCCTCAAGAAAGGAACACATGACAAGAGGTAAGAAAGTGTAAGTTTTGGTAACTGATGAACTTGGTAAAATGAAAATAAGGTAAGTGAAATAAGAACTGAGACTAAAGACTATAAGGAATTATGGTAAGAGTCAAGAAAAAGAGAAATACTTAAACAGGTACACAATACCTACGGCCACTAGTCACTTCCTCTTCCTTGGCACAGACGTTCTAAAAGTCCAAGGAGAGGCTTTGTCCTGGTTTTTTCTCTTCCATTGCCTCTAGTTCAAGTATTTAGGCAATCTATTAATGTTTTATTAAACATGAAGCCCTCAAATCGATGAAATTTATACAAATGATATTCTTTTGGATCCTCATCACTTAGTAAGTGTAAATAATTATGAATGAGACTTCTGTACAAAAGCATAATAAGTAGCCTGCCAAATTTCCTATTAAGAACAAAAACCAGTAAAAGTTGAGGGCAGATTTCATTCAAATACCTGGCAGCGGTGATCAGTATCCAATCCATCCCAGAGACTCATAAACTGAGCTTTCATCATGGCTGTAGCTTCATGGTCAGAACTTGAACGGTTTCGTAGAAAGGAGTCTAGAAGGAAAAGATCCTTAACCTTAGAAATTAATAATGAATTATTTACTCTTTATATAATTTCAAAACATTTAATTAAAAGGTGACAACTTTATGGAAGATTACAAAGAAATGGGGTTAACTATGCCTTTTCAGATATTATTCTGATATAATAAACTTGGTAAATTATTAGGCAAATTAAAACACAATTCATAACCTTCATTTCTTTCCTAAAAATACATTCATGCCAACATATTTAAGAGAAATAAAGGATCTGGTAGTGGGAGACTAGAAAAAGGTCAAGTAGAGTCTTAGAGGAAAGCCTGTGTGCTTTGCCCCCTCTAACTTTCCAGGTTATCTGAACTTTATGTGTTCCTAATGATGGGGTCACATCATTTTTCCTCATACACTTTCCTAGTAATAAACAAAAATGACATGGGGAAAATGTAGGACAGAAAAGTTTAAAACACACATGCTAGCATACACACACACACAAATACACACACATACATACATAAAATACATGGAAACACCCTTTAAAGAAATAGAGCAAAATGCTAATAACTTTGGTTATATCTCAGGGATGGATTTAAGGACAATTTTAACTTTCTCCTTTAAATTATTTTCTGTCTTCCAAATTATCTACAATGAACATGAAATGCTTTTTAAAAAGCGGAAAACATGTTTTTTCTAGAACATAAAAAGAATAAAAGGTGTTAAATCTCAAGAATGAAAAGAAAAGACAGTAAAAATAAATCGAGGACTTTCTAGTACAATCCCCATTTCAAATGTTTTGTCTTATATGCCTAGAAATCATTTGCATTTCTGAGTTACTGTCACATTTCAGCACTGAAACTACAACTCAAAGTTTGTCAATTATACATGCAAGTGATACAAAAATGCTTTGTAATGTGCTAGATCCAAGCTTCAAAAAACATTTTTTAAAAATGCTGGGGGTTTAAAAAAAACCCCAACACACATTACCATGACATGACAGAGTCCTGCAATGCCAAACATATATCCTACATTTTTGTAAACAGTTTCAAATTCATACAACCTGCCTCATTCGTTAGACCAGGAATCAAACTAACCCATCTATTCTGGATGTAGACAATCCAGTCATTTTTAAATTGCTCAATTTTTAAAGTTAAATTTTGTAAATTCACTAATCTACTTAACCTTCCTAAATTATCTTTACTATCAAGAACTGGTTTTGGCAAGATGATTGCTTAAAATAATGTGAAAAAAATGCTGGATAAGTATAAATATCAGTAATTACATTAAATGTAAATATACTAGAGTCTCCAAGTACATGATCAAGATATTAGCCCGGATTTAAAAACAAGAAAAACCCAATACTGCTGCTTACAAGAAACATCCTTTAAATATAAGGGCTCAGAATGATAAAAGGATAGAAAAAGATACAGACTGAGTACCCCTTATTTGAGATGTTTGGGACCATAAGTGTTTCTTTCAGATTTTGTGTTTTTTTTTCTTTATTTTGGAATATTTGTAAATGAGATTTCTTGGGAGTAGAACCCAAGTCTAAACATAAAATTCATTTATGTTTCATGTACACTTTATACACATAACCTGAAGGTAATTTCATACAGCATTTTTAATAACTTTGTGCATGAAACAAAGTTTTGACTCAGTTTTGACTGCAACCCATCACATGAGGTCAGGTGTGAAAATTTTCCACCTGTGGTATCACGTCAGTGCTCAAAAAGTTTCAGATTATGGAACATTTTGCATCTCAGATTTTCAGATTAGGGATGCTCAACCTGTGTACGCAAACATTAACAAAAAAGTTGGATACAATATTTCATTTAAAACTTAATGTGTATCTGACAAATAATACTATTAATAGAACAACTGGATATCCATATGTAAAAAATGTATCTAAACAGAGACTCTACAACTTTCACAAAAATTAACTCAAAATGATTCAGAGATCTCAATGTAAAACAAAAAACCATAAAACTTCTAGAAGATAATATAGGAGAAAATCTAGGTGGATCTTGGGTTTGGTGATAAGTTTTTACATACAATACCAAAAGCATGATCCATCAAAGAAAAAATGGATAAGTTGGACTTTACTAAAATTGAAAATCCTGCTCTGTGAAAGATACTGTTAAGACAATGAAAAAAAAAAGTCACAGGCTGGGAAAAAATATCTGATAAAGGACTTGTATACAAAACATACAAAGAACCCTTAAAGTTCAACAGTAAGATAAACAACCTAATTGCTCCCAAAAGAAAGAAATGATAAATGTTTGAGGTGATGGATATCCCAATTACACTAACTTGATCATTACACATTATATGCATATATCAAAGTATCACATGTACCCCACAAATATGTACATTATGTATCAAAAAAAATAAAAATATCAATACAATAAAAAAAAGTTTTTAAAGAGCAAAAGATCTAAACAGGCACCTCTCCAAAGAAGATATACAGATGGCAAATAAGCATATAAAAAGATGCTCAGCATCTTATGTCATTAGGGAAATGCAAATTCAAAAAACAATGAGGTACTAATACATACCTATTAGAATTGCTAAAATCCAAAAAACTGGTAACACCAAATGCTAGAGAGGATGCAGAGCAACAGGGACTTTCATTTATTGCTGGTGGGAATGCAAAATAGTACAACCAGTTTGGAAGACACTTTGGTAGTTTCTTACAAAACTAAACATACTTTTACCCTATGATCCAGCAATTGGGCTCCTAGGTATTTACCCAATTGAGTTGAAAACTTAACATCCACACAAAAAGCTACCCATGAATGCTGTTAGCAGCTTTATTGAAAACTGTCCAAAACAAGATCTTTAAATAGATAAATGGATAGACAAACTGTAGTATAGCCATATAGTGCAATATTATTTAACAATAAAAAGGAATAAGCTATCAAGCCATGAAAAGACTTGGAGGAAATCTAAATACATATCGCTAAGTCAAAGAAGCCACTCTGAAAAGACTACATATTGGAAGACTCCAACTATGACATTCTGAAATAAGCAAAACTGTAGAGATAGTAAAAGATCAGTGGGTGCCAGTTTAGTGAAAAGGAGGGAAGAATATGTGAAACACGGGATTTTTAGGATGGTAAAACTATTTTGTATGATACTGTAATGAAATTATGCATTTGTCAAAGCCTATAGAACTGTACAGCACAAAGAATGAACCTTAATATAAACTATGGACTTTAGTTAATACTGTATCAATACTGGTTCATCAATTGTAACAAATATATCATACTAATGCAAAGTATTAATAATATGAGAAACTGTCGGGGGGGGGATATGAAAACTCTGTACTTTCTGCTCAATTTTTCTATAAACTTAAAACTGTTCTAAAAAATAAAGTCTATTAATTTTTTTTTAGAGACAGGATCTTGCTACATTGCCCAGAATGGTCTTGATATCTTGGGCTCAAGCCATCCTCCAGCCTCAGCTCCTAAGTGGCTGGGATTACAGGCATGTGTCACTGTGCCTGGCTCTATTAATTTTTTTTTAAAAAGGTTAATAAGGATCTGATTGCAAGAAAGAAAAGAAAAAAAATTCCAGAGTTCAGGAAAAAATGGAACTGAAAATAAGAGCAGAGAGAACTTGAAGTGATTGTGCCACTATCTGTGTGTTTGTGTACAACAAAAGCTTCTGCTTGGTTTTTAACAGCCATGCACAAGTTGAAGCCAAAATGCTTGAAATGATGAATGCTCACAGAAAGTGTAGATAACAATAAAAAAAAATCTGCTCATCACTATAGGGTATTACGAAAAAGCTTGTCTTTGCCTGTACTCTGTGGGGAAATATGTCCCCCTTGACAAATAAAAACCCAGGACCTCAGGGGGTGGGAGGCCTTTCTCAGCAATAAAGTCTAAAATTGCACTACAATTCAGTCTAGGAACACCCAAACTAAGAAATTATCCAAAAGGTTGGTCCTGAGTGATAGACCCCTGAAGCTCTAAGGAGAAAATAGGAAAAACACTCTGAATTTTCTTAGGCAACAAAAGATTCTCATATAAAAACAAGCCTAAAGACATCTAATGTTATAAATGACACAAGGAAACAAACCACAATGAAAAAGAGTCAACAACATAAAGGAAAATTAGAATTTCAGACAATTGAGCAATTTAAAAACTATATAAAAATAATATGTTCAAAATTTTAAAGATATAAAAGGGATTGAAATTCTAACGAAAAGAGCAAGCTACAGTAAAAAAAAAGAGGATGTTTTTAAAAGAACCAAATAGAACTTTTAAAGTTCAAATAGTATCAAGAGAACACAAACCCAATGGTTGAGAGATTAAACACAGTCAAAACAAGAATTGCTTTTTATAACCTACTCAAAGATTGAGTGATTTGAGTTATACCATTATTTTATGTACCACAAAGAAATTTAAAATACTGCCAATTAAACAGATATTTAAAAAAGAAGAATTCTGTCCATTAAATTATAACCTACGATCCCAATTTCAGAGATGTTAAAATACAAAAAAAAAAAAAAAACCAAAACAAAACAGTATGACTTAGAATTGATGAAATATGGTACAGAACTAGAAGACAGCACTGTGGAAATGACTCAAAATTAGAGAAATACTCAGGCGCAGTGGCTCACACCTGTAATCCTAGCACTCTGGGAGGCCGAGGAGGGAGGATTGCTCGAGGTCAGGAATTCAAAACCAGTCTGAGCAAGAGGAAGACCCCATCTCTACTAAAAATAAAGAAATTATCTGGACAACTAAAAATATATAGAGAAAAAATTAGCTGGGCATGGTGGTACATGCCGGTAGTCCCAGCTACTTGGGAGGCTGAGGCAGTAGGATTGCTTGAGCCCAGGAGTTTGAGGTTGCTGTGAGCTAAGCTGATGCCACAGCACTCTAGCCAGGGCAAGCCAGACTCTGTCTCAAAAAAAAAAAAAAAAAATTAGAGAAATACAGAATTTTTTTTTTTTTAAATGGGAGCATCACAACATTCAAAGATATGATGTAATGGCTGAGAAATTTTCCAGAATTAACGAAAGTCAGGCATCCTCAGGTTAAAAACCACAGCAAGGCTTAGTAGAATAAATAAAAATAAATGGAGACCTAGAAAAACTGTGGCCAAATAGAACAACATAAAAATCTAATAGCAACTAGAGATAAAAGGTAGATTACTTAGAAATACTACACAATAAGTAGAATTCTCAAAAGCAGTAAAAAAGATTGGAAGACAAGAATTGCACCTTCAAAATGCCAAGGGACAGTGATTCTGTATCATTTAAGAGAGAAGGTAGAATTAATACATTTTCACACAGAGACAGAAAGAATTCACTCTTTATAACCTTTGCTGTAAGAACTTTGAAAGACTTTAGTAAGAAGAAAATTAAATCCAGAAAAGACAGGATATATGAAGCAATGGTGAGCAAAAACCTTGGCAAAGGTGGCTGTCTAAACAAGCAATAAATACCAGTATAAAATAACAACTAATATGGAAGGTATAAAATAAGAAAAACAAAATGATGGACAACAATATATAACAGATGAGAGGAATTATTAGTATCTAAGAGTTCTAAGGTCCCTGTATTATTTGGAATGTGGGGAGTGATGATGATTACCTTTACTTTTAAGACAAGTATGTATATTAATTGCTTCATTAAAAGAAAAGGAATGTATAACTTTTAAACCTGTAGCAGGGAAAAAGGAATAAATAAAGCAAAAAAAGTCCACTAGACTGGTAAATAAAAAAAAAAGCACAAAATAATATAGTAGAAATAAATCTGAATATTTCAGCTATCATAATAAAGGCAAGCTAACCACACTTCCCAGTTAAAGAGAATCTTAATTTAAAAAAAAAAAACAAAAAAAACCTAGCTGTATGATGACTTGTTCAAGAAGCACCTCAAAACCCCAAAATAACTGCAAGGAGTAAATTGATGAGAAAAGATATATAAGAAAAACAAGTAACCAAAACAAATCTATATTATGTATCTGTATCTACTTTTCTCTATATATATTTTTACATAGCCTATCATACTACATATAATTATATATAATTCAAAGTTATATAATTAAAGCTACAATAATGCAGTAAAGCTATATATATTTATACATATAATTTGTTGTACCAGAAACAGAACAAAAATATTGATCCATAAAATACATACAGAGCCCACTAATAAAGAATGAAATTAGATTCCTACTTCATATTATATAGAAAGATAATTTTTTAAAAAGATAATACTTACAGGAACAGTTAAGGTATTTCTAAACCAGATACAAAAAGTTAAAAAATCATAAAGGAAAACTACTGATAAAGATAACTAAATTCAAATTTAAATCGCTGTAAAAAAAAACTATCATAAATAAAGATAAGCAGTCTAGAAAATATTTGTAATCATAATAAACATCAACAAAGAATTACCAAGAGAAATGCAAATAACTCCAAAGAAAAACTGGCAATTTACAAGCAAGAAAACCCAAATGACTAATCAACATGTTAAAAGATGCCCAAATTTACTAGTAAGCAGGGAAACATAAAACAACGATGAAATAATTCACACTCTTTAAATTGGCAAAAATTAGTGAGAATGTCTGAAAAAGTAAGTCTCATAGAGCATGTAGAGAAATTGAAACTATATACTTATGAGAGTAAAAATAGGTACAACCACTTTGAAGAACTGGTAATCCTAGTGAAGTTGAAGATGGACATATCATAAAACCTAATGGTTCAACTTCTAGGTACCTATCATAGGCAAACATATATACATGAGAAAATATGTACATAAATGTCCACTGCACATTGCTTTTAACAGGAAAAAGACAGGAAAACCTATCTATCAAGTTGGGGAATATATAGACTATACACACTGGTTTATTCTACAACAAAGAAATTATACAAAGCATATTAGAATGCTGGTTGTGTTTCTGTTTTATTAATGTGACTTAATAAATGATAAAAACTAAAACTGGTTTATCTAAATACCACCTTTAAAAATGGCTTTTAAAAATACTCACATATAAAACATACCATACCTATTTCATCTATAAAGATGATGGAAGGCTGTAGCTTTATGGCAAGAGAGAAAACAGCAGCAGCCAATTTTTGAGATTCTCCATACCACTTATCAGTCAGTGTTGAAGGCTGAAGGTTAATAAATCGACAGCCTGCTTCTTTGGCTGTAGCCTTGGCAATCAGTGTTTTACCACAGCCTGGAGGCCCGTAGAGAAGAACACCTGGAAATTAATGTTATTTTATTATTACTTTTAAGAAAATCAGATATTTGCTTCAGTTTATGTAATAATTGATAAAATATTAATTCTGCTCCCACAAAAATCATTTGAATATTCAATTCTGCTTTTATGAATCATGTTTATAGTAGATAAGGCAATAGAAAGGAAAGTACCATGTTCTAAGTTCGATGTCAGTGAGAACATGTATTTGGAGATTACAGTTCCTCCCTTCGTGAAAAGGTCTGGTTTGGGATTCTAAAGACTATTATCTTGACATCCAAAATCACACCATTCTATCAGTGGTTGGCCAATTAAATTATCTAATACCCTCCACCTTCACAAGCTAAAAAGAGCATTATAGCACTTTGATATTAGAAGGTAAACAACTTCAAAGCAGATTCTGGCAAACACTGTTTTGCTGTTACTCAGAGACTTAAGTTTTAGCCAAAAAGACATGTGCCTTTTTCCAAACAGAAAACGATCTTTTCTTAAAAGAAACACATTATCAGTCACTCTTGTTTTAGTTTCCAAAAGATAGAACTGCATTATTAACCTATAGTGTCCACTGACAGTAGTTTGCTGCTAAATACAATTTAAGGTAATAAATTTAACATACGAGGAATCTAAAAAGGTTGGGGTCTTGAGCATTTTGAGAATCATCACCAATAGTTTCTCAACTAAAATGAGGTAGGTATTTTCCAAATTTAATGATACTAAATATATAATAATAACACTAAATTTATAATACTAAAATTATGAACCAGTCTATAAATAAATCATCTACAGAAAGGCCTGATAAGAACTGTAATCTACAGACCTTTCAAAATATTTGCTTAATTCAAAGCTAAACATTTCTCATGAAATAGCATTTAAAGAATGACTATTTACAGATGGTATGCTAGAGTAAACTGGAGGGGATTTGTAGCTGTCCAAAATTTTCATAATATTATATAAAACAAATAAAATTCAAAATATAAGAAAAATAGTATTTTGAATAAAATTTCTAAAAAATATCTTTTCAATTTTTTATGATGAAAAACTTGAGCCTGATTCTATAACCCTAACAATTGTTTTTCACATCAAGCACTTCAAAATAATGCTCAAACTTTTTCTCAAGCATATATAGATTTTTCCTCTGGTCTTTATAATTCTTTAAGATTCAAGTACTAACACCAACTAGCCCAAGTTTAATAATTTTAAACTAAACTTTTCTAAATCTGACTTTTAAATTAAATCCATAAGCTTTGCCAGTACAAGTTCATTGTATCTTCAAGCAGTCTTTGCAATTTTTAATTAAGTCCATTTAGGTGCTTAAAATCCAGTTAAGTCAGCTATAATTTGAATTTTGTACTGACACTTCTCTTTTGGATGACTCGTGAAACAATAAAGAATAGTAATCTAAAGTCACTTACTTTAAAACTGAACACATATGGGATAACTGCAGATGCTTGGAATTATTATAACATTTTATGATTTGATCACATAATTTAATGTAGAATGCACATCTACTAGCAAATTTTTAGAAACATATTACTTAAATCACAGGGTTTTTAAAACTAAGTATTGATGCAAAAGCCTCCATATTTTGTTGACTTTGGAGCTACACTATTATTTTATAAATGTATGCAGTGTTTGTAGAATGTCATATTTGTTTCAGATTATTCACTTATCACTTTAAATATTTTATTCCTAGTTTAGTTTTGGTACTTCTTAGCAGGATTAAGTTTTTCCAAATATTTCTCTTCACAGACTACAATTAATGTTATTAATTGAGCAGTTACTAGTGTCTGAAGATTCAATATGCAATGAAAGCTTCTGCATCTCCTCACTTTCTGAGGTTAGAGCTGTGGGAGATAAGGTGCACGAGGAGCTGTTATTATTCCCTGCTTGACCTCAGTTACATGAGCGTCTGCTTTATAATTATTCAGTCAACTGTTTTGTACCCATTCCTGTTCGTATGTTAAGTTTCACTAAAATTCATGTTTTCTCATCCAACGCATTACCAGTGAGCAATAAAACTATTTAACGTGGCACCTTTTATATACCTTTTCCCAAAATGGTCCCCCCAGTGTTAGTATTTATGAAGGGTGATAAATGAGTAATTTTTAAAATTAATGTGAGACGTTTGGCTTTAATTTTTAGTTTTGCAACCTTTTACCTAGTTTCTTGAGCTTAATCTGATACTGTTATGACCAATTTCAACAAATAAAAAATGTCCTTATTATTCTGTGCTTTGTAGAAGCTTAAAAATTCAAACCCTTTTTTAAGATGGATGTTTTCAGTAAGGGCTTTACTTAATAAGTGCTGCATACAAATGAAAGATTTAAGACGAGAAAGAAAAGCAGTACTAGGACAAACACCAAATTTGAGATAATCCTCATTAGTGACAATATACTGACCTCACTGGTGACCAACTTTTCTTTCTTTCTCTTTTGGAAAACTGCTTATTGCCTTTGATATAAAATTTGTCCAAATGGTACAAAAATAAATATCTATAAAATATAAAATAGCTATAAAAATTAAATCTATTAAATATAAACTACATAAGTGGAATGTAGGCCTTTATGGTATCAGAAAATCAATTTTTCAAAAAATATTTTTCTTACGTCATCCACATTTTAAAGAATATACTAAAACATGGAATATGATAAAATTCACAAATATAAAACTCGTGCCAAAATAACAATTACTGAATTCAGAAAGTTTATAGAAGAAGTCACATACTCTTTAGATGGAATTTTTTTGGAATTTTAACTGTTGTAAATTTTTAAATGTTTGGGGAAAAGAGGGTTACTTTTTTATACAACCATCAATATCTTATGGCATGTCTCTGTCATCAATCAGTGGCATGACAATGTGCATTAGCTCCAACTTTATATCTCTACATGATCTTAGTTAAATATGATCTCATGTGCTGCATGAATAGTGCGTAGTAAGTCATTCTCAAATATCTTTCTGTAGTCCATATGAAGCAATGATCACTTTCAGCTTAGATAGCAATGAACTGTCTAAAGATAACAAAATTGTTAATAAGGCAATCACTCTAACCTCGGTAACCTAATTCCAGTCCAAAAATGGAACAAATATGGTAACTAATTTTATACTCTGCTTCTATACACCAATATGCAATTTATGTTGAGGGTCAAAAAGTAAACCAATGATTTTCAAAGTGTTACACTTTTTTTTTTTTTTTTGAGACAGAGTTTTGCTCTGTTACCCAGGCTGGAATGCAGTGGCACAATCATAGCTCACTGTAACCTTGCACTGCTGGACTCAAGCGATCCTCTCACCTCAGCCTTCCAAGTAGCTAGGACTACAGGCACATGCCACAGCACCAACTAATTGTTTTATTTTTTGTAGAGATGGGGTCTCGCTATGTTGCTCAGGCTGGTCTTGAACTCCTAGGCTCAAGCGATCCTCCAATCTTGGCCTCCCAAAGTGCTGGGATTACAGGCATGAGCCACCATGCCTGGCCAAAGTGTTGTTCTTGATATAAAATTTTCCAAAAATGTAAAGCTTCTAGTTCAAATAGCCAAACATTAGATTACATAATCAGAAAATATTCATATAACTTTTAAATTGGATGATACTTTCAAATAAGCAGCAGATTTACACATAACTTTTGAAGTATCTCCTCCATTCTTTGATATCCATTATACTAACTGGGGCTTTGAACGAAGTCCAACTGGTAAAGCCACCCAATTTTATCTGGACTAAGACATCACTGATGAAAAAAGGAGCATTTTCTAACAGTATATAAAGAACATTTTATTTTCCTAAATTCACTAGCATTGTGAAACTGCGAACTGAAAATGCAGAAAAGTTCTTTTTGTCGGACTCCAAATAACCTAGAAGAGGGTAGTAAAGAAACTTAACTACATAATCCAACTTTTACCTGATCAGGGCTTAATCATTCAAAAATTCTTTCCCATTCAAACTTTTCTTTGGGAAAAAAAAATCACAATAAATGACATGCATTTTGTTAGGGAAAAATATAAGCAGCTTTATTGTTTCAGAAAATAAAAAGAAATACATAATAAATAGCTTTGTTGTTTTAGTTAATAAAAAGAACATGGCATTTTTGCTGAAAATTTTCATCCTCCATTTAGCACAAACAAAAATTATCTACTCATAAAAATGTATAGGTATTAAAATATACTTCAATTACCTTTGCTATATAAAATAATGCACCTTTCTGGTATAGTTGCAAAATTATTAAGATTATAAGCAATTACAACTTATACATACATACTGCTATTTTGATGTTTTTAAAGATCTACCTTTTTGAAAAACGAATGCGACTAGTAATTTGACTTGTCTTTTTGTTTTTTGAGACATGCCTCACTCTGTTGCCTGGGCTGGAGAACAGTGGCATCATCATACCTTAATGCAAACTCAAATTCCTGGGCTCAAGTAATCCTCTTGCTTCAGCCTCCCAAGTAGCTAGGAGCACACCACCATGCCTGGCTAATTTTTTATTTTTCATAGAGATGGGGTCTTGCTATGTTGTCCAGGCGGGTCTCAAACTCCTGGCCTCAAAGGATCCTCCTGCCTCAGCCTCCCAAAGTGCTGGGATTTCAGGCATGAACCACCGTGCCTAGCCCCAGTTCAGTCTTGAATAGCAACATAAATCAAACTCATCTAGTTTTGGCAATGCACTAAATAGGAGCTTCTGCTATCTGGAAATAAAGAGGCTATCTGTAGTTAGTATCTGATAGTCGTGGTAAGACATATCTACCTACCTCACTGTAAGTTACCAAGTAATCTCCACCTGAATCACCTTAACAAGCCTAAGCATGATTAATATTTGCAAGAACAAGAATAAAAGAATTATAATTCAGTTATAAGTACTCAAGTTCTAAGACTTTCAAAGTGATTATGAATAAGGAAAAGTTTCCCTCAAAGTGGAGTAGTATTTAATTTCCAGTTCCTCTGCAGTTCAATATTTCCTGTAAACAAGAATGACTACCATCTAAAAATAATTAAGATCACTCTAGTGAAAAAAATTCACTAGAGTTTTGAAACAACAAAAGGATATCTTAGCTTTAAAATATATATATATTGTCACTTTGGATTTAATCTTGATTTACTTGGAAGTAACAGAAACACGTTTGAAATAAGGAGATTATTTTGACATCTAAATACAGGGAAAAATTTATCTGAATTTCAAAAATTAAAGAATGAGCAATTATTTTTAAAAAGACAGTCACTGGATCTCAGATTTCTCTTGAGAAACTGATTTCATGAAAACCAGTTTTATAATGGCAGAAAGTTTCAATGATGATTCATGGCTTTTAATGTGCTAGGCAGACATAAACTTTTACCATACCTTTTGGAGGCTGCAGAAGCCTGGAATTCTCAAACAAATGCTTCTTTTTGATAGGTAAAATGACTGTGTCTTTCAGATCTGTAATAACATCATCTAAACCTGCTATATCACTCCAAGTAACCTGGCAAAAGTTAAGGTAACATGAATTTTACTATAAATGTACACTCAATAAAGTAAATGTAATCCCCTCAAAATAGAACACCCACATACAAAATGGCAAACCTTAATCGGAAAATTATACATAAATAAAAGATTAAAATTATATATCAATGCAAGTAGACTTTTCACAGCAATAATGAAATTAATAAACTGCTCTAATACTCGAAAAAGGAGTTTAATAGTCATTATTAAAAAAAAGTCACATACTCAAAAATCTGCAAGGGTATAATAAGCTGAATTCATTCCATTTATGAGGAGGAAATATTCTGCCACAAAAAGATTGAGAACCAGCTCAGACAGATAATTTAGCATTGGCTGACTGGTAAGAGCTCACCAGAAATGTACCTATTTCATACAGGATGTTGTCAAACATCATAGAAATTAAATTTAGAAATAAGGTCTATAGCTTATATTACCCCCACCAAACTGGACTTCCGAATTTTATTTATCAAAAGTAAAACTGTCAAAACTTAATGAGGTGTTTTTATAAATAATATTAATAGTAAGTATACATATTTCAAAATAGATGAGGAAAATCTTCTGATTCAACTTAAAAAGTTTTTTTTTGGAAATAAGCTAACTAAAAGGGACTTCAAAAAAAAGAATCAGCCTAGCTCTAAGCTGGCATGGTAAAGGAGTTAGAGGTGAGGCCAGTCAGAAGCAATAACTTTACAATAGATTTACTTTCTTCACAACTTAAAAGGAAAAAAAAAGGAAGATAAAAAGAGAAGGCGCAAACTTTTCCAGCTAAATGTGGGGGAAAAAATCCTTTCATTGTAGCTGCAACAAAAAACTGAGTCTGTTAGCATAGACTTACTCAGAAATGAATATAGGTAGGTCTCCGAGAAGGTATCATCATAAATTTATAAATCAAATTCAAAAGGAGGCTTAATTCTAGGGTGTGTGTATGTCTCTGTATAAACAGATATTAAAAGACATTGTAGATTTTTGTCTTCTAGATTTGGAGATTGGGATATTTCATTCTACTTATTTATATCAAAATAACATTAATATTAGATAAATATATTTACTGTTATATACAAAATATTCATATAGGATCTTATACATTACATTAATCTGATCCTCAAAATAATCCTCACAAAGTAGGTAGAGCAGGTATTTTATTATCTCTGGATTATACATGAGGGAACTGAGACTCAAAGAGGAAATCATTTGCCACGGCCATGAATGGAAAAACTGGGACTTGGAATCCTAAGTCTATCGTACCATATAAAAGTCTAGATTTAAACTCCATAAAACAAACATTCACACAACTTAAAGCAGTATGTTCACATATCACAAAGGCAAATATACCAAAGTACAAGTTTTACTAAACAAATGTATACAGAAAAAGAGTTAACATAGCAGACCTGAGGCTGCTATCCTCAGAAAAGCCTGCTTACAAGGTTGGCCCTCAGCTGGCATCTGGGAACTTAAATTTCGAGTCTCACCATTTCCTGACAAGAACAGCTCACTGTGCAAACTGTTTGCAGAAATGATACAGTTTACCACGAATACCTGTTTTCCTTCTAGGAGTCCAGAATTTTGGTACATTTAAGGAAGAGGGAATCTATATATCCAACCCCCAATAAAAACCCTGGGCACTGAGTCTCTTGTGAGCTTCCCTGGTGGACAACATTTCACATGTGTTGTCACAACTTGCTGATGCAATAATTAAGCACATCCTGTGTGACTCCACTTGGAAAGGACTCTTTGAAGCTTGTACCTGGCTTCCTCCAGACTTCACCCTATGTCCTTTTCCCTTTGCTGATTTTGCCTTACATCCTTTTAGTGTAGTAAATTATATATAAGAGTATGACTACATGCTGAGTCCTATGATTGCTTCAAGACCATCAGTGAACCTGGTCATGGCCTTCAGGACTCTTGACACAAAACATTAGACAAAAAAAAATCTTCACAGGCTGGGAAGGGGTGGGGCAAAAAAGAATATAAATGTATTTATTACCACTGAACTGTATACTTAAAAATGATAAAGAATAAATATTTTACATTTATAAAAAATTATATATGCATATTTTACCTCAATAGAAAAGAAAATATTAAGATTAAAGATACATACATGCATATTAAGAGGGTCTACCAGATGAGCAGCAATACTCATTTCATATTCTGAGAGCTTCACATTTTTCACACCAATTTGCTTCATTAGTTTTTCTGCCTAGAAAGAAAAGAACAAGCAACCTCCTTTGGTTTGATATTTAGATATTGGCACTTCAAAACAGATATATGTGAAGTGTAAAGAACAATGAATAGACATACAAGAATTTTCCAGGGATATTTTAGGCCACTTGATCTTATCCTTCCCCATTGTGAGCTCTTAGGTAAAGAAAAGATTTAAGGGTCTCCTCCACAGATATCAGGGCAATTTAACCACCTCTTAGGAAATGAGAAAATAGGATACATGATTGAAGAGATCATCATGTACCTCCCAATAGGAACTCCTATTGCTTCAATGAGACTGTAGAATACAACTGGTTTCTCTTTCCTAGTAGGATTATCATGACAGGTATAGGTAAAACCTCAAGATGAAAGAGTAGTTCAGGATACCAAGAAATGTACAATTGGAGTTTCTTTCCTTAAATTAACAGAGCTTTTAAAAAATACATTTAAATAGGAACTAGCAAACAATCTGAGTATGTAATTATCTTTATACATTAAGTGTATACATATACTGCACTGAGTTTTTTCCTATCTAGTTTCCCTCTCCTATTGCTTTTCTTTATTTATCACTTCTATCTACTGCCTTGCCTACACAGGCAACACTACTTGTTCCTTACTGACTTTCTATCTAAATTTTCTTATTTACTTCAGCTTCTCAGTCTTCTAAGATTCAGTTCCAATAAACCACAGCTTTAAAAGCCACTTAATTGTCAATGCAGTTCACAATGGCTTTCTGTAGTGAACAAATATTGGATCTTCCAAATTGGCATTCTGTGATGGCTGCTCTTAAAACTACCTGAAAGTTCCAGGCTTTTTAAGGTTTTATATCATTCCTTCACAATGTATTTCAGCTATTATTTTTCTCAAAATAACAGAAATGAAGTTTGGAAAACTATAGTGTTACAACAGGACTAAAAGTAGGAAGACATTAAGTTAAAATTAAGGTTACAGCATGTGACTTTTATGTGTACGAAAAACTGCACTCAATCTTTCCTGGCCCTTAACTACTAAACCACAATTTCAAGAAAATTATATAGTCTAATTAATATGCTAAACAAAATACTGTATTTTTAAGCTCCCAGACCAGACCGAGCATAAATTATTTATCCTGCACTTTAAAACTCTTAAATAGAGTACACATCTCAATTAACCTAATCCCTTTCATCACAAACATACCTGTCAAAACCCCTCTCTCATTACCAATTAAATATCCTACCTCTCACAAGTTGGAGGTTTTCCTGGCTTCAAGCTAGAAATTTACATATATCCCATTTAATCCATTATAAAATGACTTCCAGGATACTGTTCCTGATTTGGATGCAATTATGTCATCTTTTGCCTTTCATCTCGAAACTGTATTATTAATAAAATCACTAGGCCCACTGATTATCTGGTAACCTCAAAGTGTTCTATTTGTATCCAAGCTTTTAGATTGAATGTTCTTCCTTTCTGGCCACAGAAGTGGTACCTTCCTCCTCCAACATTCACACCTCATCCCTGCCCTTAATGTGTACTCTAATTCCTTCATTTCTTTCTATTCTCCAACTAAATTATCCCAGATCTGGCAATACTGACCTCCTAAATGGCCTGGACCACAGGGTCATTATTTCAATGATACCCTCCTTAGAACTCTTTACGCTTCTTGTTATACTAGTTAGCCTCATACGCAATGCTGATTCAGCACTACCATTTCACTCTATCCCAGAGGCCAAGCTCCTTCATAAAGCCATCTTCAACTGCCTCAATCACTGGTGACTACTCCTTTCTCTAAAAGCCACAGTTTCTGTCTATACTACTCATTAGGCAACTAGCATATGCTATTTACTATTATAGTTTATATTATCATTGAAAAATTTTTTCTCTCCACTGTGGGCCCTAAGAGGACAAACATCACATCTAATACTTCATATACTTGACATTTAGAACAATACTATACACATAGTTTTTAATAAAAGTTTAATGATGACAGTCCATTCCTGTAGTACTTAGTATCTATTAATATACTTGGCTTTCTACATGTCTTCTACATTTATATCCCAGGAGCTCCTAGAAGCCAAGAAAAAAAATGACAAAATTTTCTTTGTTTAAAAGTAAGACCCCTGCTTTTTAAAATGCTGAAAATGATATAAGTTAACAATATTTTGCACTCACGCTTAAACTGACTTTCATAATTCAGGTGGAAGAGAAAAAAGCTACACTCAGTTTGACAAACGAACAAAATCAAATTAGTTTGGAAAAAAAAAAACACGAAAAACCTACCCCAGTCAGACTTCGTAGGGACTTGTGAATACGTTGATGATATAATCTAAACTGTGAAACAACTATTTTATAATCAACTTCAGGAGATAAATTCATAACTGCCCAAACTGCTTTTCAGATATATACTTACTGCAGTGTTTATGAAACTGTGATTTTTACTTTTTACTGATTAAAGAGCTATGTGTTACACTGTAAAGTAGCCATTTATTTATATCCCTATTTCCCACACTAGCCTGTAGTATTTTGAAAGCTCAAGATTTATTCATCTTTTTTCCTTGGAACCAAGCATTTGCTAAGAACTCAATAAACGTTTATTGCATAAATCAGAGTCACAACTCAGAGGACAAATCTAAAAATCCATGAATAGAATTATCTTATGCAGTTACTACAAGTTTTAAGACAGTCAATAAGATATGACTATCTTATTCAGTTATTATATTAATTAAAAAGAAAAATAAGAGCCAGAAGGGAAAAGCCACCTAACAAACAGGAAGAAAAATTTCCAAGACTCCTAGGCTTTTAATGTTTGAAGAGGTACAAAAACCAAACAATATATCATTCTAATAAGGAAATAACCACAAGAGGCAGCAGGTGAAAAATTAAAAACTATAACTTATATCAACAACGAAGAACTTTAAAGCAATTCCTTAATTAGATTTTAGTGTAGTTAGTAAGTCTAAGACTAATAGCTTGTCAGTATTATTCACATTTCAAATGTCATACAAAATGAAATGCGTATCATTACTGAAGATAATATTTTTGTTCAGTCTGCTGAAAAAATTTACCTAGACTCCTGCATTTATAAGCTGATAAAAATATTCTAATGAGGATGTTCACAACAAAATACTGTATTTTTATTCATCGTTTTTTCTCATAAGTTGCTTATATAGTTTAAAAAAACTTGATAAACTAATATTTTTGAGGAATAATGAATAGCAATTAAATACGTATACCAATACATTTTCATGTAGGACTAACAGAATTTCTCATTAATTTATAATTCTATTATATTCTTAGTTTGGGGGAAAATATTTGCTTGCCACAAGAAAAATGATCTTCAAACATTTCATACCTGTTTCTGAGCTTCTACTTTTTGCTTTCTGGTTGGATCAATTGCATCTACCATCCATTTGATAGTAAAGTATGTTACTGCACCAAATATAGTCAAACGGAAAATTAAACCAACAACTTCATTCCGACTCAAGGGACGAGAAAAGGCTTCAGCATGTACCATCTTGATTGTTAACCTTAAAAGACAAACAGAAACGTCACTAGGTAACAACTACATTAAAATTGGAAGAGTAATACAGTAGATTAAACTAAGCAAGAAAAACTAAATTCTAGTCAAACTGAAGTATTACCTACATTAAAAAAAGTGTTTCATTTTAAGGAGAAATGGATTTTTAAACGTTAAGTAAAGAAATACATTTAAAGTTCCTTTTGGAAACTGAAATAGATTATGAACTGAGGTTTATTTAGTAGTAGAACTAATAATTCTATTTAAAAAATATAGTAACTATCTTAAGGTATTTATTTTTTCAAACAGCTTTTAAATAACGATTTCAGAGAGTCTAGAAAAGTATCAACTATAACACTAATCCAAATGAAGAAAGGCAGCCCGACAATACTTTATATACTAGGTAATTTTTTTGAGAGTGAAATTCAAACTGAATGGAGCCAGACTCACTTTTTCCTCAATTGTTTTCAAGGACTGCTTAAATTTAAACATGCCATCTTCTCAATTGATAAGTGACAAATTTTTTGAGCCATCCTATTGCTCCCTACAACCCAGCTAAAAATGAAGCAACAGAACTTTCAAAAAATTTTAACCAACCGAACCTCTGCAAGAATACAGCACTCACGGAAACTACAGAGGAAAAAAGGAGGCAATGTACCTATGTTTACATACATCCCTGAGCAGCTACATCAATCAAACCTAGGCTTACAGAAGATATGCACTCCTGTCAAGGGCAATAACTATCCAGAAGCATAAGCTGGTTAGGGATGACATGACTATCGCTTCAAATAATGCCATTATACTCAGTTCTGTGCTGAGTGCTATGGGATATATAAGAAAAAGAGAATATATATTTTGTACTCATATGAAAATGAATAAGCCAGAATTTGTACAGATGGCTTGGAAACACGTAAAAATTAGGTACTGCATAGATTAATTAATCCATGGTCCTTCCACCTCCAAAATTATTGTTTCTCTGCTCATTACTACTAAAGCTCCTCTTTACCTCCCTCCCTCGAGAATAGCTCCTAAAATTTTTTAATTCTTCTAATATACCTCCTCTCCATTCAAAACCATATACTCCTTCTCTCTAATCAAAAGACCCCAAAGCTTTCCCTTTACAGGATTCCCAAGGATTCAAGACTATGCTGAATTAGCTCCAGAGTCAATATTAAGCATTTTATCTCTCACTTCTCAGTGGGAACTCTCAGTAGCTGGAGTCACTATCATCTTAAAATGCCACATGTGTTTTACCTTCAGAGTATTTGCCTGGTATCCTAGATGGGCCATTTCCTCTTATTCATCTAGGATTAGTCAAATTCTACCCAAACTTCACAAAACCAACTTTATGTGCTCCATGAAGCCTTCCAGATCACATTAATCCTCTATATTTATTCATTATTACATCATCTTAAGATATGTCTTGTTTTTAATCATTATTGAACTTTTAAAACATCTATTCTACTCAGCTAGAATTTAAACCCTTATAAACAACATTTATAACTTACCCATCTTTTGTGTGTTTGTCACACACAAAACAGAGGCTACTCAAAAATTATCTGTTCAACAGATAAATTGCAACTAAAGAAAAACCTCCCAGTTGAGTATTCCAACAGTCATTGTCAGACTTTTGAAGGATTTTCAAAAGTCAAGGTTCTACACTTCTCTATTACTAGGAGCCACTCACTTCACAATAACTACATTATTTAATTTAAACTTAACAATTAATTAATTGAAAGTCTTCAATTTGGATGAAGAAACTTTGGCCTAGGGATGTTAAGTGATCTGATTCATTCAACAAGCACTTATTTAACATTTATATATCACGCCTACTAAACACCAAATATACAATAAAGGCCAAGATACAATTACTTTACTCAAGGAACACTGTGCAATTATTATATTAATTATAACAGGAAAAAAGGAGCCAGATGGGAGAAGTCACCTAACTAAAATCTCGCCTCATATAACAAAACGGTGTGCTTCTTCCATCAGCATGGATTCCAAAAAATAGGTTACACAATACTTCACTTCTCACAGGAAGTGAAACCCTGACTTTTCTAGTCTTTATTCTGACAAAGTTGAAAATAAGGTTGGAATGTGTGGTATCATTATGTGGGGTATATTCGTAGATGAATGTAACCCAATTTAGACAAGATAAGGGTTTTATTAACTTAATGTATGAAAAGTGGTGGCATTCCAAAAACATTTTCATTTTAGACTTGATAGTAATGATACTGCCATCTACTGGAAGTTCACTGAACTACACGGACAAATTAGGGCTATCAGCACATCCCAAAGTCATCAAGATAGTAAGAACTTTTAAAATCGTATAAAAAAATGTCAAGATATAAAACCCCTGTTTATACATTTTCCTATTCTGAAATTAGGTTTATTAAGGCCAGCCACCTCTAAAACAGTTGTCCATCTTTTTAAATGACTTCAAAATTCTGAAACGAAACCAAAACTTGTTTTGTAGATTGTAACTGTACATGCTTTATTGTACACTCATCTATCATTCATATGGCATTGATATACCTGCAATGTAAGGCAGTTACAGTAACAAAACCATTACAGCAGAATATACAATAACAGTTGCATGTGCATACAACAGGAGGGAGTGTATTTCAATCTTGTATTAAACATCAGTTTCGACAAAACGAATACAAAAATATGTACATACACAAAGATAGTGCTATGTACAACTAAGAAATATGGCAAAACACTAATTTGTAGTTACTTGTTGGGCAAACATGATATCTGATAGTCTCTTTTTAAGGAGTTCTCCACTTCAGGGTGGAAAACTTTGAAATTGTACTACCTTGTCTATGAGCAAATTATTGACACGTTAAAGGACAAGAGTATAGTGCTCATATTGTAGTATTTCTCTCCTAATTCACTGCAGTGTTTTTACAAAGGGTTGAAAGTCCCAGTTTCGCAGACATCAAGGCCCTCTGAATACATCCTATAACACTGAAGGCCTGCCAACCTTCACATAGAGGGCAGGTTATTATTAACACCATCTTCCTCTGCGAAAGCGTGCCCAGCCCCGAAGAACCAGTTTCGCTTTTGCACAAGGTGGTAGCATCGCCTGTACGACAATCAGATCTGGTTTATTCCAGCTGCCATCGCCTAGAAGTCTGGTTCTGAGATCTCCCAGAACGACCCCAAGCCTCCACTGAGCAGGCTGCCTAAAAAGATTTCCTCGGTAATGGCAAAAATCTCGGGGGCAGCGCCAACGGAGACCTAAGGGCCCAAGCTGGGCCGGAAGCCACCACGAGGCCCCGGACGCCCTTGGAGGTTAATCCGCTCGATACTAAAGGCTGCGGGGCTCTGGGGGGCGGCACTGAGGTGGGGCGTGGGAGGAGGGCGAGGTGACCTTCCCGGCTGAGTTTCCCAGATCCGAGCTGGTCCCTGAGGGAACTCAGCGGGATCCAACACCCGTCCCTCGAGGTCCCGTAGGAACCCGCTACTCACCCGGGGGCAGAAACAGCGGGAGCAAAAGCCCTCAGCCGGCCTCGCACAGGAAGGAAATGCCGCCTGAAGGAGAACACTTCCGGCGGGAGCCGCGGTCCGCCCCCTCGCGCGGAGCATGCGCGACCCGCGCCCGCGGGCGGATAGAGGGGCGAGATCCAAGTCTTAGAAATGGCTAGGGAGCCGGGCGGGAGCGAATTGGCGCACCTGATACTTAACTTGGTACCTGCCCGGCGAGGCGTTTTGCGAAGCCAGTGTGTCTGCAAGCAGCGCACTAACCAACGCTCCGAGTTTAGCTACTGCGTGTCCGAGATTGAATTTGGGAAGGCGCGTATCACTTAAGTCCCTGCCTTGCTCGCGGGTACCAGGCACAACCCTGACAAATCGGGAGCCTTCTTGAGAGTGCGGGAATGCTCTGCGTGCCCCGCAAGGAAATTCTTCCCTGGCTCTAGCTTGAACCTGACTCACTCCCACCGCTCCGTGCAAACCCTCACGCTGCAGCTCTACGTCTGTACTTTTTAGCCAGAGCGCAGACGCACATGACCACCCCCCACCCCTCACCATCTGCCTTTCAGCTTCTAGGGTGAGCTCACCCTCCTCTCCTATTTCTGTGCTGACAAACACCTGGGGGTGGCGCTTGAAAGTCCTTCAGCGAAACGATTTAGCAGCCCACGCAGGCAGGCCCGGTAGCTGGGACAGAAGAGGGCATCTTGTGAGAGATTTTGCATTTTGGTGACTTCCCTTTTTCTTTTACCCCTTCCCCTTTCCAGAATGAACGACGTGACACAAGAGGACCCCAGGGAACAAACCTGAAAGCCAGCACCTCCTGAATACACAGACTGCCGGAGGGCAGATGACATTAGACACTGTCCCCAGATATAAAAGGCATCACTTCTTTCAGAGAGAAGCGGTGAGACTATAAAGTAATGAGACAGTTCCCCTCCTTTTCCTCAGGAAAGCAGTTTGTGCCTCTCTATTTGAGCCGTCATCTTGGATGGCTAAAGAATTCTGCAGCCTGATTGTTGAATTAACAAATGCTACTAGTTACAAACTTGTACTGTAGTGAGGATAATATCTACAATTTAGTGAATGTCTACTAGGGGTCAGGCAATATGCTGCTGTGTGCTTTACATCCATAATCTAAATTCCTCCCCCCCAAATCCTCTAAAATAGCCATTATTTTCTGTTTTTATAGATGAGCAAATTTGAAAGCTTAAAGCTTAAATAGAGAAACTTTCCAAAGTTCATGCACCTAATATATGGCAAAATTTCTTTGGGACCTAGATCCATCTAATTAAAACCCTGCACTTTACATTTTCTCTTTGAGATGGTGCTTTAATACTATTAATAGTTAAATTAATAGTTAAATTTTAAAATCTAGTTGAAAGAGGTAAGACCATGAAATGCCAAAATCACAAGACTTTAATGGATAAGGATGGGATGAAAGGGATGTGTGAGTGTTGAAAAACTATAATAAGTTCGCTGACAAGAATCATTCAAAATGGAATTTAGTACTACTAAGTGGTTCATGTTTTACTTCCATACCTTTTTGTCTTTAAGGCTTCATATATGTGTGTGCCTACATTCATAATATAATTTTTGAAAAATTAATGTGAAGCTAGGTATGGGAGTACTAGACTGATTATTTAGAGAATGAAATAGACCTTTGAGAGGAACAAGAAGATTATGAGACCAGGGCAATGTTCTCTCACACACACACACACACACACACACACATACACTCAAAACAAAGGCCATCTGTGCTCAGCATTCTTGGAAGAGACTCTCCACTGGGTCCATTGGATGATCCCATGCTTAGTCATTGCTTGGAAGGTTCATGGGGACATGATTTGACAGGGCTAAAAGGGAGGAGTTACTGAAGGAAAGAAACCTAGGTTTTGTGATACGCTAGGATAATCATACCCATTGGTTAAGGAAAATGAGCTGAGAAATTCAAGATGGTAATGGATTTCCATCATTAGTGAGCGAAACTGATTCACCTAAGAATTTCACCTGCCTTACTCTAAGGACTAGGGTGACCAACCCATCCAGTTTGCTTGAGACTGAGGGGTTCTCTGGGATGTAGGATTTTCAGTGCTAAAACAGAGAAAGTCTCAGGCACATCACAAGGAATTGGACACCCCACTAAGGACATCCTAAATGAATTCTGCAATGAGCTGGAGCTTCCAATATGGTTACATCTAGTCTCAATTCATCTGACTAATATCTAAGGTATGATTGGACAGGAAAGGAAATTGTTGGATAAAGTAATCAAGGCTGACCATAAAGAGTCTGCAAATTTCAAAATAAGTGCTTTTTCTTGTTCGCTTTCTAGCAGTTTGGCTATAAACCGAATGCCTATACCTAACACCTTCTGGACCTAATGCTTTCACCTAACAAATCCTTAAGAAAGCTCCTACGTCTAGGCCCTAAGACATCAAAAAACTGCCTTCCCACATACCTTTCCAGCAATCACTAAATCTACTAGATTCTTCCAGAATAGATCAGAGTGTACATATGCTTTTCATCTCAGGATAGCTTTATATAATCCCTGGCAACACAAAATACCACAGTAGGGGCTCAATAAATAATTTATTATGTGTAATATTAATCAGGATATTATAACAACAGATTTTTCGTAGACTTTCTGGGCCTTCCCTCTTTGTTAGAATCAAGATATTAAAAATAATTGTTATATTTATTATAGAAAATTTGGGTTTTTTTGAAGTGTGTTTTTTGTACCAACATGTGCTAAAATAGTTATAGCAGTTCTCCCCCATGATAATGAATGTTCCATTTTTATTATTGGGTGGGGTGTGGTTAGTTTGCTTTGCAGCCAAGGTCAATACATTGGATACCTGGTGGGAGGAAGGGATTCCTAAGATTAGTTCGCAAATTTCATTGCAGATACATTAACTTGGAAAACTTGGCAAAATGCAGATTCCTGACTCCTAGCCTTAGAGGCTCCCATTTAAGTGCTCTAGGTTTTGGCCCAGGAATCTGCATTTTTAATAAGCATCTGGCTCTCTGCCATGTGAAGATACAATGGGTAGATAGATGTCTGTCTGCAAGCCAGAAGGGGTGCCCTCACCAGACACAGAATGTGGCAGCACCCTAATCTTGGGCTTCCCAGCCTTTAGAACTGTGAGAAACAAATTTCTATTATTTAAGCCTCTCAATAATAAGATGAGATGACTTGGATATAGGTAGTTTTGGACCATACTTGGAGAAACTCTGCCCTAGTGAGTGAAGACAGTAGATGTATTTTTGCAAAAATTTCTACCACCCCAGCCCAAAAGGCCTATCTGGTCATCTGAACCATTAAGCCAGCTGCGATACATCTAGAAACTAAGGCAAGGAAACCTCATAATGAGATTTGGAATAAAATCCCTTTAGAAGGAAAAACAAATCTGAAATCCTTGGATAAGTAAACATAGCAAACCTGATCTTATTCATTGCTCATTAGAAATAATTCACTTGACAGTGATTTAGAAAGAGCAGAACTTCAACAAATAGATAAAATTATATAGCAATAATTATGCCAGTAATAATAGTCACTGGGTAACTTTGATTATTTTTAAAATATTGCATCAGAAAGGAATAATCTTAATTATCATTTTGACAAGGTAAATTAAATAGACACACTTAACCTTAGCCAAAAGCCTAGGAAGCAATGGGGTAAATTAAATAGAATGGGTGGAGAAAGAAAGGTAACCATGTGAGCATGACGAAAGACCAAGATTTAGTGCTTGAAGCTCAGATAGAAAGAGTAAGGTGGAATCAAGGCAAAAATAATGGAAAATTAAAATTTCAACAGATAGGAAGAAGTGGAAAGATGAATTGATAGCTCCATTCTATAAAAAGCACCGAGCTAAAAGAAAGACTACTGCAAAGTTCAAAAGACATGTTGTAAATCTGCTTTCCATGCTTTTGTGTTTTGAAACTTTACACATAATTTAAAATAAGTGTATATAAAAATGAGATATATTAATAATTTTCCCATGTTATCGGAGTAGCACTACCTACAAACAGTCTTACATTCTGCATAACCGTTTTTCTCACGCAGTGCTGCCAATTGTACATTTTTTAACTGTCTACCAAAAAACATTTCCTAGAACTTAGATATTTACTTAAAATCCACAGTATTTTGTTGTTTAGCTTTAATACAGTACTGTTAAAATGATACTGTCTGTGAAAAGTCAGGATTGAGCAAAAACAGAGAATTGCTTTAGAACATGTCTAACCTTACTATAGCCTCATCAAAAGTTTTAAGGCATAAATGGACTTTCATAAATGCCCCCCGTGTAGTTTCTTAAATGGGGGAGGAGGTGGGAAGGATTAGGTAAGAATAACAAAGATATAGATTCACTAGCTAAAATAGAAGAAACAGTAGTTGAAATTTTAATTCTCAATTCCTGTAACAACAGATTGATAGATGAGGCATAAAACAAGACCAGATGCTGTGGTTTCCAGGATGCACTTGGCTTCCCATCCTTTATAACCCAGAGCAATTTTTGCTCTAAGTAGGTCACTTGCTTGCTCTTATTTACCTGATTCTAGGAAAATGCCCTTTAAAGTATTTAGAAAATAGTATGTACTGGTGCTTAACATTTTAAAAATTAAGACTGCATAAAACCTCCCCCCAACCTGATTCTCTATTAGGCAGAATAACTTGTAACCTTGAAGCATAAGTTAAACTAAAATGGACAAGAAGAATTTGAGACCTTTTATTTTCTAAGCACAAGTACACTGAAATCTGTGCCCATTTTGTTAGCTCCCATAATTCACTTTGCTTAGCATTGGCATAGTACTCAGCTCACGAAATTATAGTTGAGGTCTGTATTCTCCTAGCAGATAAGAATTTGAGAAAAGAGGATGCCTAGGACATAGGGTGGATTTAACAAATGTTTTAGCTCATTGATTTTTTTTTTTGCCAAATCTGGTATATCTCAACAGGGCTTTTCAGTCCTCATTCCTGTAGATTTAACCTGACTAGAGAGAAAAAAGAGGGAGGAAAGACAAATGATGCAAAGGTAGGGTATATGAAGCAAACCATTTTACTGACCATAATTATATTATTGCCCTGTCATGCTAAGTCTGCTCCTGGTGTATCTATCAGAAACCAGTCCAATCAGGGTTTGAGGACATAGACTTTACAGACTTGGGTTTGTATTTAAGATCTGCTATTTGCTAGCTCTATGATTTTGGACAAGTTACTTATGCTCTCAACTTCAATTTCCTCATATTTAATATGGGAGCAATAACAGTACACATGCCGTGGACTTGCATTGAGAATTAAATAAGACAATGTGTGTAAAGTGCTGAGCTCAATGCCTAGCACTTGGCAAGTGCTCAATAAACATGCTGGTGTAAATACCTCAGATGATATTTTCATTATACTGTGAATTGATATTCTCATTCCCAAGAATCTGTAAGAAAAATGATCCTTTCCTATCTACTTTGTGTTTGCATGAGGAATTTACCTCTCAAGTTTTCAACCATGAAATCTTGTCTGAAATATTTATTTTCTCTGACTTGTGAAGAAGCTGTGCCTCTCTGTTGCTTTGACCTCTTGGTTTTCTTATTCCCAACCTTAATATATCCTTCTGGCTGAGTCTTACTGATCAGTAGTCTATAAACCATTTATGATAGTTATATAAAATCTATAAGATTCCATCCTTATCATCCCAAGATAAGTTTAAAATATTGATCAATCCATGAAAATAACTGTGTGGATATTTCTCAGTTCACCGAAAACTATCATTAACATTGGCTGTTATTCCCATCTGTCTACTAACTGCCATTTATTGAGCACACAGTTCCTGGTCTCGTGGAGTTTGAAAGACCAAAACATGTTATAAAATCACAAGTCTTTGCAGAGCTGTTGATCTTTTTTTTGTTGTTTTTTTTAAGCTAGAGGTTTGTCCCATATTTCATCCCCATTCATTTTTTGTTGAGAGAAAACTTCCTTACTGAAGTTGCTAGGTGGGTTTTCTACAAGAAAAAGCAGTTAGTTCAGTAGATGAAAGTGAGATGCTGAACCAGACTTAAGATTTTTAGAAGTCAGTACTTCACATGTTATATCTTTTCTCTGCAAACCACAACCTTCTTATTACCCTCGGGGACTATTGTAACATCAGAGCTGTTTTTCTTCATATAAAATTTAACTCATTTGAGCATAACACATATTTTTAAAAAAATTTTTACTATGTGCAACTCATAGAAACATTCCTAAAATTGAGGAAGTTTTATTGAGCAAAAGAAATGATATATCCTGTCCAGACACTGAATACATTTCTTCCAAAGGCAAAGATAAGGGCAAAGCTGGCCCACTTTGGGTGTTTAAGTATGAAATATCAACTAGGCCTTCTCCTTTCACCTAGAGGGGCCCAGCAGCAGTGCACTGGACAGGACACCCTGTATAACGAGTGGAGAATAACAGTAGGAGACTGGGCCTGGAAAAATCATGCCCTTCATTTGTGGAAGGGCCAGCTGGCTAGTAAGAATGTTGCCAAGGCTTATAAAAATGATACCAGTGAGAAAGCAAATACAAGCATTAAGTATCAATATAGTAAGAGCTGGATCAAAAGCTTAAAAAAGAAGTATGCTTAATGTAAATAAATGCCATCTTCCACAGCAGATCATGACTTTCAGAATATGAGCTCTTGAACAACTGAGGGAGAAGATTCTTTTTTGCTTCATTACCAATTTTGTCAGTTTATTCTCTTGTACATTCCCTGTTTTCTTGAACTTGCCAATGAAGGTTTTACCTAACATGTCATTTTTCAGGAATGTAATCATCCCCACACTTAGTTAGTGAGAGATTATTACTGTAACAAATTCTGAAAACACTTATAGAGATTTTCATGAATCTTGTTTTAATTGAGAGTTAGCCAAAAGGAAAGAGCAGAGAGGTAAGGACATAGATTTTCCTCTACTTATGTGTTCATTTACTACTTTTATCAAGATAAGAAACATTTTACCTCTTTTTTGTTTGTTTTTAAATCTCACTGTCTAGAAAATAAATTCAGGAGTAAGAAACATCATACCTTTTGGCATAGACCAATTTATTGTTAATTTCATTGTTTATTAACATACTGAGCAGTATGTTGGCTGGTAACACATCTCTGTCATAGAAGTAACAAACCAACATTAAAGGTAAGACAAGTGCCGTCTTTGCCATTGAGAAATACACCTTCTCCCCTGTTATAGAAATGGCTAGGAAAGATCTGGATCTATATCCAGGAAGATATAATTTCAACAAATCACAGACTCTCAGGATTGAAAGGAATATGGAATGTCATTGAATCTTCAGCCAAAAGCAGTATGGATTGTAGAAAGAATGTGTGCTATGGAATTAGAGGACCTGGATCAAATCACAGCTTTACCACTTAAAAACTGTACATTTTGGACAATTTATATGACCTCTCTGGGCCTTGGTTTCATCATCTATAAAATGGGGATAGTGTCTACATTATAGAGTTGGTGAGAGAATTGAAGATGATAACTATAAAGAAACTGGAACAGATATAATAAGCATTTTGGGAATGATTGTGGTTGGTATGATCATAATTGTCCTACCAAGTGGTCATTGAGCTTATTTGAACATTCTGGTGACATGGAATTCACTAACTGCTCTGGCAGTCCATTGCATGTTCAGAGACTCTTTGGTATGAGTTCTTCCTTTTATTGAGCCTAAATCTTTTCCCCTAGAACTTTTATCCACTATTCTCATTCTTGCCAGTGAGGCTGCACAGATTAGGTCTGTGTAACTAGGTTGAATTTGAAACTAGAGTGGAATATATGCTTCAAGAGTAGTGTGACCAGTGTGGATAATATAAATTTATCAACATGATTTAGGATCAAACTAGCTTCCTTTTGCTGGTACCTATCCTTTTGATACCTAGTGAATTTGCTGTTCATAAAGCCTATTCACCTTCTTCACTAGAATTGTAGACAGACAAAGCTTGGGTACTACAGACTATACCTGTCATAGTTTTGAGGGAAAGACTCAAGTGCAGAACCTTACAATTAAACCTTTTCATATTTATTAATAAATGTAAAATTCCTTATGAGTCAGCAGATATAATTTGGGTATTTAATCAGTTATAATGTCAGGTGGCATACCTGTAAGGATATGGATAAGAACCTAGTACATTTTATTTAACACACACTTATATAGCATTTATTAATAAGTGCCAGCTACTGTTCTAAGTGCTTTACATATATTAACTCATTGTAATTTTCATAACAAACTTATGTAGTAAGTACTATAATTATCCTCAGATAAGGAAACTGGGGCACAGAGAAGTTAAGTAATTTGTCCAAAGTCAAAGATTAAGTGCTAAAGCCAGAATTTGGACCAGGCTGTCTAATTCCAGAGCCTGTATTCATACTCATTATGCCTCGTTCCCAAATATGTCAAAAATGTAAAAAAATTCTGTCACATAGACTGTTAGGCTCCTTAAAAGTAAGAAAAGCATGATGAGTTAGTGCTGTTGGATTCAAAACATCTAAGCTTTATGAAAGCACTATTAGAAATTATCTTTTGCGTTGCTATGGATTTGATATATAAGAATACAAAATGTTGACTGGAAACAATGTCTAGCACCATTCTAAGCAAGACTAGTTTGTCTAATGTTGCATTTTATATTTCAGCTATACAATTAATAAGGAATTAATGAATACCTCCAAATTTTGATCTTTTGATGTATACTTATTCTGATAAAGATTGTTTTGAAATATTAAAATAGCAACACATTGTGTTTTATTTATTTTTAAATTAACATACAGTAAAATGGACTCTGTGTGTGTATAGTTCTATGAATTTTAATACAAGAATAGATTCATATAAATACCACCACAGTCAGAATACAGAACAGTTCTATTACTCCAAAAAACTCCCTTGTGTTACCTTTTTGTAGTTGTTTCCACTCCCTCCATTCCAACATCTGGCAACCACTGATCTGTTCTCTGTCACTATGATTTTGTCTTCTTTGAGACTGTCACACAAATGAAATCATATAGTATTTTAAGCTTTTGAGATGGACTTGTTTTACTAGCATAATGCCTTTGACACTTATCCAAGAATGTTGCGTGTCAATAGTTCATTCCTAAATAGTACCTCATTGTATAGATATCCCACAATTATTCATTCACTCATTGAAGGACATATGAGTTGGTTCTAGTTTTGGGTCATTATGAATAGAGCTGCTATAAACATTTGAGCGCAGGTTTATGTGTGAACAGAAGTTTTTATTTCATTAGGGTAAACACCCAGGAGCGGAATTGCTAGGTCATATGATAAGGGTATTTTTAACTTTATAAGAAACTGCCAAACTGCTTTCTAAAGTGGCTGTATCATTTTGCATTTCCACAAGAATATATGAGCATTCCATTTGTTCTTCATCCTCTCCAGCTCTTAGTATTACCAGTATTTTTTATTCTAGTTATTCTCATAGGTATCTCATTGTTGTTTTAATTATTACTTCCCTAATGACTAATGATATCAACATCTTGGCCGGGCGCGGTGGCTCACGCCTGTAATCCTAGCACTCTGGGAGGCCAAGGCGGGCGGATCGTTTGAGCTCAGGAGTTT